>OY757907.1:19685395-20190374 GCA_963585895.1 Sepioteuthis lessoniana
ACTGCTATTGTTAGTTTCTTTTCTTTTTTATAGTCTCTTACGTTTCTTTCTTGTCATCAACTGATGCTTGATATTTTTGGTGGTATATGGTATTCATTTTGCTTCATTTTTAAGATTTACAGGTTTATAATTATACTCAATATCTGTTTGAAAATTTTGAGGAGGCATAATAATTCATATATACACATCACATCAATAAAGATAATTATCAACTCGACTTAGCAGATTTTTTTTAAGTTTCCTTCTAATTTTTTTTTTTTCTCTCTCTTAGAAAAAACAGTATGTGCTTACTAGCAAATATTTTGTCTTTCTTTGTTTTTTCTTTCTATTTTATCTTGTATTTCTCCAGATCAATTTTGTCAGCTAAGGTAAGTCATAATTTGGAATTCAGTCTTCACTATTGTGATGCCATCTATGCATTTTTAAGTAGTTGTTCCTGCAGATGATCTTTTGAGAATTTTTTTCATCATTCAAATGTTGTATTAGCACATTGATTCACGTACATGTGTAACTGGATTTTCTCTTTACCTCTTTTATATTTTTATTTTTTTTTACCTCCTAAAAGAACCCACTTCTGTTCCATTGTATTAATGGCTACCCCCCTATAAATAAATATCTGTTTATCTGTGTCAATATATGTGTTTTTAATCCAAGACATCAACCATGTAACATATCCCAATTACTTGAATTCCAAAGATAAAATTGGCAGTAAAAATGACATTTTAATCAAAGAAAATAAAATTATGATTATATCTACTTTTCCAACCTGACAATTTTCTACTGTTGCATGTATCACACCCATGAGTAGAGAAAACCTGTTTCTACAGATACATTGACATGGTTGCTAGATGTCCCACATGCCAGAATATCAATTGCACCCTCCATTAGAAACCCTGCTTCAGTGTGTCAGCATAGGTTTTTTTCACAATTACTTTTTAGTGCCTAAACAATATAGTCACATTCCATTTATGTCACCTTCTTTCTACCACATTTTTTGCAGTAATTAAACAGATGAACACAATGTATGAAGAGTACCTAAAGTTTTCGGTGACAACATGCCTCAATATGCAAGTCAAGAATTTGCCACTTTTGTGGAAAAATTCATCTGTAAACATCATTATTGCATTATCCTCTATCTAATTGATTTGCTAAGAGGATGGTAGATATGTAAAAAGCTACCTTTGAAAGCACAAGAAGTTGACAATGTCACTTGGCCATGATGTCATATAAAGTTACATCTCTTTCAGCCAACCTCAAAACTCCTACTGGATTGCTTAATGGGAGGTCCATTTGAATACCATCTATTCTTAAATAACGGCTTGAGGATAAGCTAACAGAAGAGATTAGATAATTGAACAAAGCCAACAAAATTTGAAGTTGAATTTGCTGATGGCATCATTTATTTAATCTATAGATAATTCCTTAAGACTGTTAAAACTGATATTCCAAAACCTATGTGTGATAACAGACTTGGTCATCCATCTGCAGTTCATGCCAGCACTCCTCACCCACAACAGCACTGATATTCCTCTACACCTCACTACTCCTTCATTCTACCCCAAATTGTCCATCAACCATATACCAGGGCCTGCTGCACAAGTCATACCTATTTCTGCTGGGTTGTATCTCAAATCATGTTCCTCTGTCCTGTTTGTGAAGACACCATACAGACTACTGGAGATCAAGGCATTCTATGAATGAAATGATACTCTCATTTCAGGTTCAAATTCACTGCAAGTCACTGAGTGGTTGATCTAGAACAGTATATTTTGGAAACTTTTAATTATATCTCCTTTATTGCATGATTCTTTCTATAATATAAATCTGATTACATATTTTGCAGATACCAGATGTGCTATTTACCCATTTTTATGTTATTTGTTCATTAACCAAAAAAAAAGATTCCTGTTTCATTGTAGTAATGGCTACCCCTTATAAATAAAGCTTATAGACCAACATCTTTGTTTTTAATCTAAGCCATTGATATATTACAATACCAGACATACGAGGATCATTAAATAAATTTCCAGACTTTTTTCGTATGGCCACTTTTATTGATAGTACACACATGAAACTCTAGTCCCCTTCAAAGTAATTTCCTCCGGCTGCAATGCATTTGTTGTACCGTTACAACTTCTGGAAGGCCCTATGGAAGTCCTCTTGTGTGAGCATGTCAATGACCTTTGTCACAGCCTCTTTTATCTCCTCAATTGTCTCATAATGACAGCCTCTGAGCTTAGGGAATAACCAAAAGTCACAGGGAGCCAGGTCTGGACAAAAAAGTCTGGAAACTTATTGAATGCACCACGTATTTTGCCAATATAGTTATAATCTATGAAAGATTTCAGCAACATAGCTGGGGGGAGGTTAATTATTTGAAATTCTCATACTTTAAAAAATCACTGGAATATTTTGATTATTTCCAGGTTATATAAAGATTAGAAATAATTTATGTGTACATTTTAATTTTTGTTCAATTTTTTGGTATTTTTTATTAGTTGTGCTTTCTCTTTCTGGATGTGTCAATGTAAAATCATTAAATCTTCACTTAAAATTTCACTGCCAATTTATAAATCAGTCTTTCTTAAATCATAGCTTTTGTATTTGAATTATTTTCTTACCACTTTTCATATTTGAAAGATAGTTATTTTTATCTTCATTGTAGGATAAATATCTCTTCACTATCATTGTTCTTGTTATATTTAGATATTAAACTTAGTTTAATCTGAGAAAAGACCAAAGGAGGATTGAACTCACCTCAGTTGTAATAATCTACTTAGCTAATTTTTTAACCATTATTTCACAAACTGGTATCTTTACTCATGTTATGGTGGTTTGGCCTTAACTTGTGGTCTAATTGAATTACTCTGTACTGATCACTTTTTTTGCTACTATTTTTTTAAAATTCATTTTGTGTAAATAACTCCTTGTGATTTATCTTTTTTTTTTTTTCCTAATTTCTTCTCTTGGTCTAAAGTCGATAATTACTACTGCATCTATCTTTTTTTTTCTTTTTAAATTAATACTAATATATAATTTTTAAGTTTCTTTCTTTTTGTAGACTTTGTTTTTTTTTTCCTCCATAAAGTAGTATACTGAATAGAACTAAATCGGTACTGTTTTGTTATACCCTATTTTTGAACCTGTAAGCTCAGAGGTATGTAAGATACTAATAATATTATTAATAAAAGCCTTTAATATATCGATCATTTAAAACCTTTATTTTTATGAAATGATAGAATAACAAATATATCTGCACCCTGCAACAAAGTTTGAATGTGTTTTGGTTTGATTATTTTGTGAGTTTGGATACAGGATATCTGTGTCAAAGATTGAAAGGGTCAATACTTACAGCATCAAATAACTTTGTCTGAAACCTATGAAGTTATACTTTATCAAAATAACTAACTTGAACTGAATTCATGTTGTTTTTGTATCCACTGAATAATAATCAGTCTATATTGAACTAATAGATTTAGAACTTGATGAATGGTTAAAAAAAATATTACCATAAGAGATTTATATTTTACTTTCATCAACAATTCATTTTTATGTTTTGGATCAACTGTGCTTTTTACATTCTAACACATCACTCAACAAGTCCCAGGCCTGACATATAGATGGTGCCACTGATAAATGAATCCATATGATTTTTATAAAGTACTAATCTTCAAATGGCACATGTCAAAATTTGAACCCAATCGGATTATTAGTTTACAACTTACAGTTATATAAATGGAACTACTTTTGCAAGGAAAGGGAAAGGAGTAGCGCCCTCCCCTACACCTCGGTGTGGTAGGTATTGAAAAGGGAGCCTTCGGGTCACCCTCAACTAAGGTTGCCAACTTACTGTTGCAAATTTTCAAAACGATGGAAAAATCTGAATTTCGTGTGTTGATAAAGCATTGTTTCTAATGGGAAAATTACTGTTCAAGCAAAGCAATGGCTTGATAAGTGTTATTTGGACTCTGCTTTATTGGAAACAACAGTTAAGAGGTGGTATGCTGACTTTAAATGCAGTCATATAGACACAAATGATGCTGAACACTCAGGTCACCCAAATTTGGCAGTTGTCCCAGAAAACACCAAAAAACTCCACAAACTCATTTTGGCTTGATCGTAAATTGAAGTTGCGTGAGATAGTAAAAGAATTGAAGATATAAGAGGGCAGCATATTTACTATTTTGCATGAACATTTGTCTATGAGAAAGCTGTGTTCAAAGTGAGTACCGCATTTGCTCACAGTAGATCAAAAACAACAACGTATCAACGATTCAGAGCAACAAAAAGGAGTTTTTGCATAAATATGTGACAATGGATGAAACATGGATCTACCACTTCATTCCAGAGTCAAATCAACAGTTAGCTGAGTGGACATCAGCAGGTAAAAGCTGTCCAAAGTGACCAAAGATGCAAACATCAGCAGACAAGGTTTTAGCCTCCATATTTTGGGATGTGCTAGGTATTTTGTTCATCGATTACCTTGAGAAAGTAATAACCATCAATAGCAATTATTATATAGCATTATTGGTGCATTTGAAGGAAGAAATCGCCTAAAAATTGCCACAAATGAAGAAGAAAAAAGTGCTCTTTCACCAAGACAATGCACCATGTCACAAGTCGATCACAACAATGGCAAAACTATATGAATTGCACTTTGAATTGCTTCCACATTCACCCTATTCTCCAGATTTGGCCCCTGGCAACTACTGGCTGTTTGCAGATGTCAAAAGAATGCTCCAGGGAAAGAGATTTGGCTCCAATGACAAAGTAATATTGGAAACTGAGGCATATTTTGAGGTCAAAGACAAATTATTCTACAAAAAAGCCATCAAGTTGTTAGAGAAGCGTTGGAATCAGTGTATCACCCTAGAAGGAGACTATGTTGATGAATAAAGTTGAATTTTGCATGAAAGTTGTTGTTTTCATAGTTTGGCCTTGGACTTATTGAATGATGTGTTATGCTATATCCCATTTTCAGATTCTGAAGATGTAACAGTCAAAATATGCTTCTTTTTAGATGCATTAATGTTAATAATGAAGATGCATGCCAAAAATAATAACAATGTTATCATTTCTAATAATATATTAAAAAAAAGTCAACTGCAGTAATCAGGATATTTATGAATTATGAAGTAAAGATTGAAAAAGGATAAAACTTTAATTTCTTTCAAAAATTTCTAGCATTTATAATAATTTCCTATTTCTCTTAATTAGTTCTATTGCATAATTTTTGTATTTAGTTTCTGACTTTTTTATTTTTATTCATTTAATTTTATATTATGCTCTTTTCTTGTGGTAAACATGGTCATATTCACAGTTAATTTAACAGCTGTGAAAAGGAACACAAAACATGTTGTAAGGATAGAAGGAATCGATCAGTTTGAAATAACTTTATTTCTATTGATAAAAATCTGTTTGCATTCTAAATCTATTTACTTCATTAAGCTTTTATGAATTATTAATATTTTTCAAAACTTCTCTCCTTTTACCCATAGCTCAGCAATAATTTTGGTTAGTTCACATCCTTGTCAAGTTTGTTTACTTGATTTTTTTTTAATATCATTTGATTAATTATAAATAAAGCTAGCTCTTCTATTAACATCAGAGAATGAGTTTAGTTTGCTCAAAAAGTATATTTCTTAAAAGAAGAAAAATGGTCCTCATCTTTATTTATAAATAACAAAGTAAACAATTTACTGTTGATATAACGTTTAGAAATACTTATTGAGATATGCATATTTTTGTGGATGTATTGATTTATCTGCTGCTAAAATGCTCCATATATTAAAAGAATAAAATATCAGTTTCAACAAAGAAATTATTAACTACACTCTGTCTGAAGTTAGGCAAATCACAAACTTCTATAATTCAAATTTGGTTTGCAAAGAAATTGTCAAATTTTAAACAATCAATTTACATGTCAAGCAAAATCCAAGTTAGAATTTTAGGTAGTATCAATATATTGAAGTTATTGATGTATTCTAAAAACATTGCTGTCAGAAGTTATTTGACAAAACCAAATAATCACATTTTATTGTACTTCAATAAAAAAAATAATAAAATGATCAAAAATTGATCAATACTTGTAATAAAACAAATAACAAACACATATGATAATTCTTTACATTTTAATATAGTGACCTTTCTTGATAACACCCAGTAAACTATCATGCATTGATTTTGTTAATATTTTTTTACTTCAGCAGTTTTAATTTCTGACATAGTATTGCTTCCTTATTGGTTTGTTTTGCTGTTATATTAGTTGCCACCTTTATATAATTTTGTCTTCACAAGTGATTTTCAATTGGATTCAGATCAGAACTTGATGATAGCCATTCCATCATCTTCTCCTGTATATCTTTTATGTTCAAAGAATTCACAGGTAAGCTTAGATACATTAGAAGTTGTATTGTTGTGCATAAATATGTTTCACTTTGAAACTACAAGTCTTGTCCATAAAATAGCAATAGTTAGCAACTGTTCAGTTCAACTCCTTCATCAACTTTGAATGATTTGGTTGACGATTCCAGCCTTTATCATCACACTACCACCTTCTTTTAACCACAGACATGTCTGAATTGGAAAAATTCATCATTTGGCCCATCCATCTGGTCTTTAAAATGTCACTCAAGATTCATCTATGAAAATTATTTTAGAAAAGTCAATTTTCATCTATTTTGATACTTTAAAATATTTGCTTTAGTCAGAGGAGGTTACTTCAAAGATTTTTTTACAGATCCCAATTCACAGTATTCTACACCTTTTTGTTGTTTTTGACTCCCTCAATTCCAACCTTTCTAAGATCTAAGTGCTGGTCAAAAGTGGTTGTTTTGCTATAACTAGCTTTAGTTTATGTTCATCTCAAAGAAGCAAGTTCTTAAAGCCTTTTCCTTTGTTTCAAGTTCTCAACTTAGTTATGATCTTAATGTATACCAAAATCTGTATTGTATTGGTGTGATAGAGAACAGGAGTTGGATGGCAGCAATGAATGGGAATTACCGTATTCTCAAAGAAAGAGGAGTAGACTTTATCTTGCCTACCTGAATTGAACCCATGACTCGATTTGATCATGGTGCAGATGCAAAGTTTGATTCAGGTGCCTGGATGATATATGATTGTTCTGACCCCGTTGCTTGGATGGTTTTTGATTTGGGTATCTGGATGTTGGAAAACTGCATCAATAGAGTGATTGAGTCCAGTCAAGAACCCACTTTTGGATTGAAGCACGTATGTTGAGAATTGATCAAAGACTTGAGGAGAGAAAGAGAAAGCAAAGGAGAGAAAGAAAGAAAGAAAGAAGGAAAGGAAAACTGGGAGAGTGCATACACCTGACCAACTGAAAATAGAAATCCCAAATTACTTTAAAAATACTCCCTCAATTCCAAATTTTCAAAGATCTGAGAGTACTGGTAAAAAGTGGTTGTTTTGCTTTAACTTGCTTTAGTTTATGTTCATCTCAAGAAAGCAAGTTCTTAAAGCCTTTTCTTTGCTTCAAGTTGTATACTGAAATCTAGATTGTATCAGTATACTAATATATCCTAATGTTGTAGTAGAGTGCTAAAAATTGGTATAACTTTGTCAGTTCACCTAAGGGTCTCCAAAAGTACGGCTGACTGTCTCTGTAGTATTGAGATCCATCTACTGCTCTAACCAGCAGTAAAGAAGTAGTCATGGATCAGTTTATCTATTAATGAAGAAAAGTATGATAAGCTAGTCCATGACTCTTCTCCCTTGAGTTTTATTTCCTACAGGAAATATATTTTTTTTCTTTTGGGTTGATGTCCAACCCTTCTGTGGGACATCTTTTCCTTTTTGTCGCACATTCAGTAGTAACGTTTTGTGGGATTGGCACTTCAAATACATCATATAGCACTACCATCTGAACTTCTTGCCCTGTTTGGTCTTCAACATATCTATGTCACATCTAACAAATAATGTGACCCATTAAGTGATCCTGCAAAGTCAATATACAACCTAGACCATGGTGTATCTACTTTTAGCCTGAGTTTCACTTTATTGGGAGTGACTTTGCTGCCAGAGTACAACCTCTTCAGTTTCTCAGTCTTTTCTATATCTTTGTCCATACCCAGCCAAAACATCTAAGACCTCATGGATGCCCCGAATGGAATTCACTTAGTATTCTTTTTCGCAGTGAACAATGGATAACTACACATTCTGTGTACATTAACATCTTGTCACAAATTGAGTAATAATTGCATCCCGGCAGATCTGTTTAATTCTTTTCAAATCTCAGTTGGTTTTTCATTTTCTTTATAAAGTCCTCTGTTTCTGACTTGACTTTTATTTCTTCTGCTGTCACCAGTAATATGTGTATTGTGTTAAATAACACTTTTATTTCACTTTTGGTCTTCAAAAGCACAATTACTGTGTCTTCAAATGGCTCATAGTATTTCAGTATCAGGCTTGAAAGGTTGTCAGCATGGCCCAACTTTTTTTGAAGGTGCATATTCCATCTGAAAATCATAGTTTAGCAAAATAGTACCCCAACACTGCAATCTACTCGCTACATAAGTGGATATTCCATTTTTAGATCCAAAAATTCAAATAAGTGGATGATGATCTGTTTGTAATACAAATAGTCAACCATGAATAAATCTGGAATTTTTTTATTCCAAATATTATGGGCCCACTCTCTTTTTTCCATCTGACTAATTTTTTTCAGCCATAATTAATCCTCTACTCACATGCACAACAGCCTTTATGCCCCCTAATTTGTTTTTTTGTAAAAGTACAGCATCAATACTGTCATTGCTCACATCACTTGCAAGAATTAACTCCGCCTTTGGCTCAAAATGTGTAAGGAATAGCTCTAATGTCAGCACTTTTTTTTATTCTTTGGAGAGCTTTTTCACATTTGTTTTTAGTCCAATTCCATTTTTTTTTTTTTTTTGTCAATAGTTCATTTAGTGGTGCACACAAATTATGCATATTATTTATATACACTTGATAATGGTTTGCTAAGCCCAAGAACACTTGTAATTCTGCAATGTTTGTAGGGGCTGGCATATTCTGCATTGCACATTCCAGTGTTGTCTTCAACACTTTGTATTGATAATTTATTCCACGTAAGATTCCCATTTATCCACACTGAGTTTGAATCCAAATTCAATTTTTTTAAACACCTCTTTCACATGTAACCTGTGCTGCTCAAATGTTTCATTTTTTATAAGTATGTTATCTAAATGAAATCCAGTTCAGCCAACATATTATCCATTATTTTTTTTAGAATACACTTGGTGCTATTTTACATCTGAATGGTAACTGATTAAAACTATATAAAACTCTGAGTGTTAATTGTAAATAACTTAAAAGATTTTTTATCAGCCATAACTTGTTAGTACATGTTGAACAAGTCTAGCTTTTAAAATATTTTACCACCGTTTAGCTTTGCAAAAATTTTCTTTGGTACTGGGTAACGGATAATAATAAGTTTTCAGACATTCATTCAAATCTGTCAAGTAATCTGCACTGACACATATATATTTGTTTTTCTTTTTGATATAAACCGTAGGTGCAGCCTATTCAGAGTATTTTACTTTTAAAATAACACTTATTCATTCCAGTCTGTTTAATTCCTGGTTTATTGAGTCCATTGCTACATATGGCACATTTGTTTTCTGTTTGAAAACTGGTATCGCATTCTCTTTAACTTGTAACTTAGCTTTTGTTTTGGTACACTTGCCTAAACCTTCTAAAAAAATATCTGGGAATTCTTTCTTTTTTAATTCTTTAAACCTATTGTTTGTGTGGGTTAATTTACCTTGTTACCAAAAGAATTAATTAGTAAATCCCGTAAGTCAAACAATGCCATCCAGTCAGTACCAAATAAGTATTATTCAACATGTAAGCTTTTTGCTTTCACTGTTTTTCCGACAAATGAAACATTACACATGATTTCACCTTTGAAATGTAGTTTTTTACCAGATACACCACATTCAACTTTTTTGGTGTGTGTCAATTTCAGTTTACCAATTTTTTGGCAAGTGTTTTCTCTTATGATTGTAATATCACTCGCAGTGTCAAGTTGACAATGAATGTAATTACCATTCCTTTTAATATCAACAAATTTTCTTCTTTGCAAATCACCATCAAGTTTTTTTAGATATTTCTGCATTCACATATTTTTTAGTCATGTTGGACCCTTTTTTTTCTTGCTTCTACAATGTGGACTTATGTGTCCTGATTTTCCACAGAAATAACAAATCTTACTTTTAAATGGACAAACACTTTTGAAATGTAGTTAAGCACACAAATGGCATGGATTTGGTTTGTAATCTGTTTATTTATTTTTTTCTGAACCATCTTGGTTCTTACATAATGAACTTGTGCAATCTCTTTTTCCTCAATTTTTGCTGAATCATATCCCATACTTATAATCCAGTCACATTCATTTCTACAGCCTGTAATGTTATCTTTGGATCTTGTAAGAATCTGAGCTCATAACTCCAAATCTCTACTTGAATTTAACCCTTATACAAAAATGAGACATTTAAATCAATCAGGTGATAACTCTTCAAGTTTAAATTTCTCACTTTCCCTATTTACTACACCAGCATATGTAAAAAAAAAAAATCTTTAACATTTCCAATAAATGTTAAAAAGGGAAGACCTTTCACTAAAAATGTTTTCGAATTTGCACCGTTTCATCAAATGAAACTTTGCCTGGCTTCCTTGGTAAAATGTAATTGCAATATCAATTCCTGGCTTGACAGGTTTAATTTTTGAAGCAAGAGACATACTTTTTTCTCTTTGACCCATCTGGTGCATTCTTTTCTAAAAATGTCCTCATATCTGCAAAAATAAGCAGTGAACGTAATTCCTTCTTCTAGATTATAAGAAAATTCTTCAATAGAATTGGCCACAATGTCCAGGTTGGGGGGAACCCACCGTGTTTTGCATCCTGTGTATTTTTTTTTAGAAGTTGCATGATTTGAAGTATTTTCTCCTCAAGCCTTTTCTATTTTTCAGCTTAGAACTTCAATAACTGTGCTATTGTTAATTGTAAATCCTCCATTCAATTAATTTATTTTTATGTGAATTTCTTTAAAACCCTTGTCATCAGTTGTATAATAGAATTTAGATTGTATCGGTATACTAATATGTCCAAATTAGTTGTTTTAGCAGAGTGCTAAGAATTGGTATAACTTTGACGGTTTGCCTAAAGGTCTCCAAAGGTATGACTGATTGTCTCTGTAGTATTGAGATTCGTCTACTGCTCTAACCAGCTGTAAATAAGTAGTCATGAATCAGTTTACCTACTAAATGATAGCCTACTCCACAACAAATTTCAACAGCTTTCTTTATCATTTGATGATCTCTGCGAAGTTCTTTTGATATCTCCAAAATGTACATTATATCACCCATGTTTTAATATATACTATGGACAAAAAGGAAAAAGTTTTTATTAAATTCCATAGGTCTTAAGCAAATATTAGTTTAAACTACATACTAATTTCAGTCAGTCCATTTTTATAAATTCCAAATATCTCAAAAACTAATCTTTAAAAATGGCAGAAGATTTAGGTTTTGTTTGGTCTTATGGCATATCAACCCTTGTAGGTTATTTAATGCCAAATCCTGTTTATACATAAATATTAAATATATCTGATTTTAAATACAAGTCAACAAAGACAAATAGTTCCAAGTATTACTAACATATCGCTCAATAAGTCCCAGGCATGACATATAGATGGCGCCCCTGATAAAAAAAAGTCTATATGATTTTTATAAAGTACTAACCTTCAAATGGCATGTGTCAAAATTTGAGCCCAATTGGATTATTAGTTTACAAATTACATTTAAATGAAGGTACTATTGCAAATTTTCAGAACAATGGACAAATCTGAATTGCTTTCTAATGGAAAAAAAATACTGTTCCATCAAAGCAATGGTTGAGAGTTAGTATGCTGACTTCAAATGCAGTCGTACTGACACAAATGATGCTGAACATTCAGGTCGCCAAAATTCAGCAGTTGTCCCAGAAAACATCAAAAAACACCACAAACTCGTTTTGGCTGATTCTAAATTGAAGTTGTGTGAGATAGTAGAGAAGTTGAAGATATCAGAGGGCAGTGTATTCACTATTTTGCATGAACATTGGTCAATGAGAAAGCTGTGTTCAAAGTGGGTGCTGCATTTGCTCACAGTTGATCAAAAACAACAACACATCGATTCAGAGTGTTGTTTGCTATAAAAGGTTTTTTGCATAAATATGTGACAATGAATGAAACATGGATCCACCACTTCACTCCAGAATCAAATCAGCTGTCAGCTGAGTGGACAGCAGCAGGTAAAAGCTGTCCAAAGTGACCAAAGACGCAAATAAGGTTTTAGCCTCCATATTTTGGGATGTGCTAGGTATTTTGTTCATCGATTACCTTGAGAAAGTAAGAACTATTAATAGCAATTATTATATAGCATTATTGGTGCATTTGAAGGAAGAAATCGCCTAAAAATGGCCACAAATGAAGAAGAAAAAAGTGCTTTTTCACCAAGACAATGCACCGTGTCACAAGTCGATCACAACAATGGCAAAACTATATGAATTACACTTCAAATTGCTTCACCACCCACCCTATTCTCCAAATTTGGCCCCCAGCAACTACTGGCTGTTTGCAGATATCAAAAGAATGTTCCAGGGAAAGTGATTTGGCTCCAGTAAAGAAGTGATATTGGAAATTGTTCTACAAAAAAGGCACTGAGTTGTTAGAGAAGTGTTGGAATCACTGTATCACCCTAGAAGGAGACTATGTTGATGAATAAAGTTAAATCTTGCCTAAAAGTTGTTATTTTATTAGTTAGACCTGGGACTTATTGAATGATGTGTTATGTATCACTAACAATTCAATTAAACATCAGTCATTTGTTTGTGCTCGGTTTAAATGTCAAAGAGTTCTCTTTGACTTATAGATAGGGTCAATGAGAGAGTACTCGCTCCCCAAATCTCCTGCATTACTGGAGCTTCACCCTCAGTGTTTAATGTCATATCCAGGACACTTGTTGGGAGAGGATTTTTACCCCTCTGCAGAGATGCAGTCAGTGTATTCTACAGCCCCAGCAGACTGGACTGGCAAAAAATTTAGTTAGATATTTTACTAAGGGTGGAAATGGATGTTTAAATTTGACAAAAATTTGTTCAGATTTTAAAAAATTGATTTACATTATAATTTCATACAGACTGTAGATTGTATAAATGAAGAAAAAGATAATTATTAAATTAATTTATTAATTAAAAAGATCTTTGGAAATAATTGCAAAAATGACTTAGTTTTGTTGATTATACAGTATTAAGTTTCAAACATCTGTTATATCATTATGATGTATATGTTTGATATTATTGGTTGGTTGGGTTTTATGGCATATCAACCTTTGTAGGTTATTTAATGTCAAATCCATTTTTAAACCTATTTCAAACAATCAGTTTAGTATGAGTACATGGTTTAATTGTGAAAAACATTTCTATTTCAAGCTATTCAGTTTAGTCAAACAGTTCTAATTCAGTTTAATATAAGTATAGATTTTCTTTACACACAGTTAAATGTCAAAACAGTTCGATATTAAACAATTCAGTTTAACATAAGTACGCAGTTTAATTGTCAAAAAGATTTCTACTTTAAGCTACTCAGTTAATCAAACTGTTCTAATTCAAACAATTCAGTTTAGCATAAATATGCAATTTAGTTCTATTTAACCCATAGATAAGGTCCTATCAGGTGCTGACATTCTGGGCCCGAGTGGACCTGAGAGCAATGGCAATGAAGGGGTGCTCTGCTTTCCCCAAAGCTCCAGCATCATTGTAACCTCACCATCAGATTTTTCAGTGTCATATACTGGACACTCATTGGGGAGGGGGTCTTACTCCTCTGCAGAGGTGCAGTTGGTGTATTCTATAGCCCCAGGTGACTGGGCAATGCAGAGTTGAATGTCAAAAGTTTTTTTTTCAGATAATTCAGTTTAGAATTAGTACACAGTTTAGATGTCAAAACAGTTGTATTTCGAGCAATTCAGTTTAGCATAAGTATGCAGTTTAAATGTCAAAACAGTTCCATTTTAAACAATTCAATTTAGCATACATACAGTTTAAATGCAAAAACAGTAAACTCAAACCACGGTTTAATTCTATTTAACCCATAGATAGGACCTTTATCAGGTGCTACCACAGACTAGGTTCTTCAGCCTTGGTTAGGCAACTAATCTAGGAGAAGGAAAACTCTGAATTCAAACCTGTTAAACTCCGCTTAAAAAATTGACCTTGTGTCATATCCTGCCCGAGCGGAGGGGTTGGTAAATAGTATCAGGTGCTACCACTCCAGGCCAGAGTGTACCTGGGAGCAATGGCAATAAAGGGGTACTCTGCATTCCCCAAACCTCCAGCATTACTGGAACCTCACCACCAGATTGTTTAGTGTCATGTCCAGGACACTCGCTGCGGGGGGGTTACCCCTCTGCAGAGATGCATTCAGTGTATTCTACAGCCCCAGCCGACTGGGCAAGTTTGATATTATGTGAGTACAATTGAATATGTTTATCAAACATTCTCATGCATGTAAAATGAATTAAGGCTAAAATGAAAACATTAAAGTCGTTAGTTTCTGATTGATTCAGTTCTTAAAAATGGAAATTGAAGTGTTTTGTTATAATAATATCATTTCTACTCTCGATCATATGAAGAGGCTTCTCATTTGATTAATTACAAAAAAAAACAAAAATTGTAGTTTTGGGGGTTGGATTTTTCTTTTCAATATCGATTAACTGTTAAAATTTCTTAATTGATTTTTTTAAATTTTATTTCAGGCATTTTTCATCTTGAGAAAGAAGTTTAGCAATGTATCATTCCTACATGTTTTTCATCACGGAGCTTTACCATTTATGTGGTGGTTTGGTGTTAAATATGTACCAGGTATCTATTTCTTCAAACATTTATACAATATGATTGCTTTTGACTTACTATTATTCAAACCATCTGAAAAATATATGAAAAAATTTAAATTTACAATATTCTTTCAATACTATAAATATTAAAACAAAATTATTCAAATTGAAATTTTTAAGGAATATTATTTCTTTTTTTATATTGTTATTAAGAGTAAATTTAAGATATTTTCAAAGACGAATTTTTCCTTGGTGATAGATATCAAAGCCAAAGACCTTATATTAACATGATACAAGAAAGGGTTTTTGTAAGGTTTAAAATGAGCTGATTGAATACAGGTGTTTTCCTAGATAAGGGTATACTAATGAAGAATTGGGCATAAATACAAATAATGATAAAAATAAAGTGGTTGAACTGACAAATAAAGATTTATCTATCAATTAATATCAAGACTTTTAATATCAAATTAATTTCCCCAAGGAAAATGCCGGTAAATATGAAAAGAAAAGTTAAAAAGAACAAAAAAATAAAAGTGAAACAGTGACCTTGGTAAAAACCTGCTTTATTTTTTTAATAACTTGTATAATGTAAATATCTTTATTTTTTAAGTAGAGGAATTAATATTGTGAATTGAATTACCATGACCAGAAAATCTGCCGAACACCTACGCACAACATACGGGAACACTGAATATGAGCTGGTGGCTCATTTGTAGAGTTTCAGCACTGCAATCTGTGGTTGCTGGTTCGATCTCCAGTGGTGGAGATTAGAGTATACACTGCTGAGACCTAATAAGGTTAAAACAGCTGTCCAGTGTTCCTGTATGTTGGTTCATCAACAAGATATGAAGCAAACCAACTCAACATAAAACCTTTTGTTAAAGAATTGTTTTATTGAAACCAAAATCAAGTGACATTGGATTACTGCTAACATTATGCTGCTCAGTTATTGTTGCTACAATAAGATTTTAAAATAGTCAAAGATAAGCAAAATCCTCAAATTATTTAATTGCCCAAAATTTAATTTTTCCAAATAATCCCTATGCTTAATACAGAGCTACAAAAATGCAAAGCCCAAAATTTGCTCATATGAGATATATATGAGGATCATTCAATAAATAAGGTGAGTATTGCCTAAGGAATTGGCAATAGGAAGCACCTTTTTCAAGAAAATCAATGGATCTTTTCATGTCCCAGAAGACTCTCTGCATGACTGTCTTTACTGACTGCTGTGCCTGGAACCTTTTTACTATAGACTCAATGGACTGTGTCTTTTTGACTCGGGCTCATAGCAAACCCATATTTAGCCCATTTGTAAATATTTTTTTGTTTTTATTTTTACTAAAATATACTTCTTCATGTACATTACACATTTTTTTTCTATAAATTTCACATGGTTTTCACTTTACAGCCACCAAAAATTTGATGACGGACATTTGTTTAAGCCTAAAGCACCCTGTTTGATTTTGCATCATTTTAAATAGCCTCAAAACAAATATTTTCATCAGATTGAAATAATTTTTGCTATGAACTAATTTCCAAACAATGCAGGGTTTACATTTATGGTAAAAAGATTTATTTCGCTTTTTTTTCAAAGAATTTTGAATGCTACTCATATTCTTAAACACTTTTTAATTTTTTATAAAAATGTAAAATTATAAGGCATGTATAGAGAAATTATTTTAAATGATGTACCAACTATACAATATTTTTTGAATTATGGATGAAAGCAATGTTAACTTATACCAAGATCCCATCAAACATTGAATTTTTTCAAATAATCTTTTGTACATAAAATCCTTTTTTCTAAGTAAGAATTTATAAATATTTGTATGTTTATATATCTTTGAAAAAATGTCTATTTCAGGTGGATTTGGCACATTCCATGCTATGATAAATGCTTTTATCCACTTTGCTATGTATGCCTATTATGGGCTTGCAGCAGTGGGGCCAACATTTCAAAAGTATTTGTGGTGGAAGAAACATTTAACAACTCTTCAATTAGTAAGTATATAGCTGACATTTATTTTTCAAACATTTTGTAAATATTTGCCGGAATGATTCTAAAATGATTTCATTATCAAATCATGTTGATAGCAGAGAGTTGCCATCCATCCCTATGATCCATCACTCTTGGCAGGACTTTTAGACTTCATCCAATGTCTGCACAGAGCTGATGGACAAAAGACTTTGCTGGTCAGCCAACACTTACATATCCATCAGACGGAATCCATAGTAGAACATCACTTATGAATTCATTCTTACTTCCCCAGCTGTGCCCAGCATGATTTGGGAGATGGAAGGTAAATGGTTGTACAGTTGCTGTTTTGTGAGTTCCTGCTTCCAGGATTTGTTCAAAACAGCAAGTAACATTCATGTGTAGTTCCCATCCAGCCTTTCTTTCCATGTATTTTGTTTGTGTCCAGATGGTGTATTGATACAATAGTACTAACACAGTTACAGCTTGGAACAAATCATGTTTTATTTCATCATAGAGATCTGATGATCAGTAAGTTGTCTATAAATGTCCATCCCTTTGTTAGGCATATGTTGACTTCACTTTCAGTAGATGTGATGTTGCTGCCAAGGTTTGTAAACTGGTCTACTAATTTCAGAGGCTTGCTACTTAAAGTGGAAATGGTGCCTTCTTGTTTAGAACACATCAACTCTTGTTTTGTGTTCACATAAAGCCTAATAATGCCTTCAGCTTGTTGTTCCAGGTTGTGCAGTAGGGATTTGGCTTGGGCAGATGACTTTGCAAAAAGTGCAAAATCATTTTCTTTTATTGAATTTATTGATGTTATCAGCCTAGATAATGAACTACAAGTATCAAAATAATTCACTCTTCATAAAATTGGTAATTGTACATTAGATAAAACCATTGATAGTTTGCTTGTTTTACTAAAATTTTACTTATCGACTAACCTTTTTTGATCGTCCAAATTTGTATTTTTAAAGAAAAGTTAATGATTACTGTTATTGTAATGTTTTCTAAAGTCCTTCATATTTTTCTCTATACCAGAATCACATTATGGTTTTGCTTATAAAAATCTATTGTTACAATTAATTTTTGGCTTTAAGATCTGAGAAACCATTTAGACAAATTTAGAAAATTATAAAATTTTGTAAAATTTACTGCTGTGGATTTTTTTGTTTGTTTGTTGTTTGGTTTTGTTTTTTGTTTTTTTTTCATAATTTTTTCTCCTTTTTAAGATACTTTTTAGAATATAAAATTAGAAGTCATTTTTAAAATTTCCATTGAAAAATTTGATACATTTATGATGAAAAAAATTGTATAGGTAATATATATATCTTGAAACTAAAATAGTGAAATGCACCTTTTAAGTTTACTGTCAAGATTAAAGTATAATATTCATTCATATTTTTTGCAACATCACAACCAAACTCTTAAAAATGCTGTACTACTGTGGTTTGTAGAAAAAACTATTTTTCTGTAGAAAAGTTTTAAAGTTTACCAATAACATTAAATTTTTAGTTTCCAGAAAAAAAATTAATGCTATCAGTAAAAGTTTTTTTCTTTTGCAAACCAACAATGATCGTCAAGGTATATGCAAAAGTTCCTAATGTTTTTTTCTTCTTTTTTAAGAATTGAATTCACAGTTGAAAAACAATTTTTAATAAAAATGCTGGAAAATTGCTCACTCTTAATAGTTGTAAAAAAGAAAACCAACTTGTTGTTGATTATTGTATCAAGGCAAATATTTATCTGGTTTATAGATATAGTCAATGAAGTTTAAAACTTATGAAACCATCATAATGAGGAAATTTCTATTTTAATGGTTGTGAAAGTTTAAATTTTCACTTGAAATAACCATAAAAATTTAAACTGGGTATCCTCACCGGTAAATAAATTTCTTTTTTTTATTCATTAATCTCTTCTCTTTAATGAAATGCAGATATCTTTCATGTATATTTTAACATGGAGTAAACTGTATTTTGGATAAATTTGTATTCATAATAGAATGAACTTTCTCATTAGAAAAATATAAAATTTTCTTTCTACTTTTCATAAAGAATTTGAACTATTTGCTCAATTGTGTACTTTTTTTACAAATCACTACTTAAAAATATTTTGAACTTAAAAAAAATGAGTCAACTTCTAGTACTAGGATGATTTTAGATAAGTTGAAAGTGCTTTCACAGCTTGGCTAGCTGATGAATTTTTTTTTTTTTTGCTTTCATCAAGAAAAACATTCCATTTGTTTAAAAACAAACAAAAAAATGATTCTTTATACACAGGATGGATATGTTAATTTTTGAGCCCAAACCTGATATTTTTGTGTGTATTGATTAATAATAAAAAGATATTAAAATTTCATCATACGATTATCAGTTTGACTGCACTATTAAAATATTTTTAATAATCTTCAATAAAGTAAATGTCATATTGATTATTAAGTTATGATGTCAATTTTATTATCTCTGCTGTTTGATTTTAATATTTTTCACATCTGTTATTTTGAGATCTGTGCTCTTCTTCTGTAGTTTGTTTACTGTGCTATTTTTATCAGATTTTTTTAAATGAACTATTATGTTTAATTTTCAAAATAATATGCCTTTTTTCATTTGTAGATTCAATGCAAACTTATTGCTTTTTTTTTTCATTATTTTCAGGTTCAGTTTATAACTGTAATTACACATAGCCTACAATTGCTGTTCATAGAATGTAATTATCCTTTGGTCTTTGCTCTTGCTATTGCAGCAAATTCTTTAATGATGTTAGTTCTTTTTGGAGATTTTTATAGGAAGACTTATTCTCAAAAGAAATGTTTAACCAATAACAGCAATTGTAGTTACACTAAGAACAACAGGCAGCTAAATATATCTGAAAATGATGCAACTAAAGAGCTCAAAATGGATTAACTCAACATTGATATATGCTATTTTTATACTGTTGGTAAAAAGAGGCCTTCAAATAAAACCAAAAAATAAAAAATCACTTGCAAATAAATTCAGAAAAATATACTTTTGTTATTGCATGATTTTAAACAAATTGTTTTATAAAACATTCACATTGTGTAATTTCAGTGTTTTATTTTTATTTTTTGAACTGCAGTATCCATAATTTTGTTTTTCTTTGATTCAGTTTGATGTCAAATTTTATCAAACATTTTTAACAATGATGAAAGATTACAAATGATCCAACTCAATGAATAAAAATTTTGGGGTTACACAGTGCAAAGCTTTGATATAGTTTTTATTAACAATCAAATATACAGAATTACATTTTCAAATGTATGAAATTAAAGAATTTTACTGTCATTTATTCACCAAAATAACAAAGAAAAATGCAAAATATGATTTAAAATCTTGATATCCATGTTTTTACAAAGTACTGAATCTGAATTGTTGAATCTGCAGCATTTATTTATTTATTTATTTTTGATCTTTTTTTAAAGATTGAAAAACAAAAACTAACATGAATGATCTAAAAGAGAAGTATTTCTTGATCCTATTTCCATTGGAATTGATTTGTATCCAATAAAAAGTGCTATTATTTGCTTCAGAGTAATGTTACATTTATCTATATCAAAATAATTATAATTTTTTAAGAAACTGTTAACATCAAACACTGTTAAAGAGTTTTAAATTTTTTATTTATAATGTATTTAATGTTTTAAAAAAAAAAATCAAGTTAATTCTACAGTTATGATTTTTATCTTGTTTTATTCATGTTCAGAATATTTAAATTTCAGAAATTGGACTTAACTTTTATACACTTATTGACATTTTGAAAATATACAATAAATACTTGAAAATTCTATAAGTATTTATTGAAATTTTATTGCTGATTTCTTTATTTTCTATGAAGTAATGTGATTTAACCAATATAAGTTGATTTAAGTTTACATTTTTATCTTGTATTGTTTAAAACATTTCATTAAAGCTAATTAATAAAATTTCCTTGTTGGTATCTTTTGAGAAATTGTTTCAAGTGAAATAGTTCCAATATTGATACATTTTATGAAGCCGTATTGTCATCATTTCAAGTTTACTACAATATAATGTTCAACATATAGCAAAAACATACAGAAAAGATGGTTGGTTGGTTGGTTGTATTTTATGACATATCAACCATCATGGATTATTTAAAGCCAAATCCTATTTATACATGATCTTTGAGTGAATAGTTTATAGGTAACATTTTTAAACAAACCAGCGCTCATTAGTCTGCCTAGTTAAATGGTTTTAATGAATATTTCTGCTATATTTCTTTATCCCAAAAATTTTATTGTTCATTTTGACGAGGATCCAGTTAATTTAAAAAAATTACACTACTCAAAATAACTTTTTAGGATAATTAATTTTTTTTTATGGCTAACAATTAATTTAGAAATTTTCAATGGCCTTTATTGTAAAATACAAATGTTTTGCATAGCAGTGTGCTAGGCGTTTACTGCTGGGAATTATTTTTGCACAATGACAGTAAATCTAAATTATAAGACTTCTTTTGTGTATAAAATGTCAAAAAGATAAGTTTTGATGCTGATACATTTTCTTCTCTCTCTCTCTCTCTCTCCTTTTTCTTTTCTTTTTTTTTAGTACAAAATTATATTCCTTTTAGAATTTGGCAAAGTTGGTTAAGTAATTTTTAAAATCTATTTTTACTATTTTCTTCTGAGCTTTAAAAAAAAGGATCTATTTTAAATAGTATTTTAGGAGTTTCACAAAATATTCAGGCTTGATTGTGAAAAAAGCTCAGATAAGAATAATATTTTCAAGGCTTTTATTAATTGGAAAATCCACTTCCCTATTTGTATAGAGGCATTACAAACACTTTACCTGCTTGAAATTGCCTCCCCCCTCTGCAACAGACTCTATTCTTTATTGTAGACATTTTTCACAATCATTTAAGTTGCTTATTTTCAAAAACTTTTTAGTATAACTTGTCAAACTAAGTGTTTGTTTTTTTGTTTTTTTTTTCATGTAGAACAACAAAGCAAAATTAAACAAGATAAAACTGAAGTTTGATTAATGAAATAATTAGCTCATCTTGAGATTTAAACCTGGAATTCAGTATCTCTCCAATTCCTGGCTAGATGGATAAATTGCATGTGTGATGTTTCATTATTTATACAGAATTGCTAAAGTTGTGGAGAAGACCACCTCATACCATTAGGATTATGTAAGATTTGGATGTTATTTCGTCTGCTTTTATTGCCTAAATTGTGCCAAGATCAATCAACACTACATTCAAGAAAAATAATTGCTGGACGACTTTGTTTAGTCCTCAAGACATACCACACTTTAAGGTGGCTGGTAGTCCTCTGTCCAAGTGCCTAAATTTGCACTCCCAACTTCCTGTCTCTTCTTGCCACGTGCAAACCAATTATTAGTACTGAGCATTCATCCCAGAGCTCTTACAAACCACAGCTTTACAAGCCATGCACTTTGGACACTTTGAATAAGTTTAGTGCGAATGTTTATCATTACACTCCCCTTCACCCCCATTGTATGATTGCATGTGACAGTAAGGGACTGGTCATTTCACCCTTGCACTCCTTTACAGTGGGACAGCCACTTCTTCCTCCCCAGCTGAATTGTCAGATCTGCTGTGGTCCAAGTCATGGTCCATGAGATGAAGAGGATTAATAAACATCAGTCTTACTTCTTCGCTTTCAGATGGGATGTCACTGCTGCTTACACTAGAGCTGGTTTCTTGCTATTCATCACTTCTTTATGTTATCGTATTTACCCAACCCCTCCGATCGGGCAGGATATGACACAAGGTCAATTTTTTAAGCGGCGTTTAACAGGTTTGAATTCAGTTTTCCTTCTCCTAGACTAGTTGCCTCACCAAGGCTGAAGAACCTAGTCTGCCCTACTATTTACCCATAGCTGGAGGGAGAATAATTGGATTCATACCTTTCCCAAGGGTATTAGTGCTATGTGAAATGCAATCAGTCCAGGATTTGAACTCGTGTCGCCGTGTCAAAATCCTGCGACGATAACCATTACACCACGGGCACCTCCTTCTTTATGTTATGTCACTACTATTGTCTACTAGCGGCAATGAACTGAGCTGTAGACGCACGTCTCCCACATGTTGAGACGTGTTGTTGACAACTACTGACTGTGAACTGGTTATCCCAGCAATGCAACCTGTCACAAATTTCAACATCCACTGTCCATGTGGATTTTTTACCCAAACTAAGTTTCCCTCTTTGTACTAGGCCAACATTGCCTGGTTAGGTGGGAGCATAAGATTAATTCTTTTTATTCAAATCTTGTACGAATGCAGTATATTGGCAGGTGTGGAAAAAGCAGATATGTCGTCCTTGGGTGCGATGTTATAGCAATATATGGCCTCCATATTAGGGCACGCCTTCCTCACAGTAATTTGTTTTACTACTTCATGTCACCTTTCTATAATACCATTTCCAGAAAGCTTGTACATGCAATGTGGACTGAATCAGATGCCTCATTCATTCATGAACTGTCTGAATTGCTGACTACAGAAAGCAATGTCGTTATCGGCCAGGGGCTCCACATTCAAAAAACACAGACACCAATCACTGGATTACATGTGCAGCATCTTGCTGGAATAGTGGCTGCTAGATCAAAAACCACGTGGAGCTGCAATCAGAATCAAAAAATAGTGACCATTGAAGTGGATGATGTCCATGCCTAGTTGGTTCCAAGTTTTACGCACACTGAACCCTCCCTTCTGCCATCATATTGAAGCTGGGTCTATTGACTGACACTCCTCACAACACTAAATGACCAATCTCACCCCTGCTTTGAATACGGACAGATTGAACCTACATGCAAAATATAATGTCTGCTTAACTCCTGGGTTCCTGCTGTATTGATGAATCTTGGTTAGCTGCTCAGAGCTCAGGTTCCCTACAGTAAAAGCACACACTGGCTGAATAGGTTTGATTTCCTTCATATCATTGAGCCACCTTTGAGGAACTCTAGTCAGCAAGACAGCTCGATTCTGGTCGGATCTAACTTGTGCAATTGTTATATAATTAAGGAATGATTTTTTTTATTTTAATCATTTTTCATTAATTATATTTTATCATTCAGTTTGGTTGGGCTTTGAACTATTCGGGTTAAGAGTTCAGGTGTGTAGTCAATTGGTGGAGTTTATGCTCATGCGCAAAGGATATGACAATCACTATTGTCATAATAAACCCCAGACAGGAAATGTGGATGACATTATGCCCAGATGAGATGAACTGAGAATTTGGAAGGTTTTAAAAAAGATTCAGTTGAGTTCCGACCATGGTTTGGAGAAGTTGGGGTCCGACCAGGCAGTTGAGGATTTGAGATTGGACTATGCTGGCAGACAATTGAGTTTCTGCCATTAGGGCAGAAAATTGAGTTCTTTGCCATCAAGGTAAGTTTCCTACCATTAAGAAGAAACTACAATGGAAAGAAAAAAAGCCTCAACTCCAAAGACAAAATGAGAGATGAAAAAAGAAAAGAAGAA
The DNA here is from genome assembly GCA_963585895.1 of Sepioteuthis lessoniana. Classification (NCBI taxonomy): domain Eukaryota; kingdom Metazoa; phylum Mollusca; class Cephalopoda; order Myopsida; family Loliginidae; genus Sepioteuthis; species Sepioteuthis lessoniana. The sequence continues at coordinate 19,709,751 of OY757907.1, forward strand.
AAAATGTTCGACACAAGGCCCTAGAACAAGGGAGGCAATGAAAAAAAAACAAAAAAAAACCTAACTCCACAGACAAGCAACAAGTTAGAAAAGAAAAAAAATGTTTGACACAAGGCCCCAAAACGAAGAAGAAAAAAAAATTAGAACAAAAGAATCTAGAAGAAGGCATGAAAAAAAAAAGAAAAGGTACATTGCTCATTGTATAAGTTTTATGTCTTTCTCTGTCATAATTTAATCAATTACATAAAAAAGGAAAAGTGGTAGGTACATTGCTCAAATTAAGAAAAGTAATTTTTTTTTCCTTCTGTGTATCTTTGAATTTCCTGGTTTGTGTTGATAAAATTTAGCTAATTATGAAAAAATTTGGTTTTGTCTGTCTTTCAAGGTTTTAAAAGTTGCATCCAATAGAAATTTATAAAAGAGAATAAGAAATCGGTGATAAAATCCAGTATATTTCATATATGAGTTAATACAGTTACTGCTATGTTTTGAACTGTAAATCAGAGGGGAAGGAGAAAAAGAAAAATGGGAATGGTGGACAGATATATTGTCCCTATGTTAAAATGATTGACAGGTCATAATGTAAACTTCCGCTTGGGTTGTGAATTCTAATTTTCATGAATGGACTTTGATTGTGAATGAAATTTTGTAGTAACTTATGGATGCTATCATAATGCATAGTAATTTGACATTAGGATTTTGATCCAAGCTCCAGGAAAGATTCAGAAATCAGTGATATTTGTCTGGAGAATGCTCATATACCTTTGGATCCATAGTTAGGACTGTGGGACGGGTTCAATGTTTGGAAAAGTTGTGGAAATTGGAAGTGTTCTGCGAAGTCTCCCTAGAATGGGATCGATATTTTGGGTACTGATAGAAGCCATGCCAGGTTTTGTGAAGGTCCTCCTGGAATGGGATTGAGAATTTTGGGGGTTTGGTCGGAGGCCAGACCATTGTGTTGAAGAGGATATTTTGAAACAAGGGATGGAAGATTAGAGAGTATGTGTGGAAAATCGTGACATATCTCGTATGTACCAAAAAATTTATGGACTCGGTTTTGAATTGTTCTAGAGGGTGAAATATAGTTGACCAAATTGATGAATAAATAAAGTAACCTTGTTAATTATTGAAAAAGAGTAAAAGGTTTGGGTTGCTTAGGAAAGAATCCCCGGGATATTTTAACTCATCTTTGGAAGTAAGCAAGAAACTAGTATTGTGCTGTCGTAGTTAGAATAAGTAAAAATGAAGAAATGATGGTTGGATACGAGCCATACTTTTGTAGAGATACTTGCTGAAAGAAAAGAGACAAAAGGTACTCGTTAGCTATTGAAAAGATGAGAGATGGACCGATTGACGTCGGTCAAAAGTTGAAGAAAGAAGGGGACGAAAACAGGAATCTTTTGTGTTGGTTGGAAAGAAAAAAAGGTTCCTGGGAAATTTCACCACATTTCTTAGTTGTAAAGGACACTTTTATGGAAAATGTACTGGGCACAAACAATGGTAGTATGCGTTATCAAAATATATATATATATATATAAAAATTAATGACGGAGATTACTAGAGAAAAAGGTTAGAAGTAATGAGTTATGGATGTAGAAGGAAATCAAAAAGAGCAAAAGACAGATAATGAGCTATTGATCCATGAAAAAAATTAAAAAAAAATAAAGACTGAAAAAAAAATACATGCCAATTGATAAAATAAACAAACACGAAAAAAAAAGAAAGGAAGAACCAGAAAAAATTGAAGAAAAAAAAGAAAATGAAGGACGATATGAACACTTTTTATACTGACTTTGAGTTTTTGTACTAAATGAATGATTTATTGTGTTGTTTTTTTTTTTTATATTTGAATTGTCATTATTGTTGTTACTGTAATTTTGTTGGTCAAGTCAACATGAGGAAGAGTGTTACATTAGTTTAAAAAAATATTTTGTTAGCTTCTATAACAAAATGATTTTATTTTGTGGGGAGGAAAGGTGTGTTATATAATTAAGGAATGATTTTTTTTATTTTAATCATTTTTCATTAATTATATTTTATCATTCAGTTTGGTTGGGCTTTGAACTATTCGGGTTAAGAGTTCAGGGGTGTAGTCAATTGGTGCAGTTTACCCTCATGCGCAAAGGATATGACAATCACCCCAGACAGGAAATGAGGCCGGAGTGTGGATGATGTCATGCTCTGAAGAGATGGGCTGAGAATTTGGAAGATTTTGAAAAAGATTCAGTTGAGTTCCGACCATGATGTTGAGAAGTTGAGTCTGACCATAGAGTTGAGGATTTGAGATTGGACCATGAGATGTGCCGAACGTTAGGGGTTTTGTTAGCATAGTATGATTACAAAAGACTTTTAAGAATTGTGTCTCTCTCCTCGTGTCGAAGAACCGAATTCAAGAAGTTAATAAACGGTTTGTATCTGAACAACAGAGTCGCCTGTGTATTTGTTTTGTATTGTGTGTTTGCATTTGTATATGTACTGTTGTTATTGATATTATAATATGGTTATGATATACAACACAATATCAACCAAAAGTTTGTACTCTTTCACAAGAGAAGTCAGCATTTCTAGTTGTCACCTTATGAGCATCTCACTCATGGCTTTGGTGTTCAACCGAGACTTTCTCGTAAGGGCATTGATCACCCACTGGTACACACAGAAGGAGTCTGTATTCACATGTAATACCATAGCCTGCCACTTTAGCACAAGGTTAACTCCTCTTAGTACGGCTTCCAGTTCCTCCAGTTGATATGTTTTTTCATTGGCCACAGCCAACATGCATCTTTGGCAATGGCTCCCTTAGCATCAAGTGCTACTCCTACAGCCAGCAAACTAGACCAACCACATGTCTAGCTTCTGTATGTTCACACACTATTCTCTCGGGGCAAAATTCAGTTGCTCTGCCTGGGTGAAGGTGTCCATTATCTAACATTCCAGAGAAGCATCACAGATTTTGTCATCCCAGTTTTGTGTGACAGCAGTCGCTCAACGTTTGATGAACCTGTTGCCACTCACAGCCATCCGCACACAGGAAAGTGTCCCACCAGCTGGCCACACTTGGAAAAGACACCTCTTTGTGTTATAGTTATGGGTCCATTCACCATATTACTTCCTCATCACCATTGCAGTTGACCATGCTTCTTCCAAACTTCTATTCCCAGCACTCTGGCTCCATTCTGCAACTTCTCTAGATCCTTGCTAGTCAGTCAGTAGAGTTCAAGATATTTCCTCATGGATTCTGCTGATGCTGCATTCTCATTGAGATATCAATATATGCTGACATTGCTCTATTCATCATCTCATCTTATGCTAAGACAGCCTTGAGCACAGACCACATTATCTGAGTTGAGCCCCAACCTGGTCAGACTATATTGCTTCTTGTTGAACGTAACTGTCTGGTATGGTCACAGGGATTTCTAAATATGAACCTATAGGTATGCTTTCCTGAGGTCCAGAATGGATATGTTTGCTCCCTGCTGTCTCCATTCTCACAGTTTCTCTGTGCAGACATTCACAGTACCCATGAATGTGTCAACGTATGTGTTCAGTTCACAATAGTCCATCACAAGATGCACCTTATGTTTGATGGTACAGCCATTAGGGGTATTAGTCCCTTGGGTTGACCAAACTCCTCATCAATATATGGCATCAACCAAACATTGTCCATCTAGGTTTGCAATTCATGCTGATGCTCCTCCCTCAACCTGCTTAATACTGGATATTCAGAAATCCTGTTCCAAAGCTTTTCTGGTGCACAACCTGCTGACCATTTCCAGGCTGCAACCCAAACTCCCTGCCGTTCTTCAAATTTTGCACTCAAATCATCTTTGCTGATGCAAATCACTGCACAGAAAGGCCATGTTTCTTCAAACTTCATGCTTCCATACTGTGTGATGTAAATGCTGCCAAGCGCCTTAATGGCATTGATGCCAAGCAACAAATTAAAATTCAGAGGCTCCCCTCATATGCCGAGCACATCGATTGTGGCAGAGTTACCAGTCGCTGTGTGAATTCTAATGATACTTTTTCCGCAGCAGGTCTGCAAAGCTCCAGTTATTGTAGTTACTGCCATGCCTTGCTTCGACCAAGACCGACATAACTTTGGGTGTTCACAGTCCATCTTGAGAGCAGAGTTTTGGAGAACCAAGCATGATGCACTGTCAATGTAGACAGTAACGATAGGTAGCACCAAGTTCCTTTGCTGTCTTGCAGAATTGACTGGCACTGATATCTCATCCCCTACTTCGTTTTTCAGATAATGTCTTGTTGCATCAATAACAATGCACACAAGTTTTTTCCACCTCTTCACACCATCCCTCACAAAGTGATTGGACCATTGCACTGATAGCATGTGACAGGTGGCTCCATGCTCGGGGACAATCAAGTAATTTGGGCAGGCTGCACTGCAGCAGTAACTGTTTCCCTTACTGCTTTTTCATTTTTTATGATTTCCTGAGCTCAGGCCAACTGCTCCTTGAGAGACATATCATCTGCTCTGTAGGAGCCTCTTCATGGGGCCAGGAAGACCCTGCATGAACACCTATGCTATCACACTCTCTGGCATTCCTCTGAAAAGGACTAACAGCTTCCACAAATCAGCCAAATACATGTCTACAGTCTTCTCTGGATGCAATACATGCACTTCGAACTGCTCATATGCCATAAATCTATCAGTGACAAAGGCTATTATTAATGCTTCCTTGATTCAAAGCACATCTGATTTCACATCCTTGGTCAGTTGCTGGTAAACCACAAATGCTCTCTCAGTCAGGCAAAGAGGGATGACATGATCAAGCTGCTTCACTTCTGATAGGTCACACACCAATTTCAACTTCTTTAGCCATTCCACCATAGCTCCACTCCTGTCAAACCTAGGAAGAATCTTGTGATCAAACCAGCCGTCTATCTCTGCTAAAATAGCTTGTAAGATTTGGATGTCACTTGGTCTGCTTTCAAGATTAATCCACACTACGTTCTAGAATATAACTGCCTAACAATTTCATTCAGTCCTCAGGGCATACCGCATTTTAAGGGTGCCTGAATTTGCATTCCCTATGTCTTGGCTCTTCACACCGTGTGAAAACCAATTATCAATACTGAGCACATGTCTTGGATCTCTTACAAGTGGCAGCTTTGTATGCCATGCACTGCAGATGCTTTAAATTAGGTGATGGTTTGGTTTGGTTTGGTTTCTTTGTTTAATGGCATATCAACTCTTTTTAGGTTATTTAATGCCAGATACTTCATCTGCTTGTTTATTTTATTTATTCAATAAACAAAATAAACTAAATTTTCTTGTCAGTCTTATTTTTTCTTGCAACCACACCCTTGTATATAACATTGAGAAGTGATCAAAATTAAGAAGTGTTTACCTTGTAGAAACATCTGATTAATCTTTCTAATAAAGAAAATGAAGTCCCCTCTTAACTAACTTCATTTCCAAATGTTGCAAGGTCACTTGTTGGATATGAATTATTATCATGGCCATTGAATTTGGTTCTAGAATTGGTACTACAATGAAGAAAGGTATAGAACAGAATAGAATTGAATTCAGTAATTGGGATCTATCAGACATATTTCCTGACAAGATTGAATTTAAATTCTCATATATTTTTTGCAATTATATAGTAGCCATAAAAAGTATTTTTTGCCAGAAAAGTCCTGCTTTAAAAGGGTCACAGTCACCCAAGACATGAGTGAAAATTAACATTTGAAAAGAAGGCAAAGCATGCTTAAAAGTAACATTTTCAGTGTGAAAAATGTTTAAAAGGAACGTTAATAACTTACAAATCTTTAGTTTTAGAAAAAATTAGGTTTGGTTTATTTAACAGCATTATGGGGTATTTAATGCCAAAACTTGATTCACTCTTAATTTAATGGTTTCAATCTTTTGTAAATGGTTGTAACTTTAACTATTCTATTATACAAATAATTTGCATACAATTAAATGGTATTCCTATCTCGCATTAATAATTCTAATAATAATTGTCTTTGCAAATGGTTATATGGTTTCACGTATTCTTACCTAATAGTCAGATGGTTTTGTCACACGACTCTGCACAATTATTCAATTACTGCAACACCAATGTTAAAGTGCAAATTTTTTAATCAAAGCCACACAGCCAGAACAGTATCGCAAAAAATTCCAATCGGGACTGTTCTCAAGTACCCTGTCAAATGGCTGAGAAAACAGCTTGAACTCAGTTTCATATTTCCTGAAATCCACAAATCTCCATGCAAATTCTGCACACAAATTACCAAAACTTTCAGCATATTTGGAACTAACCAAATCTAGCATTTCTGTTTTTCTCACAGCTAGACTAGGAAAATGAGTGAATTTTGTTCTATTCAGCTGAGTCTGAAAAAGTTGCAGTTTCTTTTCAAAAGGACAAATGTATTCAAGCATCTTGTCCATCAGCTGACTTTTACTTTGCAGTTTAAGATTTAAATCTGGAAGATGCTGTGTGATTTTGGTTAGGAAGACAATGTCATTATCACTTGCACAGACCAGTTGGCTTGGGCTGTAGAATCTCTGCAGACCTCCCACTCACCCACAACAAGTGTCCTAGATATGGCACTAAACTATTTGAAAGTTAGGGTCCAGTCCAGGAGCTTTGAGGAATGTGGAGTACTCCTTCATTGCCATTACTCCCAGGTCTACTCTGACCTGGAGTGATAGTATCTGTTAGGGCCCCATCTATGGATCAAAGAGAACTGTTTAACCATTTAACTGTGTGCAAATAAACGACTGATGTTGAATTGTTAGTGTTACGTAGCAATACGTGAAACCATTTAAAAGTGTACAAACAAATGAGCTCTGACCTGTTTAAAATGTTACCTAAAAATTATTCATTTGCAAACCATATACATTTAATATATGCATGTATAAACAGGATTTGGCATTAAATAATCTACAAGAGTTGATATGCCATAAAACCCAATAAACCATCACTTGAATAAGCAACAAGATGTTGCTTGTGTATCATTAATAATCCAATCTCCTTAGATTCCAAAATCTTTTCTAACTGAGCCAGGATAATCCTAGTCAACAACATTTTTCATAGCATCAATAAAGCAGAGTTTTTTTGTGCACAAATTTTTCCTGGTATATAATTATAATGCAGTGATTCACCACAACCTCTGGAGAACAAATGGTATCCAAAAACTTCTTAGGGAATCCATTGGTTCTACCTGCCATTGTGGGTGCCCCATCAGTTGTCAAACCACACAATTTAGAAGGATCAAGTTGAAACTTCTCTATCAACTTCAAGACTGTTGAATACATACTGGCTATGTCCAAAAATTCTTCCATTATTTCAAAATTGTCTGTAACTCCTTGTACAAACACAACCAATTGTATCGTTTCATTTACACTGGTGTCTTCATCAATAGCCAAACTATATACAGCACATCTAGTTGTCCTCTCCTTTAAAGTCTTTTTGATATTTTCTGAAAGCTGATTAATCCTGCACAACACAGTAAAATGAGAGAAGCTGGTACTTGGCTTTGTGTGCAACCATTTTCCCAGCATTCAGTTGTGTCTGAAGGTCCATGGTGTTCAGAATCGGTGTATACACCTGACACACAAGTTCAGTTTTAATGTTGCAGCTCCACGAAGACTGGAAGTACCAGGAGCTTTTCTGCAGAAGAAGCATTTCACTTTTTAGTGTTTTGTCTCAGGGCTTGATGGTCATGATCAATATGGAGTTTGTTTGCAGGCTACAATTTCCTCTTTGTCTGCCCCTATTATCTTATGCCTCTCCTCAGCTCTGTCTAACTTGGTCTTGTTATACTTTAGCCTGCAGTTCTTGTGGTATTGTGTATTGTTAGTGCTCAATACTGTTTCAACACCACTGCCTTCATCTAATCAGCTCAATAGAAAAAAATTGGGGAGCAATCTGAGCTCATTGAACGTTGAACAGTAAAAATGCTGTAGCTGCTCCCCCTGTCTTAGTGTGTATTCTGGGATGGACTTGTCAACAACTATGGCATTGTTTGTTGGCACATGAAGCATAATAACTAGTCTATCTCTATTGCTGGCTTGGCCGAAGTAGACAGCTGTTTTTGCAGTTCAATGCTTAATGAGTTAGAAACTCTTCAACATTGTTCTGGAAATGCAAAATGAAAGTTGTTTGAAATAAGCACTCATAATCCAAGTGAATTTGGACATGTTCAATTGAGAAATGTTTATCATAGTTGTTATGCTAATCTATGAATAATTTCATAAACTGATGAAATAAGATTCTAAAACCACATGGGCTCCTTTCTTTATTGCTAGGTGCTACAACTTGTGACATAATGTTTGTATAACATTGATGATTTTAAACAATCATTTTTCTGCACATCTCAGTACATATCATTCACTCAGAGATAAGTTTTCCTAAGCAGACACATGGCGGCCATTTTGGAAAATAGCCGGCACAGCCACCAGGAGACAGTTAGGTGATGATTCCAAACTCAAATTAGATCTACCTAAATTCTAAAATTGGTGCTTTTTATCAAAAAATGTACAGTAGGTTTGAATATCCCATGTAAACTGCCCAACTATAAGACTTTGTAAGTTCCTGAAAAGTCTTAAAAGATAAACATTGAGAAGTAATGTTTGCTTTTTTGTACTACTGGCTATTTCTCCAACAACCACTTTTGATATCAGTTCTATCGCAATGTATGAAACCAATAGAGAGTTCTTTGTATCCTTACCTATTCACAACTTCATACCTGCATGGTTTCATCATGACACTGGGCTAAGGAAGCTATAGACCTTCAAGACTTTTAATGAATATGCATGCTAATCAAACGTAAATTACTCAGTGAACCTACACAACAAAGTTTTCTAAACATAGATTTTCATACATAGTCTTATCTGTGTTTGTCCAATATTACTCTTTGAAATGGTTATGTAAATATAACAACTTCAATATGACAGTTGTATAAATTTCTGATCAAGAGATGTTTCCAGTAATGAATTAAAAAATATTTACAATATTTACACTACATACATATCTATTGTGTAAGACCATTAGCAAATTTTCAGTGTTTGAAATTCTGTATAAAACTTATACAATTTTATCTTCAGTTCTATGTCCCATATTGAATTTCAATTCATTCTACACACATATAAAGGGACATAATTTTATAAAAAATAGAAAAAAGTTATGTCCCTTGGAAGTGCAAGAACTTCAAATCAAGTTCAAGGCAGTCATCCTCTTACAAAATTTGCACTTCCAATTAATTGTTCTTAAATAGATGGGGTCAGGGTCATTCCTTGATGCATGAGGTATCCCAGAAAGAGAAATACCGATGTGATAATTTTGTTTTTAACCTCACGTAAGCGTGAAAGGCTTCACATTAAAGATAATGTTGAGTCCAGTCTCTTGTGTAAATCAATAAATATCATTATAAATTTCAGACTAGTTAATCTTTCAGCTTATTTTATTGGCTTTTTTATCCCAAATAGTGTGAAATTTATAATAAAATTTTTCATCTAGTAAATCAGGGAATCTTAAATCTATTATTTCATGCCAGAAACAATTCCCTTTAAAAAATGTTTTTAAAAAATTATAGCAACTTATGATTTGTTCCTAATTTTCATTGTTTAATCATTGAAATGTACAATAAATTAGATATTCTATCCATCTTTTCTTATCAAAGTAGTATTTAAAATTATTCAGAATTTTTCTTACATTTTTCTTAAACTTATTTTTCTAATGAATTTTTTTGTTTCTAAAAGTTTGACAAATAATTATCAGTCCTTTACCAAATTGCCAAAATAACAAGTATATGATATTTTTAGAACTTGAAATTTCATTTTCCTTTCGAGTTAAACCAAATTATTTACAAAATGTGCAGTGATAATGATGTAACTATTATTGCAGACAGTTACCATGTTACGTCTACAACTACTGTTAGATAACTATTTATAGTATCACTACATTGTTGTTGTTGCTGCTATGTTCCTCATAAATGTTGTGTGTGTACTTTCTTTTGTAATTTGATATATTCACTTCTATTTCAAATAGAATAAAGCAAAATACTTGTTTGCTTAGTTACACTACAGCATTCAAACAGGCCAATCTGAAATTTTATCATAAAGATGGAAAAAAAACATTTCAAGTAAGTAATAATTGATAAGCAAAATGATAACTGAATACAATCTCAGAAAATAGATTGGTTGGTTGGCTGGGTTTTATGGCATATCAACCTTTGTAGGTTATTTAATGCCAAATAAATTTTTATGTAAATAATTAGTTCTATTTAAAATAATTCAGTTTAGCATGAGTACACAGTTTAATTGTCAAAAACATTTCTATTTCAAAGTATTCAGTTTATTCAAGCAATTATATATAGCGATTCAGTTTAGTGTAAGTACAGTTTCAATGTCAAAAACAGTTCAATTTCAAACAATTCAGTTTAGCATAAGTACGCAGTTTAAATGTAAGTACAGTTTAATTGTGAAAAACATTTCTATTTCTAGTTATTCAGTTTAGTCAAGCAGAGCTAATTCAGTTTAGTATAAGTACAGATTTTGTTTACACACAGTTAATTGTCAAAACAGTTCTATGTTAAACAATTCAGTTTAGTGTAAATACAGTTTTAATGTCAAAAAACAGTTCTATTTCAAATAATTGAGTTTAGCATGAGCACGCAGTTTAAATGTGAGTATGGTTCAATTGTCAAAAACATTTCCACCCCAAGCTACTCAGTTTAATCAAACAATTCAGTTTAGTATAAGTATGCGGTTCTATTTAATCCATAGATAAGGCCCTATCAGGTGCTACCTTGCCAGGCCAGAATGGACCTGGGAGCAATGGCAATGAAGGGGTGTTCCGTATTCTCCAAAGCCCCAGCATTATTGGGGCCTCACCATCAGACTGTTTAGTGTCATATCTAGGACACTCATTGGGAGGGTCTTACCCCTCTGCAGAGGTGCTGTCAGTGTATTCTACAGCCCCAGCCAACTGGGCAATACACAGAGTTAAATGTCAAACAGTTTTATTTCAGATAATTCAGTTCAGCATAAGTACACAGTTTAAATGTCAAAACAGTTCTATTTTGAGCAATTCAGTTTAGCATTAGTACCCAAATTAGACAAACCAGACATGCAGGACACTGCTGGAGAAGTAGGGACGAGCTCATAAGTGTTATACTCCTGTGGACCCCTTCACATGGCAAAAGCACAGAGCAAAAGCAGGGCGACCAGCTAGAACCTACATACAGCAGCTCTGCGAGGATACAGGATGTAGCCCTGTGGACCTGCCAGAAGCGATGAACAATAGGGAGAGGTAGTGAGAGAGGGTTAGAGATATCCATGCCGATGGCATGACATGTTGATGATGATGATGATTCCAAGACATATGTATGAATATTTGTTCTGTAAGTTTTTAATTCTGTTGGTAAGAAGAAGTGAATATTGTTTTGTAAGAATTTAAAAAAAAAACAAATATTTTTTAAATGTTAGAGTCTACATTTATCAATAGTTTGTTTTTGTGGCAGTGCCAGGTAACCCCACTTATATCATAATGAGTTTGGAGACCAGCAGGATATTAACATTAAATGATTGCATAAAATACCAATAACATTTTGTTGATATTTTCTGACACAACAAGGATGTCAACTGACATCTAAAACTTATTAATGAGAAAAGAAATTATTTTGTTAAAATGAAAAACATATTAACCATATTTACCAACCCCTCCACTCGGACAGGATATGACACAAGGTCAATTTTTAAGCAGAGTTTAACAGGTTTGAATTCAGGGTTTTCCTTCTCCTAGACTAGTTGCCTCACCAAGGCTGAAGAACCTAGTCTGCCCTACTATTTACCCATAGCTGGAGGGAGAATAATTGGATTCATACCTTTCCCAAGGGTATTAGTGCTATGTGAAACACAATCAGTCTCGTCCAGGATTTGAACTCGAGTCGCCGTGTCCATTTCCTACGATGATAACCATTACACCACGGGTACTTCCTAAAACTTATTAATGAGAAAAGAAATTATTTTGTTAAAATGAAAAACATATTAACACCAAAATTTTAGATCAGGTTCTTCTGATTAAGTTAACAAATTCAAGCAAAGGTCACTGGAGCTACAAAGTTGATGAGTTTATTAAAGTTGCCAAAAATTGTAGGTGCAAGGAAATTGCACTGCATGACCTCTCTAAAACATAACCAGTTTGTGGTTAAAACATTCTCAAGAGTATTTTTTGCTCCTTCCCCTCAATCTATGTGAGACAAAAACATACTGTCCATTCAAAAAGTGGTCAAGGGTTTTTTTGTTTCTCTCCTCAATTTTATGAATTGTGGTTGACCAATGGGAATGCAATATGAAATAATCTATTACTGGCTGCTGATCAGAGGTATTTAGGTCTATAATTTTCTTCTGTAAAAATGGATTTTGAGTCTCAATTAAAACAATGTTCAACACTTCAAAATTACTACCAGAAGATCAACTGCAAGAAAATTCAGACTACCGTAACAAAGTTCAAGATCTCCAAAGTTCTTCAGACAGCATCAACACTACCAAGGTGCCCGTGGTGTAATGGTTATCGTCGTAGGAAATGGACACGGCGATACGAGTTCAAATCCTGGACGAGACTGATTGCGTTTCACATAGCACTAATACCCTTGGGAAAGGTATGAATCCAATTATTCTCCCTCCAGCTATGGGTAAATAGTAGGGCAGACTGGGTTCTTCAGCCTTGGTGAGGCAACTAGTCTAGGAGGAGGAAAACTCTGAATTCAAACCTGTTAAACTCCGCTTAAAAAATTGACCTTGTGTCATATCCAGCCCGAGCGGAGGGGTTGGTAAATAGGATCAACACTACCTTTTCTGCTGAAAAAATCTAATGCTAATTAGCATAAAGCTAAAACACAGACCAAATTCCCCACCATGTCTTTTCTCTCAAACCTAGTGTGCAGAACTTTTTCTTTTACTGTTGTATATGTTTACATAATCATATTAAAATAAAAAATCATATTGTTATTGTTAATGGAGGGTTGTCTTGTTCTTGAATTCGCCAACATCTTTGGCAACACAGTCCTCCTAACCTCTCAACACATCACAAGAAGCTCCAACCAAGTAGGTGGCTGATCTTTTGTGGAGGTTGGTTTCAGAGCGTGGTATAACATTGCACTGCATCTGTTCACTCATTTCCTTTCTCTTTGTTGGCAGTGGGTGCCAGGGAGGCCTAGCACTTGCATCATGCAGCTGATATCAGCATCTTTGGGCCTTAGGGGTCTGTACCCCCTGGCTCTAACCCCCTCCTGGTGGGGGTTTATTGCCTGGTGCCTGAGACACTCCTCTTTAGAGAAATGCCGATTGGGTTCAAAGCATTTTTGGAACCACCGGGTGCATATTGGTTCCGACCCTTCACCTGGACCCACCTTAAAAAGCCTTGTGTCATACTCGTCCATTTGGTGGGATGAACAACAAATATCCAAGAAGCTCCAACCAAGTTGCATCAATCCCCATTCTACAGATCTTAAATAAACACCATGGGTGAAGAAAGTAATGACAACGCAATCAGTTGGGATTGGACCATATTCTTCACATGGTTAAAAAAAAAAAAATTTTTTTTTCTCTTAGCAAACCATAGTTTGAAAACTCCCAAAAATAAAGGTGTATATTCAAATAGTTCTACAAAGGGCAGGAGTCACTATGCTGGATTGTAATATTGCAGTAAATAAGTTCCAACTCCAGACATGCTATTACGAGGATTGTTAGATAAGTTTCCAAATTTTTTTTGATGGGCACTTTTATTGATAGTACACACATGAACCTATAGTCTCCTTCGAAGTAATCTCCTCCAGCTGCAATGCACTTGTTGTATCGTTCCAACAACTTCTGGAAGGTCCCATGGAAGTCCTCCTGTGAGAGCGTGTCAATGACCTCCGTCACAGCCTCTTTCATCTCCTCAGTTGTCTCATAATGACAGCCTCTGAGCTTAGAGAATAACCAAAAATCACAGGGAGCAAGGTCTGGACTATAGAGAGGGTGAGAAACTGTCTTGGTGCCCATCTTGCTCAAATAGTCTGTGACAAGGATGGATTTGTGGACTGGTGCATTGTCCTGGTGGAAATGCCACTGACCCGATTTGAAGAGTGCTGGCCTCTTCCTTAGGACTCTCCCTGAACTCCTTTGAAACCTCAACATAGTAACCCTAACTCTAACCCTTTGGCCAATCAACTCTGGTGTATTGACTTCCTTACTCCTCCAACACTTCTCATCATCCCTCACAGACTCCCTGCCTTCCTTGAATCTCTTATGCCACTCAAAAACTGATGCTCGATTCATGCAAGATGATCAAAAAGCAGTCTGAAGCATTCCATGCGTTTCTGTGGAATTTCTTTCCAAGTTTAAAACAGAATTTTATTGCATATCGTTCTTCTAAAGTGTCCTCACGTCTAGATTGCATTTTTGAAATTCACCAGCTGTGACAATGAGGCTTTAGTAGGGTGTATTCCAGTTGCTGCTGTAGCTGTTCATTTGAACCTGAAATCATAAAAATTGGCCAGTCATCTCATAGATATATAGCAATAACATAGTAAATTTTCAAGAGTCTACAACAATTTTAAATGCCTGTACAAAAAAAGTCTGGAAACTTATTGAATGCACCACATATGTTCACTTTTGGACTAATACTCAAGGGGGAAAGGTATGAACCACCTTATCCCTCAGCTATAGGTTGAAAAGTACCTGTACTGTTCTACAAGGATGGCTTTGGCATTAAATAACCCATGAAGGTTGATATACCATTAAACAAAGAAATCAAACTAAACCAGTTTTACAAACAATCATTCATAAGCTGCATGGAAAATGTTTCTTTTAAATACTGTGTGGCAATGTCATTTATATATTCTGGCCACCAAGACTACGCATATATACATACATGTAGTCATTTACTAAGCTTAGCTAGGTTTTAAACAATGCTCAAAGTATGAGACACTCAGTAAAAATCGAACTCACTAATTTAGCTCACTAACCATTACACCACACAAAGCGCTATAAGTTTTGTGGAGTGGTTACCCTGAAAGTTATGAATAATAAATGAAGTGAACACAACTGAAAACCTTAATAGAATTTATTCATAGAAACATGACCAACTAAAGAGAAAGAGAATAAATATGTGTGAACGCAATAAAAGGGAGAAAGTCCTTTTGTAAAGTTCTCTATCCCATATATGGAAAACTAGAGGAAGATGTACATTTAAATAAAAAGGAGAAAAAGTAATTTGATGAAAGTCCTCTTGTGTGTGCGTGTATTATATAAATTCTAATTTCCTTGTGTCCATTGAGGCTAGAGAACCTGGCAAGTCATCAAGGCATGAGTCTTTTGGGGTAATGCTAGCAGAAAAAGAGGATTTGATTTTTTTTGCTTTTTCCTTATATACTACTTTGACCACACCCTCTAGTGGTCATTAGCAGAACTATTTTGGTAGATACAAGAGGTAACGACCTTCTGTGTCACCTAGTGCCAAATAGTAGAAATCAATGACAAGCAAGAGATGTAATCCCTACATACCCATATATACACATTTGCATAAATTATCACATTTTTTTTAAAGTAATAAATTTTTGCTGTACAAGAGTAGTTTCTCTTGTGCTATTGTAAAATACTTTGTTTTTTTAAACACAAATCTATAAAGAACAATTTTTACATCAATGAAGTGCAACTATGTATATGTATTGGTATATGTGTGTGTTTGTGCTTAGCTTAGTCAGGGACATGGCTACTCTCATCAGAAGTGAATCCACTGCAGCAATAAATAATCTGTTAGAATATAAGCCATTAGTAGGCAGGCTCCTGTGTTATTTATAAAAGCAGTTATTAATGTGGACCATTCAATATTGACCATCTGTTCATTGGTAACAATTCTATGCAACCAAAAGTTATTTTTCTATTCTTGCACTATTTGCTAATTACAATTAACAATGTTATTTCCATAATAGTATAACAATCAACATAACAGTATCAATATATGTTTGTTCAGCATCTGCTGCAAGAGCTTTCATTAGTAATAGCAGATAAATCAAGAAAAATAACTCCTGATATAAAAAATTACTTTTCTTTATTAGATTGATAATAGTTATTTATTTTATTTTTAGCTTATTGAATCTCATAAATAAGCAAATCTGTCAGCAGTCTGGAGACTCTTCAGTGTTGAGATATTTCTTTGAAAATAATTTTTCTAGTTATAGCTAAATATATTATTATTTTTTATTTGAAAGATCTCAATATTCTATGATAGCCAACTCTTTCTCTTTTAGTAATAGTTAGAAAGTAAGAAGAAATTGTACTTACGCACACACACACACACACACACACACACACATACATATATCTGGTTTTTGTAGGTAGGTTGCATTGAGTAGTTAGCAAAGAACCAAATACTATTTCTTCTGCTTTTGCTCTATTTCACTTTAAAAATTTATAAAAGTACAAAATATTAAAGATGGCAATGAACTTAATTTTTTGATAAAACATACAAATGGTTAAGAAAAATGCATAGGAAAAAATTTACATGTAAAAGATTTTTAAATCTTAAAAGCCATCATACAGAGACATAGACACAGACACATATATATAATGGTCATTTGCCAATGATCCTAGAGACCAGGGTTCAATCCAAGGTCAAGTCATACCAAAGACACAAAAAATGGTATTTAATGCCTCCTTGCTTAACACTTAGCATTAGAAGTTAAGAATCAAGGGTAAGTGGAGCAATCCAGGGACAGGAGAAGTGATCTCCCCACCCCCTTAGTGTAGTAGCTATTGAAAGAGAAGTCTTTGGATCACCCTCGACTATGCTTGACCAACTAACATATCTCTCTCTCTCTCTATATATATATATATATATATATATATGAGGTATATACGATAAGTTTCCAGACTTTTTTCGTATAGGCATTTAAAATTGTCGTAGACTCTTGAAAATTCAGAATATTATTGCTATACATCTTATGAGATGACTGACCAATTTTTATGATTTCAGGGTTAAATGAACAGCTACAGCAGCAATTGGAATACACCCTACTAAAGCCTCATTGTCACAGCTGGTGAATTTCAAAAATGCAATCTGGATGTGAAGACACTTTAGAAGAATGATATGCAATAAAATTCTGTTTTAAACTTGGAAAGAAATTCCACAGAAACGCATGGAATGCTTCAGACTGCTTTTTGATCATCTTGCATGAATCGAGCATCAGTTTTTGAGTAGCATAAGAGATTAAAAGAAGGCAGGGAGTCTATGAGGGATGATGAGAGGTGTAGGAGGAGTAAGGAAGTCAATACACCCGAGTTGATTGGCCAAACGGTTAGGGTTAGGGTTAGGGTTACTATGTTGAGGTTTCAAAGGAGTTCAGGAAGAGACTCCGTTGGAAGAAGCCAGCACTCTTCAAATCGGGTCAATGGCATTTCCACCAGGACAATGCACCAGTCCACAAATCCATCCTTGTCACAGACTATTTGAGCAAGATGGGCATCAAGACAGTTTCTCACCCTCTCTATAGTCCAGACCTTGCTCCCTGTGACTTTTGGTTATTCCCTAAGCTCAGAGGCTGTCATTATGAGACAACTGAGGAGATGAAAGAGGCTGTGATGAAGGTCATTGACATGCTCACACAAGAAGACTTCCATGGGGCCTTCCAGAAGTTGTTGGAGCGATACAAGTGCATTGCAGTTGGAGGAGATTACTTCAAAGGGGACTAGAGGTTCATGTGTGTACTATTAATAAAAGTGCCATACGAAAAAAGTCTGGAAACTTATTTAATGATCCTTGTATATTCTGGGCTGGTGCATACTACCTCTGAATCCTGTTACTGAAGGAGGGAGCTGTTTGTGGAGTCCAAAAGAGTAGGTTTCATCACTGTACAGGACTCAGGATCAATTGTCCTGGGGATAATAACATATTGATAGTGAACACCAAGTCTTTTTATCGGGGTTGGAGACAAGTTTTCTGTATACAGAGTATATTTCTAAAAAACTAAATAAAGTATAACTGACTACTAAAGAAAGTAAAATTTTTGCAGATTTTGGGGCCTTTTTTTATTTTAATTCATTCAATTTTGTGAAAAATGTTATTCAAACAAGTTAGGGATGACAATGCTATTTTGTAATGAGACAGCTGTCTGTCTTGCTTTTTTCATCTGAAAATAATTTGGCAGTAAGCAATGAGAGATGGAAAGAACAACCTTAGCTCAAAAAAGATACAATGAAATCCAAGTGACTATGGAAGAAACTTGTGTTGTAATGGTTAACATGCTGGATTGGGACATTATAGTGAGTTCAAACTCCAATCAAACTATTATGTTCACTTTCCCATTAATACCTTTGGGTATAGAACCTCCTTATTCTTTCAGCCAGTGGTTAAACAGTATTACTGGTGTTATTCTACAATGGTGGCTGTGGCATTAAATAACTCATGAAATTTGATATGCCATTAAGCAAAGTAACCAAATCATGTGACTACAATTTTAGTTTTTCTTTCAAACATGAAATTTGGGGTAAGGAAAGATAAAAACAAAACTTCCCACCTGTACCTGTTAATTTTTATGACATCTTCTGGACTTTTATTGTTTTTTTAATGAAAATCATGAACCCCTTACAACATTGGAAGTAACCACCAGTTCAGTTATCTCACTGTTTATCATATAGAAAGTTTTTAAATGGAAGACTTGAGTTTTGTGAGCAAAGATGTTGAAGTATCATTTGTTATCAATAAAGAAGCAATCCTCATGGATCTTTGGAAAAACACAAGAGTCAGTTAGTGCCACTAAAACTATCTGTTATATATCCATATACATAAACAAGCAGAAACATAATCAAACATAATTTATGAACTTCAATGAATGAACGAACACACTTCTTTATAAAAATATGTATCTCTCACACTTTATTCTTGATGTTTCTGTGGTGTGTGAGAGATGAGTGGAGACAGTGGGAGACTGCTATATTGACCCAACTTCTTCTCCTGACCATAGCAGCACTCCTTCCGCATCTTGGCTGGGGTTGCTCAACCGGGGGTTGCTGAGTACCACAGCCCTCAGTCTGCAAGCTGGTCCTCACTCTGGCCTTCCTGTCACCAACTGACTCACATGCCGCCAGCACCTGCCTATATTCTTTCATAATGCCCACTTGCTTCCGCTTCTTCTCCTGCTTATTTACACAGGTGCATCTCTTATTGACGACTCAGTCAAGGGTCAATATACAAAATATCCAAGAGTAGCAGATATCATTCCAAGGACAGTGATGGAAAGCAGATTTGTCTTATGTGAACAGAAACTTTACTTTTTTTTATAAAGAAATTGTTAGGGGGTGTATTTATTTTTGTATTATTTTGTATTTTTTGTCAAGAAAAAATTTCATGTTTACATTAAAACCTTTTGATAGTATGATCCATTATGGTGTATCTCTAATTTGAATTTAAATACATTGTATTTATTTTCAACTTTTCTCATTGAATTGTTCATAATTAGGTTACAATAAAATTTTTATCTGACATGAATATTACTTTATAAAAATTGATATATAGTAGAGTGGGGACCCCATATGTTAAATTTGGGGAGTTGGGGGCATCTAAAGCTGGCACCAGCCCTGGGGATATTTAAGAATCACCCTGAATGTTTTTTTTCTAGGGATCTACAATTTTGAATAAGCAAATTACTGATTGAGGCTGAAACCAAACAAAATTCTCACATCAAAATACACTTGAAAGATGAAGATTTTGATAAATCTTCTTAACTTGTAATCTTGATATTTTGTGTTGAGTATTATTTTATTATGCATTATTGATTGTTAGGCAGATAAACATATGTAAAAAAAAGAAAAAGGAAAAAATATAATTTATCAATACAACTGACACTGTTTATGTTAATGCTATATAGCAGTTTATGAACTTATTTTTTTATAGTGTGGTGTATTAGGATTCTGCGGTATGTTAGGCAGATTTTCTTTCCAAGAATTATTTTTTATGAGTGTGGAATCCACAAAGATAACACAGACAAATGATACAACAAAACATTCAAAATTTATTATGAATTGTGAAAGGTATTAGATATTCTCGAATGGAGAGAATGCAAAAAATCCTTGTCGTTGGTGTTTCATTCTCTTTAGCACTTGGTTCTGTTCTCACCGTATCTTGGGGGTGTCCTCATGGCGAAATGGTTAAAGTGATGGACTGCGGCATCGTAGTAAGCGAGTTTGTACTCCAGTCATGCTATTACGTTCACTTTAGGGCAAATACTATTGGGAAAGGTATGGACCCCCTTATCCTCCCAGCTATGGGTTAAATAGTACCACTACTGTTCTTCTAGGAGAATGGCTTTGGCATTAAATAACCTACAAATGTTGATATGCCATTAAACAAAGAAACCAATCACTGTATCTTTTTTATTGAAGGAAGAAAGGCCACATAAGTGGTAAATCCAAACACCTCAGCAATTGACTCTGAAGGTTGGAAAGGTACTGTTTCAAAATAGTTACAGGTTTCTGCATATACAGATGTGTGCATGAGAAAATGCTGACACTTCCCAATCATTAAAGTTTGGTGTCTTAATAAAATCACTGGGTAATGACTGCGAGAGACATCCACCGCACAGGACTTGTTACCTTTGTATTTGAGGCCACCTAGACTAGCAACTATCTATTTGAGACCATCAGGAACATTATATATCAAAAGTAATTGGATGAGAGTAAGGACTGTATTTAACTTTTTCATGATAGGTCAGAGAAATTGAGGGAAAAAAGATATAGATGGGTTGATAGATAAATAGGTTGATTAATTTTCATTTTATGTATCCAGGGATATATAGTAAGTAAAGTTGGCAACAGTAGTCGAGGGCATCCCAAAGGTTCCCTTTTCAATAGCTACTACAAGGTGTAGGGAAGGGTGCTACTTCTTTCCTTGGATTGTTCCACTTTACCCTTGATATGTACCTTATAATGCTGAGTGTTAAGCAAGGAGATATCAAGTACCATTTTTTGAGTATTTGGTATGACTTGACCTGCGACTGAACCCTGGTGTCCTGGGCCACATATATATATATTATTTTATGTGTTTTTTTCAATTTTATTTTGCTATACAGCATAATAAAACACTTATATAATTTTCCAAGTTTTAGAATCTGTATTTTATGGACAACACCTGCCACTCTAATTTTAATAAGATCTTAAATGAAACAAAAATTGTTTTAGAGAATTTACTCATATAAAAAAATGTAATTAATGAAACGTTTAAAAAATCTTTTTTTAATGGTTATAAGTTTGTAATTGTTGGGAAAAAATTATTTAAAGTGCAAGAATGTTTCTGCTTCTTGGATTATAGTATCTTCTGAAAATTTAGTAGAATATATGACAATTGAAATATTTGATGCAGTATCCAATCTGCTTCAATTCAGTTTATATGTTAACATATCTAGGAAAGTTAGAACTACACAAATGTTATGGAAAATATTAAAAGAACTTGAATAACCCATTTTGATGAATCTGAACATTCATCAAATATTTCACAACAGAAAATCGCCACCAAAACTTTTGAGTATCTGAAGTAATTTCAAATTTTCATAATTCACGGCCAGAAATCCTGTTAGCTTTTCTTTAAATTGATTCTGTACCCAATAATTATCTTTGTTCTTGAAATTTGGAACATATGCAGATTCTTAGTATCATTGTTTTTAAGTTCAGATCCTTGAAGGAAGTCACAAAGAATCAGAAAACAGTCAAAAGGATTTTGTTTCACAGTTCAGATCCACTATTGCAATTTATATGATAACAATACCATTTTATCTTTAGTTTGAAAAATATTAACTTCTTTTCCATGCAGAGATAAATATTCAGTTTTTCCAAAATGTCAGAGCTATCCTATATTCAATGTCAGATAATAAAAATTTACAAGGGATAAAATTTTGTTTCCTCACAATTGTGATAGCCATCCACTGCAAACTGCAGTATATTTATCCAAACTTATATTGTGTATTTTCATAAAATTATCAATGCAATTAAATGTTATTTTATATGTTGTTTCAAACCTTCACATAAAAGCAAATACTGCATATCACATATGTATAATCATGAAATAAACTTCACTTTAATATCATGGCAATATTGTTTATATGCCTTGATATAGTAATGCTGAAAAAAGATACTCTTTCAACTTTTTAAACAGAATAACATACACTAGATTATCTCTTTTATGGAAGGTTTGATAAATGATCCACCAATACATTTCTCATTAGCAAATGGGATCTGCAGCTTCTTTGTCACCAGATATTAAAAAAAAACCAAAACATAACAAATAATTAGTATATCAACATTTGTTATAAATATTAGCATGGAATCAGAATGTGCTGATCTTTTTGAGAATTGATCAAGCTAGAAGTTGATTTTTTGTATATGTTGTGCAATCTCTGTACTATTAGTAACTCATTTTCTTTAAGGGTTAAAATATGACCTCTATTGTAACCATTGATCTCAGGTAGAATAGAATTTCTAGAATTTTTAATTTTCTATTGAACAAAAAAGTATTTTGAAATGTTTTAACTGATTTATAAAAACACAAACTACAATGTAACAAAGAAAGCAAAACAATAGCAGTAGAGGAATTCTATAGAATGCACCAAGGAACAGGTGAGCCGCAGAAAAGAGCATGTATTTAACTGAAGGAAATACTGTGTGTAAACAATAAGTAGCAATACTTGAAACTATTTGTGTCCAAACACATAAACTGTGGATTATATAATATACATATATTATAACAGTGTTGGTCGTCACTAAATCACTTCATGGATTTGTGACAAACTAAGTGCAATATAATATGGAAAGTGCTCAATATCTAGGATAGAGCAATTATATAATAATAATAAATAAATATATATTAGATATAAAGTAAGTAAAGTTGGCGACCGTAGTCGAGGGTGTCTAGAAGGCTCCCTTTTCAATAGCTACTACACCAAAGTGTAGGAGAGGACGCTACTCCTTTCCCTGAATTGCTCCACTTTACCCTTGATATGTACCTTAAGCAAGGAAACATCAAGTACCATTTTAAAAGTCTTTGGTATGATGTGACCTGGGATTGAACCCATGTCTCCTGGACCATTGGCAAATGCCAACCAACCCAATCTTAAAATATTTTGCCAACCTTACCTTCAAAATAGATTGCTCCCTACGATTATAAGGGATATATATGAATTTCAATGAGATGATAAACTTGAAAATGTTAAATCTATTTTTCTTGTTTTTCAATGAGTTTAATGCATCAGTATTTTGGAGCCCCCCACCCAAAAAAAAAAACACAAACAGAACATTTCATCTCAAAGTATATCTATATTACAATTTACTATTTCAAGGAATTTCAAAATTCACAAACAAAACTAACAAAAGCGAAAAACTTAAATTACGTAATATCACAAATAAAATCAACTATTAATAGAAAAAAGTCAACATAGAGATTTTGCTGCGGTGAGGGAAAGGTTCATTGATGAAATTTGAGTGAAATCTTAGGAAGCAATAGGAGATTATCTTATACTAGTTCCAAGTCAGACATTCAAATTATGGTAGGATTTCACTTAATTTTATATGCTTGCTTTAGCATTGAGCAAGTCTAACTTTTTAGACAGAGAAACAAAGACATACTTAGGTAAAATATAACATTCCTCATTATTATAAATGATTTAAATCTCTAAAGATTCATTTCTTTATTCACACAACTGCATCTAAAAGGTTTATAAAAACACAAGAAAAGTTCATCAACCTTAATGAGTTTATAGTTTTATGGTTGCAAATCTGTTTTAAGATATTTTGAAAACAAACTAGAGATGTTTTAGTGACTTCTTGTCAGGCTAAAATTGATTTTTATTTGATTTGTATTGAACAAATGTTATGCAATACACAACTAAAGTTGTCAGTTACGGTGCTTAAATTTGCCCCAATTTTTTTTTTCATTATTAAATATCATGATAATCTTTTTTTTAAACATGTTTGTTTTTAAAGTTCTGAAAATTCTTTGCTTCAAAGTCACTTTCATCAGTACAGAAAAATTGAATAACTCATCAAACTTGCCGAAATTGGCGTTTCATTTGCTAATAATAAGTAAGTTTCATTTAGTTTCTCAAATCCAGTTAGACTTTATAATACTCTGATGTAACAGATTTTTAGAAATGAACAAATATATGAGAAACTAGCTTGTAAAAGCAATATTTAAACCCAGTTTATATTGATTAATCACATTGAGAATCAGATAAGAACCAATTAATTACTGCAGAAACAATGTTCTACTTTTTAACGGACATATAATACCATATTCAAAAGTAATTCCATCTCTGGAAATAATGTCATTGAGCATAGATAGTACATTTGTGAACAGTACTTCAGTTGGGGTTTGATTTAGGTCAAGATTTTGATATCACATAAAAAAATTAGAGGTTTAATTCTGGTTAAATTCTTGGCTTAAGTCCCACAGAGATGAATAAAGATTAAGAATGATGAAAATGTCCGACTGTAGAAAAAACTGAATTGTAATTCTGCTATTGACAAACAATGGTGTTCAATGGAACCATCAATTATTAGATATTGATTTGGAAATAGAAAGAAACAGTTTGTATAAGATTCCTCCCCAAACTATAAAGACATTTACTAATATTTTATTTTGCACAGAAAATATATATTATCAGCTTAGCAAATAGTGGTTATAACGTTTGGATAATATTGAATGATATATTCTTGCTTTATGTCTTTATGAAAGAATTTTATTTTTAAAAAATTGTAAGATCAAATGGATCAGAGAAATTAGATACTGCCATTATTTTGTTTACTTAGCAAAAACTTCATTTACATTTTCTTGTTAAAAACCCCATTTGATTAAAGGAAAAAATAATGATAAAAAAATTCTGGATAAAATGATTATGTAGGAATGATTCAAGGAGAAAACCAACAATTCAAACATTCCTAGCCAAATACGAGGCCCATACGATAAGTTTCCAGACATTTTTCGTATAGGCATTTAAAATTGTCGTAGACTCTTGAAAATTCAGACTATTATTGCTATACATCTTATGAGATGACTGACCAATTTTTATGATTTCAGGTTCAAATGAACAGCTACAGCAGCAATTCGAATATACCCTACTAAAGCCTCATTGTCACAGCTGGTGATTTTCAAAAATGCAATCTGGATGTGAGGACACTTTAGAAGAACGATATGCAATAAAATTCTGTTTTAAACTTGGAAAAAATGCCACAGAAACGTATGGAATGCTTCAGACTGCTTTTGGATCATCTTGCATGAATCGAGCATCAGTTTTTGAGTAGCATAAGAGATTCAAGGAAGGCAGGGAGTCTGTGAGGGATGATGAGAGGTGTAGGAGGAGTAAGGAAGTCAATACACCCGAGTTGATTGGCCAAAGTTAGGGTTACTATGTTGCACTCTTCAAATCGGGTCAGTGGTATTTCCACCAGGGGGCCTTCTAGAAGTTGTTGGAACGGTACAACAAGTGCATTGCAGCTGGAGGAGACTACTTCGAAGGGGACTAGAGTTTCATGTGTGTACTATCAATAAGTGCCCATACAAAAAAAGTCTGGAAACTTATCGTATGCACCTCATATATATCATATGTAATTCAAAATGAAAATCCAGAATCTTACATTAGTTTGATATTTACTCTATAAAGAAAACACTTGCTTCTACTCAAATTAATTACATAACTAGAAATTCTGTGAACTTCAGTTAAAAACTATAAACTTAAAGTTGAGGAAGCTTGAATGAAAATAATGAACTCAAAATCAATGAACAGAAATTACTTAGAACTAGTCTGTGGTTAGAATAAATTTAAGACAGCAGCTTTCCTCTCACAGAAAGGAAATTTCCTCAAATTAAAAATGTCATTATGTGACAAGAAACTTACCAAAAATAATATGAACAAAAGGAATTCGGAAAAATTTCAAAATAATTTTAATTGGTAGTTGATTTTCATACAAAGTCAAATGCCAAATCAAAAAAAAAAAATGTTTAAAAAATGTTTATTTATATTTTCATAAGTCTTATTTCCCTAATAAGTGTCACTGCTTCTTTACTTTTCCCTGATAGCTGCCAGGTATCTGACTTGACCTGTTTAGGCTTGTGACTTTTTGACTTAGTTTTCCACTGCTGGCCTTACTGGTTTGTGAATTGACTGTAAACTGGACATAATGAAGGTAGAATAGGAATAGTACAAAATGAAAACAGGAATAGATTGAGATCAGCACAGGAAAGAGGTCAGGTTTGCCTGGAGGAGGAATGATTATTAAACTAGCCACATTAAGAAGCAAGCAACCAGCCAATGAAAAGAAAAACTGAAAAAGAGAAAAAAAGAGAAATTTAATTATCAATGGAAAAAAAAAAGACATTAAGATACATAATGTTTGAATATGATTAAATATTGATATAATTATCAGTCTAGGCAACCGAAAAAAAAATGCCGTAAACATTTTGACAGTAATTCTAATATATAGCTTCTAAAAATTTAACTTTACAAAAATAATGTTTTATGTCTGAAACTGTGCTTTTTGTCTATAGCTCACAAAACTAATGCAAACACCAATAAAAGCTAACGAAAATCTTGTCAATTTATTTGGCTGATTATTTTTTTGTTTGAAAATATCATAATAATTTGTATTAAATTTGATATGTTCATCATCTAACAAATTCAAACTGTTTAATTCTTTTTACTGGGGCCAATGAGATAATCTTTAAAGAAAAACTGATGCATAGAGTATTTGGTTCAAATATTCTACTGTTTAATCCGACTCATTTCAAGATCCTCAAATGGATGATATTTAAATTTTTTTTGAAGAAATTGGAGTCAAAAATAACATCACAGGAAAATGTGATCAAACTTCAAAATGATTAAATTTTTAAAAATTATCAAACAATAAAACAACATTATAGGCATAATCAGATGAAGTGCATAAAATGGTAGATATAGGTTGGTTTTTTGAAGAGAGCTCCTGAATGAGTTGACATTAATCATTAATTTTTCCTTTCTTTTTAATAAATAGTATAAACAGCTTTCATATATTTTCAAGCACAAATTTTATCAAAAGTGTAACTTACAATGTAGGGTAAGAGAGGATAAATCCAGGACATGAATTGATTTTTCGATGGTCGGATAGGAGTGAGATTAAAAGTGATGCCAACCACAACAGAGAACAGAAGCAATGTACTAAAGTAATGTAATACCAAACCATCTTTCACAAATAATGGGAACATGCTGAAAAATAACATTAAATTTATTATTAATTAGACACATAAATAATTTTTAAAATGAGAAACAGGTAATAATTAGATTCTGTTATTTGTCAAAGCATTTCATCATCATCATCATCATCATCATATCGTGCTGGCAGCACGGATATCCCTGACCCTCTCTCGCCACTCCTCCCTATCGTTCATCGCCCTAGGTAGGTCTTCAGGACAACAACCTGTATCCTCACATAGCTGCTGAATGTACGTTCGAGCTGGTCGTCCTGCTTTTGCGCGGCCATGTGTGGGGATCCATAAGAGTACACCATTATGAGTTCATCTCTGCTTCTCCAGCAGTGTCCTGCATGTCTGGTTCATCTAACTTGAATAGTTTTCGTGATAGGGGGCAGGTGGCCGTACAGTTGGTGTCTTGTGGGGTGTTGCTGCCAGTGCGTGCAATCCTGAACAAGTCAAAGCATTTACTTAAGCAAATAACCAACATTTCCAGTAATATGATAACCACTTGAAATTGTTTTAAGCCAGTATTTTTGCTGTTTATATTAGCAGATTACAGATATATGTACATTGAACCTAAGGTAAAAAAATTGATAAATTAGAGATTTATTGATTCTGTACAACAGTATTCTATTTGTAAAGTATTATTTAAACATATATAAGTGATAATAGATTCTGATATTAAAAGTTATAACAAAATTTCTCATCTCATAATTAATTTAAGTCTAATAATTTACATTGAAAGCAAATGAGAAATATTGTTTTGTTACCTGAATGTAGAAATCTGGAGAAACCAGAAAGAAACAAAAGGATAATCAGGCAGCAGTAAACAGACAGGACTGAAAAATATATAATATTAGAAAAGTTGAATCATGTCAAGATGATTTAGAGAATTGTTATAGAAAGGTTTTAAAGCCAAAAAAAAAAGTTATCAACAAGAAAAAACATTACTAAGACTTTCATTATTCATTAAAAATAAAGTTAAGGTACTATATATAATTTAATGTAACTAAAAAAAGAATACATCTTTAGAAAGAAATAATCATCATTTATATGAGGATCATTAAATAAGTTTCCAGACTTTTTTCGTATGGCCACTTTTATTGATAGTACACACATGAAACTCTAGTCCCCTTCAAAGTAATCTCCTCACCTGCAATACATTTGTTGTACCGTTCCAACAACTTCTAGAAGGCCCCATGGAAGTCCTCTTGTGTGAGCATGTCAATGACCTTCGTCACAGCCTCTTTTATTTCCTCAATTGTCTCATAACGACAGCCTCTGAGCTTAGGGAATAACCAAAAGTCACAGAGAGCAAAGTCTGCACTATAGGGAGGGTGAGAAATTGTCTTGATGCCCATCTTGCTCAAATAGTCTGTGACAAGGATGGAGTTGTGGACTGGTGCACTGTCCTGGTGGAAATGCCACTGACCAGATTTGAAGAGTGCTGGCCTCCTCCCTAGGAATCTCTTCCTGAACTCCCTTAAAACCTCAACATAGTAACCCTAACCGTTTGTCCAATTAACTCTGGTCTACTGACTTCCTTACACCTCCCACACCTCTCATCATTCCTCATAGACTCCCTGCCTTCCTTGAATCTCTTATGCTACTCAAAAATTGATGCTCGATTCATGCAAGATGGTCGAAAAGCAGTCTGAAGCATTCCATACGTTTCTGTGGCATTTTTCCAAGTTTAAAATAGAATTTTATTGCATATCATTCTTCTAAAGTGTCCTCACGTCCAGATTGCATTTTTAAAATTCACCAGCTGTGACAATGAGGCTTTAGTAGGGTATATTCGAATTGCTGCTGTAGCTGTTCATTTGAACCTGAAATCATAAAAATTGGTCCGTCATCTCATAAGATGAATAGAAATAACATAGTGAATTTTCAAGAGTCTATGACAATTTTAAATGCCTGTACAAAAAAAGTCTAAAAACTTATTGAATGCACCACATATATATGAAGCAGAGCTTGAGATTAACATTATCTTATGATCCTAGAGACGCTAGAATATCTGTGGGGATATACTGATCTCCTTTGTCAGGGACACCCCATGTGACAGTCAATTTTTTTTAAATCAAAATAAGTATAACCAACTATTAAAGGATGAAAAATGTTTGAAAATTTTTTGACATCATTTTCGGATAATTTTAAAAAATTTTTATCTGTTAGAATTTGTGAAAAAGAAATTTTTTTTGTATTTTCATTTTGACTGTTGTTAAGCTTTGACATGAACTAAAACTATAATAATAAGGTTTCATTTCTTCTACTTGCTACAATCAAAAATATTGTTTTGGACTTTCTTCAATGATTTGAAAATTTGCCTTTATTTCACTTTAAAAAAATTGTCTTTTTTTCCTCTTGTTTTTAAAATAAAGACCTTCCTTGTTTATTGATGTTTCATTGTTTCTTAAATAAAAAACACAGTGATCACAATTTCTAGACATAATAAACCAAAATAAATATTTATTTACTAAATGTTTTAATAGTGTTTTTATTATGCTACAACCAACTACAGATGATGACAAAGAAATAAAACAACAACATTTTGATTTCGAGACAGTAGTGAAAAAAGTTAGCCTGAAGCCCAGATATGAAGGGAACTGAAAATGCTACCAAAATATTACTAACTACTTAAGAGAAATAAATACCACTATTGGATGTTAGGTTAAGTGAATGATTAAATTATTTCATTTTTTTAAAGATTTTTCTAAAATTTTGTTTAAATGAAGGTAAAATCTATTTATTTCATTGTTTCTTTTACTTTATTTGAAATAAAATTTATTCAAAGAGAAGAAAAACCAGTTTGTTCTCAAAATTTAAGTAGTATTTTTGTTCTGAAGAGCAGTAGACCAAAATAAGTTCTACTGACAAGAGTCATCAAACACCTTAATCTCTGCAAACCTCTATCTCTCTCAAATACATTATCAAATAATTTCATACTACTACTACTGCTGTAGTAGTAGTTTTAAAACCGGGACATTGGCCCAGCGGTTAGAGTGTTCGCCAATGGCCCGGGAAACCTGGGTTCAATCCCAGGTCGAGTCATACCAAAGACTTTAAAAATGGAACTTGATACCACCTTGCTTAACACTCAGCATTATAAGGTACGGTTCAAGGGTAAAGTGGAGCAATCCAGGGAATGGAGTAGCGCCCTCCCCTACACCTTGGTGTAGTAGCTATCGAAAAGGGAGCCTTCGGGTCACCCTCGACTATGGTCGCTAACTTTACTTACTTACTACTGCTGTGAAAACGAAGTGTCTCCAACAGAGCCTGCATCACATGATAACCCTAGAGTCAGACATGGTTTGTAAACTGAAACATCATAACCATTAATCCACAAAACCCCAGCATTACCTCACAATATTAAAAGCTTTCTTGGTTTTTCCATTAGTGTGGGAATGTCAGGTCTATGTACATACAGCATCAACCTGATCTTGCCATCTCTCCATATATTTCCATTTTTTTAATGCAGAAATTCTAAGTTTAATCAGAAATACTGATATCTATTTAGCAATAAAATCTCATCAGTCCCCTTGATTTTTTATCTACTCATATTTTCTGCATTCTTCTAGATTTTCCTATTTTCTAACTTATATTTGTCAACTTAGTAAACTTTTTACTTTAAAGGAGCCTATAAGTCAAAAATAAGTGATTAAATCACAATGACAATTTATCTGGAAAGTCAAGTCAAATTCAAATCAACTCCCCAATCTATAATAACAACCAAGCAATAATGATTTGGATTTTTAAAAAAATACCTTCCAGAATGTTTCCCTCTTAAAAATTCATTTTTTACTAATGTGATAATTAAATTTGAAAGAAACACAAACTTAATATTTTATCATCCAAATATATCAAATACTAATAAGACACGGATACTACATTTAGAAATTTGTTTATTTTGTGAAACTTTTTCTTCCAATTGACATAATCTCAATAAATTATTATCTTATTTTACATATAGCAATACAAACCAATGAACATGATGTTTTTTAAAAAAAAAGAAGGAATTTTCCATCAGCTTTAAATTGCACAGACCATTGATAAAAACTGACTCAGAGATGTAAAATTTAATAAACAATTTTAATACAAGAAGAATAAAAACATTCAAGAGCTGAGATACATGAATGTGATAATGTTAAAAAGTTTGTAATTATCTATTTGTTTACTTTCAGATGCTTTATATATATATATATATATATATATATGTTTATCTTTTCTGTTTATATAAAATAGAATGTAAAGTTCTTTATTTCTTAATTTTTTCTTTTCTCTTTTCCTTTCTTCACTTACAGATTTTATATCATTTCCATGTAAAACATTAAACATCCATACAATTCCATTCTTGATGAACTAGTTGAATCATGTAGCTTCAGTCATCATTGTCTTCATATTTCCTGGTTTTACAAAATGTTTTTATCTTTATATGGTCTTCATCATCAATAATAGTTGAATATTTTCCTCTTTCTGAGAAGTTTAAATAAACTGTGGTCAAATAAATATTCCATGTAGTTTTTGGCTGGATTTAAAATTTAGGGAAGAATAGTAGATATTCATCTCTCATATGTCTTTCATTCTGCACAACTAAGGAAATGTTTTCTAGCATTTTATTTATGTCTTCACAACAAGAGAGATCACTGTCAACTAAAGTTGAAATTCATCATTGGCACCTTTTTTCATCCGGTCATGTGACAGTCTATAGGTGGAACTGAATCAGGTGTTCTTGACTGATAAACATTCACACATGTACTCAGATGTTGAGCTTTAGAGCAATCAAACTACAATTAAGAACACAAGGAAAGATGGAAGGAAGAAGGAGAACGAGGAGGAAAAGCTTCTCTCCCATTATGCACTTAGCTTTACTTCTCTTCTTGGATAATGAGATTACATTTCCTTTTTCTTTGAAGTAGAAAACTACATTACACTTAACATAGTACATCAAATATAGTATTAATCTATGATTAAGTACATGAGATATTTAAAAGAATTATACTCACAGAGCTGCAAGAAGGATTGATTTTTCATGAACTTGAAATGATAACAGGAAGAACACAAGAGAAGAATTTGCCTAGAAGGAGAAAGGAATGATTATATTTAAAATAACAAAAATTATATTCAAGTCTCAAACTGTTTCAATTTATGTGATGAAGCATTGTCATTATAATCAATTTTTTTCTTGTATCTTATTTCTCTTATTTGTTTTTTTTTATTACAACTCTAGAGTTGCTTTTACAACAATGCCATGACAATAAAGTTACCAGCAGGCATTACTTAAATTAGCCATACAGCTATGTTTTTTTTACTTTTCAGATTTACTACGATATGTTTGTTTACATGAGTAATACTGGATAAAATATGGTCTTCTCTTCAAAGTTATTCTTGTTATTGTGTACTAAAATAAAGTACTTTATTTTAAAAATAATTTCTGCCAGAAATTTCCTCATCAAATTTAATGAATCAGGATAAATTTGTAAAACCATCAAGACTGATAAACATCAGTTTTTTTAGTACTTGTAATTTAAACAATGTTTTTAGCTTGTGCTGATTTCTCCAGTAACTAAAAATTTAAAAAAAATATTTACAAGTTGAATTTATTTGAGCAAATAAAAAGCTATTTTAGATTTGTTTATTTACTACATTCTCTCAAAAATAAGATGTAATAAAGTTGCATTTTTGGTAATTTAGGAACTAAAATTTTCTTTATATTAGATGTTGACATGAAATGTGAACTTATTAGTTGTACCTCTAATTTTCAATATTCTGCCATATTTAAATCTAATTTCTGATCAACCAACATGAAATTTATAACTATTAAAAGCTATCTAGATTAGAATTATTATCATCAAGTAATATTTGTAAAGTCAATAAAAAATTTTCTTTCTAATTGAAAGAAAAAATTGTATGATTAGTATTTTTCCATTTCTGTTTTAAGGCTTTCTGAAAAAAGATACCCAACTATGGCAGAATTTTGCACAGTGAAAAGTGCTGACCCATCCACTTTGTTATGGAGATCTTTCTTCTGGTAAAGGTGGAGTTTTTGACCATTCAAATTGGCTCATTTTATTAAGACAAATTTCTTTACACTGTAAGTTTTAAGTGTATTTGGTTTTACTTTAAATTATAGATAATTTGTAGTAAAACCAAATACACTCAAACCAGATAAGGTGTAACAAATAACAATTGACTTTGTATTCATTTTTTTTTAACAAAGGAATTTTAGAATTTTAATAAAATGTCAATTAGCCATACAGCTATATTTAGAATAATCATTCAAATTTTCATCTCTTACCAAGATGACTAATAGTATCATATACATGTCATAATAGAATGCTTAAAATAAAAAATACATTTACTATCACTTACCAGAGTAAGCTTAAACTTTAAAAATGTTGGGTTTTGTACAAGGTTAAAACCACTAGGAAGAAGGCTCAAAACTGTGAACACAAGGCTGAAGATAAGAAAAAAAAATGATTATATGTGTGCGTATATATATATATATATGTATAACAGTGATGGATGGATGTTTTTGGTTTTATGGGATATCAACCACAATGGGTCATTCATGTCAAACACAGTTTATACATATATATGATATGTATAATTTGAAAACAAATAGTTTATGGGTAGCAAAGTTTAGATCAGCAAAGCTGACTTAGTGGTAATACATGGTCAAACTGATTTTGAGCTTTTAGTATTTGTTCTATAGGAGTTGGAAGTAGTTTATTTTATTTTTTTTGGATACTCTATTATCTGAGAGGCAGGTACATTTTTGAAAAGCAGGGCGAGGGTTGTTGCTTGGTAGTTTTTCTTGCAAATGTTCTCATATTTTTTGCAGCCAATTTATATGTGACTGACTGTGAGTAGTTGAGTGCAGCAAGGTGCAGTTTCTTCCTTGAGCAGGTAGGCAGGATTCTGCATAATATTATGTCTTGTCTTCGATTAGGTAATGGTTCTGCAATTTCTAGTTTAATTGTGGGTTGATGTTCATAGAGTTTGTTATTTGGGGACATGTCCCATATTATTTGCCATTTTCTTCTTCTTATGTAGTGTTTGATTTTGGTTTTGTAGTCTGTGAATGGAAGATTAAGAGTTGTTATCATCATTTTAGTTGTTTCTTTTGTGAGTGTATCAGCCATTTGATTACTCTTAATGCCTACATGACTAGGAACTCATGCCAAGATCATTATTTAGCCAAAGTTTGTGGGATAGTGATATGTTTCTAGTATCTCTTGTATGTATGGGTGGTTTTGGTTTCTCTCTTGGATTGCTACAAGGCTGGATAGAGAGTCTGAGAATATTATGGATTTACCCATCTCTGACTTCTTGATCATGTCTAGTGCCATTTTAATTACTTGTAATTCAGCTGAATAGATAGAAGCAATATTTGGAAGTCTGATTTGTTTGTAGTTATTTATATTGGTAACTGCTGCTCCTGTTCTGTCAACGTTTTTTGACCTATCAGAATGAAAGGCTGTATGGTCCGAATATTTCTCTCTAAGTTCTTTGAATCTGTTTTTGGCAGATGAGGTTGTCGGTTGTATTTTTTCTGATGTATCAATACCTTGGTTATGTATAGGTTGTAATTTTTTTAAGTAGGATTTGCGTGTGGCACTGTAGATGGAAGATCCGTAGTCAAGTTTGGTTCTGATGTGTGACCTATAGATTCTAAGCATGACCTTGCAGTCTGCAACCCAGTTCATTTTTGATATTATTTTTAGGAGTTTTAAATACTTTAGGCATTTTTGTAGCAGACGTTGTTCTATGTTTGCTTTAAAATTTACTTTGTTGTCAAATATTATTCCTAAATATTTTGCTTGTTGAACCATCTATATTTATTTCTGGGTCAAGGTGATATGTTCTTCTTTTGCAGAAATGTATGCAGACAGTTTTTGTTTTTAAGAATTGGAAGCCATTTTCATTGGTCCATTTCTCTATTTTGTTAAGGCAGTTTTGCATCTGTCTTTCAAGTGTAGGCATGTTTGGTAATGAGTATGTCATCGCAAAGTCATCTACATACAGGAATTGAAAGATTCCTGGGCAGATGATTTTGAGGATAAATAGTGTAACAGATAAAATACTGCCTTGAGGAACTCCTGTTTCTTGTTTGTATCTGTCTGAGATGGTGTTTCCATATCATACTGTAAAGGTTCGGTGAGAAAGGAAGTTTTTAATGAATGCGGCCATGTTTCCTTTAACTCCAGTTTTGTGGAGGTCTTTTAGGATTCCATACTTCCAAGTTGTATGTTTTTTTTGAGATCCAAAAAGATTGAAACTACATGGTGGTTTTTAATTAGGCTATTGTGGATGTTTTGAGCCTTATAAGTTAGTCATTGGTACCTTGATTTTGTCAAAATCCACTTTGGTATCTGGATAAGATGTTATTTTAGATACCAGATCAGTCGTGCATTGACCATTCTTTCCATTGTCTTACAGGGTTGCTCGGGTTTGTTGGTATTTTTGAAGATTGATTCTGGTAGGATTGTGTTTAAAAAGCTTGAGTATTTTTTCCTGGTTTTTACTGCTTCTCTGCATTCTACTGTGAACCAAAGGTTTGTTTTTGGGTGTAGTTTGGTAGAGGATTTAGGGATTGTTTGTTTTGCTATTTTGATTAGGGTGTTAGTGAAGGCTGACGTTGGTTTTGGTTTAATGAATATTCCTTCATCAATTAGTGTTGAACAGAGTTTATCAAATTTGATCCAATCAGCTTTGTGGATTTGCCATTTTGGGTTTGTTTCTTCTGGTGTAGAATTCTTAAATTTGAGGAATATTGGGGAGTGGTCACTGCCACATTGATTATCGTGGACTCCCCAGTGAAAGTCCATGAAGATCGAGGGGTAGCATGAAGTTAGGTCAATAGCTGATGTTGTTCCAGTGCCTGGATGAAGGTAGGTGTGGGTTTTATCATCAAGGATACATAGTTTGGGTGATTCCAGTATGGATTTGAGGATTTTCCCAGCTAGATTAGTATCATTGCATCCCCACATTTTAAAGTCTCTCATTAGTATGATGGGAGTAGGGAGTTATTCCATCCAAGTATTCAATTTTGGCTTTATTTAGTTTTGTGTTTTGGTGGGATGTAAATAGAGCAAATGGTTATTGTTTGATGAAGTGAGGTTTTTAATGTTATTGCTTGGAGGTTTGTTTGTAGTGGTAGTACTGCATGGGGTATTTGGTTTTTGATTATTAAAGAGGTGCCACCAGTAGGTCGGTTGTCTCTTGCTGATCTGTTTGTTTGGTTATAGGTGTTATATCCTTTAAAGGTGATTTTGTCAGTTTCATTAAGGAGAGTTTCTTGTGAATAAATTATGTTGAGATTGTAGTTTGTCATTATGCATTTTATTTCCTCAGAGTTTGGTTTAATGCCTTTACGGTTCAATTGTATTATGTTTTGTCTT
This sequence comes from Sepioteuthis lessoniana, assembly GCA_963585895.1. NCBI lineage: Eukaryota > Metazoa > Mollusca > Cephalopoda > Myopsida > Loliginidae > Sepioteuthis > Sepioteuthis lessoniana. The sequence goes on from OY757907.1 coordinate 19,746,373, forward strand.
GTTTCATTGATTTTTTTCTTGGGAAGCCATGTTTTAATTGGGGGGGGGAGTAGATTTTTTTTATATTGGGTTTTGCTTAGATATGGGGGTCTCATCCTCCATTTCCATTGTTTCCATGGCCTCAAATCTGTTTTTTGTTGGGGTAGTTCTTGTTCTTGGGGTTGATCTTGATTTATTTTTTTCTAGTTTTGTGCCATGCCTCTGTTCATTAGGAGGTAGTTTCTTTATAGCTTCCCCATAGCGGAAGGTCTGTGGTGGACTAGAAATAGGGGCTACTTCAAAGGAAAGGGCATTTGGGTTCTCTTTGTTTGATTTTGATAACAGTGTTGGATATCACAATCTCACTTGGTGGGTTTGTGTCAGACCAAGCTATTAAATAATAATAAATAAATATATATTAGTTTTATATATATTTAATAGCACAGATGCTTGTCTGTGACCACAGGTTTCATGCCGTCTTATTATGACAATCATCAGGCAGAGAAAGAAAAGATATGGGAGAAATCAAAAAATAGTCAAAAGAACGTTAAGATTGTGTACAAATCTTTGTGTGTGTGTGTGTGTGTGGGTTTGTTTGTTTGTGTAGATTATATGTGCATATTATTGTGTGTGGTTGTATTAGTGATTTTTAGTATGTGTGTGTATGATGATACATGCACTGCGCAGCAAATTTGAGGTTGTCTCCTGGATATATGAGTCGTGACAGACCAGAGTTTGATCGAATAAAATTTTGTTTTTGTATTTGTGTGTGTGAGTGTGTGAGTAGTGATAATTTTAACCAAGGAACAAATCGTCATCATCATTGCATTACGAAGAAAATAAACTTTTGATTTGTAAGCATAATAGACGAAGGTGTATGGTGGATCAAAACAAGAATAGTGTGGTGATAAGTAATATTGTAATATATTATGGATTACCGAGCCATTGGCCTAATGAGTAGAGTGTTCACCAATGGTCCGGGAGTCCAGGGTTCAATCTCAGCTCGTATCATACCAAAGACTCAAAAAATGGTACCTGATGCCACTTTTCTTAGCACTCAGCATTATAAGGTATGGATCAAGGATAAGGTGGAGCAATCCAGGGAAAGGAGTAGTGCCCTCACCTGCAACTCGGTGTAGTAGCTATTGAAAATGGAGCCTCCGGGTCACCCTTGATGACAACTTTTATTTTTTTTATTGTAATCCATGATTATATGTATGTAAGGAATATGGTGAATATAAGAAAGCATCATCTTCCACCATTAAATCTTTACATCCATCTCCATGAATGCTACTCTTGCATGAGAGAGAGAATACATTCTGTATTTGCTATAAAAATACTGACATTTTTGTATGAAATGGACAAATATCCCACAAAGTAACTGAATTGTTTAACATAGAACTGTTTTGACATTTAACTGTATCTAAACAAAATCTGTACTTATACTAAACTGAATTAGAACTGCTTGACTAAACTGAATAGCTAGAAATAGAAATGTTTTTCACAATTAAACTGTGTGCTTATGCTAAACCGAATTATTTGAAATTAAACTGTTTTTGACATTGAAACTGTACTTACACTAAACTGAATTGTTATATGTCACTGCTTGAATAGATTGAAATACAAATGTTTTTGACAATTAAACTGTGTACTCATGCTAAACTGAATTGTTTGAAATAGAACTGATTATTTACATAAAAATGGATTTGGCGTTAAATAACCTACAAGGGTTGATATGCCATAAAACCCAACAAACCAAACCAAAACAAACCAAAATCTGTACTTATACTTAGCTGAATTAGAACTGCTAGACTAAACTGAATAGCTTGAAATAGAAATGTTTTCACAATTAAACTGTACTAACATTTAAACTGCGTACTTATCCTAAACTGAATTGTTTGAAATAGTTTGTATAAAAATGGATTTGGCATTAAATAAAAATTGTTTGTATAAAAATGGATTTGGTGTTAAATAACCTGCAAAAGTTGATATGCCATACCAACCAACCAACCAACCCACAAAGTAGTGATAAGGTCAAAATTGATGCAATACATGCTGTATTTACAATTGTATTATTGCACTATTAGCAAAACTGAATTGTTTTAAAAGCTTTAGAGTATCATCACAGAAATTCAGAATGGCAAAAAAAAATATATGTAAAACTGAAGCTTAGATTTGCACTACAGAAGTGCAAATCAAATGTGCTTTCTGGAAATACAGCTGAATACTCAAATGTTACATTTGTAACATAGCCAAATACGGATATGTAAAATGTTCATATGCATAGGAATCCTGAAACACTGACGACTCTCGGTAGTTCAGGTATGAAACGTTTATTGACTTCTTGAGTTTAGTCTTTCGACATGAGGAGAGAGAGAGACACAATTTTTACTATGCTGACCGTTCCATCTGACCAAACAAACACGCGGCGCATCCTGTAGACCTCAGCTGGACTGGCCTCGCCCAGGCTCAAAAATCAACTCGCTTCATCCAGCGTCAGATCTCAACTAACTGCTTTTTTCAAAAATCATCACAATTTCCAGCCCATTGCTTCCGGGCCTGACGTCATTCATACCCCAGTCCCATTACCTATCAGGAGTTTTTATTATGACATTTGTGATTGTCACATCCTCTGCACACGCGTGAACACCTGCATTCAATGTGTGCACTTGCACGTACACTAAGCCGAATCGTTCTAAGCCTAACTAAACCGAATGATAAGATATAACCAACGAAAAATGATAATATAAAAAAAAATCATTCCGCAATTATATAACACATTAAAAAAAAGAATCTTTTTTTTATTTATATGTAAAACACACTGTGACTTTTAGGGTTGCAATAATATATTTTTACATGATAAAAAACATACACATTTACTAAAAGAAATGCCATAGAAATGTATTTCAGAACTATAAAAGTGTTTGTTTCTAAAAGACATAAAATAAGATTCTTCCTATTTTATTGGTGATAACAAAAAATAACCAAGTATCACAAACTATTAGCATTTTGACAGAACATAAATGAATAGAATTTATATCAATTGCACAAATAAAAAAACTATTGTCTCTGGTTTCAAATATTTAATCTCAATCCGAATTGTTCAATGTTTGAATATGTGATGTCATTTATACAAATGTTTAAATGACTCAGATTAATTTATAAGAAAAACCCTGATATAAACTTTTAGATAGTTATATTTCACTTGACTAGAAAATGGGATATTGGAAATAATAACTGAAGATTTAATATGAGGTGCATACGATAAGTTTCCAGACTTTTTTTGTATGGGCATTTATAATTGTCGTAGACTCTTGAAAATTTACTATGTTATTGCTATTCATCTTATAAGATGACTGACCAATTTTTATGATTTTAGGTTCAAATGGACAGCTACAGCACCAATTGGAATACACCCTACTAAAGCCTGATTGTCACAGCTGGTGAATTTCAAAAATGCAATCTGGACGTGAGGACACTTTAGAAGAATGATATGCAATAAAATTCTGTTTTAAACTTGGAAAAAATGCCACAGAAACGTATGGAATACTTCAGACTGCTTTTGGAGCATATTGCATGAATCGAGCATCAATTTTTGAGTGGCATAAGAGATTCAAGGAAGGCAAGGAGTCTGTGAGGGATGATGAGAGGTGCGGGAGGAGTAAGGAAGTCAATAGACCAGAGTTGATTGGCCAAACAGTTAGGGTTAGGGTTACTATGTTGAGGTTTTAAGGGTGTTCAAGAAGAGATTCTGTCAGAAGAGGCCAGTACTCTTCAAATCGGGTCAGTGGCATTTCCACCAGGACAATGCACCAGCCAACAACTCCATCCTTGTCACAGACTATTTGACCAAGATGGGCATCAAGACAGTTCTTCACCCTCCCTATAGTCGAGACGTTGCTCCCTGTGACTTTTGCTTATTCCCTAAGCTCAGAGGCTGTCGTTATGAGACAATTGAGGGGATGAAAGAGGCTGTGATGAAGGTCATTGACACACTCACACAAAAGGACTTCCATGGGGCCTTTCAGAAGTTGTTGGAACGGTACAACAAGTGCATTGCAGCCGGAGGAGATTACTTTGAAGGGGACTAGAGTTTCATGTATATACTATTAATAAAAGCGCCCATACGAAAAAAGTCTAGAAACTTATTGTATACACCTCGTAAGCGTACGTTTAAAAGATATAGCAACTTATATACTAACTACTGTTTTTCTTCAGCAACCACTTATGCAAAATTGACACACGAGAAAAATTAGTGAGAGAAATAAAGAAACACAGCTGTCAAAGAGGAAAGAGTTATGTGGTCATATTTTTCTTCTTTCTGAACATTGTCATGATCAAGTGCTCTTTTAATTCCACTGAGCTTTGAAGAAGGAAATTCTTCACATGATTTTCTTCATACCTCTTATGTATTCCTTCACGTCTTGCTAGATTGGCATCATTTTCATTTTTCCAGTATCATATCCTTTAGTTTAATGATTTATGAGCTCGGATATTTTTTTTTTAACATAAAATGGTGGTTACTGTTTTCATATCAAGAACACTCACCACCTCTTCTGCATTGGATGCACCAGTTTCTGATCATGTACATTTCCTTCTGTCAGAAAATGTGTTTATATTTTCAAAAGTCCCTAATAAATTTGAATCAACTTGTTTTTTAAAATTAACCAAAAGATGGTTAATTAATTCTATGATTAGAAAAACTAGAAACTGTATTACACAATTACTATATGGTATAGTTATATTTTTATCAAGATTTTTAGAATATATTTTACATTAAGGAAAAAAAAATCCAAATTTCTTTTTAAAGTGAATTTAATGAATTTAAAATATTCTTTTTTAATATTTAGAAGAATTGTGTACTTTTTGAATAAAACATGCAAAATTAACAATATTTTCAAAACATGAGTTGATAAAAACTGAAAACCTGCTGTATTTTTATTATCTATTTATTTTCTGTACAGTTAAATATACAGATGCCACAAAGCAGCAAACGTAAAATCAATATAATTCATAAATATCCATATTATCCGCCCCTTCTATGATGTACTGATAGATAATTACTATTGATTGGCATAAAATTTTCAAAATGTCAAAGCATTCAATATGTCATATGTCAAATATGTTTATGTAAAACTGAAAATAAAACTTTAAAATAATAAGTGTTAAATTTATGAAATCTATTTTCTTTTTCTAGAGAAAAGAAAATTTAATTCTGTTCCTTCCAACAAAAAAATATTTCAGAATAAGACCAAATTATCATTAAAGAAATGTTATGTAATGACGTATCACCAAGCTGAAAAATATTGTAATACACTGATGTGTTAGTGAATCATTGCACCTCTTATGACTTTATATAACATATCACTCAATAAGTCCTAGGCCTAACTAATAAAGCAACAACTTTTAGGCAAAATTTGACTTTATTCATTAACATAGTCTCCTTCTAGGGTGATACACTGATTCCAACGCTTCTCTAACAATTCCATCCCTTTTTTGTAGAATGATTTGTCTTCGGCCTCAAAATATGCCTCAGTTTCCGATATCACTTCTTCATTAGAGCCAAATCTCTTTCCTCGGAACATTCTTTTGATGTCTGCTAACAGCTAGCAGTCACTGGGGGCCAGATCTGGAGAATAGGGTGGGTGTGGAAGCAATTCAAAGTGCAATTCATATAGTTTTGTCATTGTTGCGCTTGACTTGTTGCATTGAAAGTCACAAACAACGTTCTGAATTGTTGACACATTGGTGTTTTTGATCAATTGTGAGCAAAGCCAGTACCCACTTTGAACACAGCTTTCTCATTGACAAATATTCATGCAAAATGGTGAATACACTGCTTTCTGATATCTTCAACTCCTCTGCTATCTCACGCAAATTCAATTTACAATCGGCCAAAACAAGTTTGTGGAGTTTTTTGGTGTTTTCTGGGACAACTGCTAAATTTAGGAGACTTGAGTGTTTAGCATCATTTGTGTTCATTAAAGTCAACATACGACCTCTTAATGATTGTTTTGGATGAAGCAGAGTCCGAATAACACTTATTAAGCAATTGCTTTGCTTGAACAGTATTTTTTCCCACCAGAAAGCAATGCTTTATCAACACAGGAAATTCAGTTTTTCATTGTTTTGAAAATTTATAACAGTAGCTTCACTTCAATAACTGTAATTTGCAAACTAATTATCTGATTGGGCTCAAATTTTGACACATACCATTTGAAAGTTAGTACTTTATAAAAATCATATGGATTTTTTATTAGTGGTGCCATCTATATGTCAGGCCAGAGACTTATTGAGTGATGTGTTTCATATTAGAATTGGTTGCTGGTGTTGATAACAGCATAAATCTAAGACTGAGATTAGAAATTGATAGAAGGAAACTAGTATCAGAATTTTATCATGGTACGAAATTCCTTAGTCTGTTAGCACGAGTTTAAAAAAACAACGTTTGAACTGGAACATTGTCTTGACTTTCCAGCTAGATTTGAAGTTATCATTTTGGCAGTTAATTCAATTCTAACATCATTAAATTAACTCTTTATTATTGAGCTATTGTAAACTAACTTTGCTTATGAATTTCACATCCAATTTATTTATGTTCAGTGTCTTGATGTCATCATATCATCAACAATTAATTCAAATCTTATGTCATAGAATAATTGTTTTGTTACTCAGTTCATTTACATTGGCTGGAAAGTTAGGAATAAAAGATTATTTGATGAGGCAGCATTTTCATTAGCATTCCTGCAATATGATGGAAAAATCAACAAAATCTGGTGATAATGCAAAGTATTACCGAAGACATTCTAAATTAATGATAATGATGCTTTGGTCTGAAAACCCCTTTCCAGAATCATCATCTAATGAAGGCTTTGTAGGGGTACAGCAGTTGTTTAATTTTTGCAGCACTACGGAAATTCTCTTATGGTAACAAAATATTTTAGAAATTCAAATATATACACGAATTTTTTTAGTGAGAATTTGGTAGATTATACAACTTAATCTTTCTTTCAACTTTTTTCTTTCTTTTTTACTTCCTGTCATTCTTTCAGTTTACTTTAGTGATTTGAAAGGCTTTCAATCAACTGATGATTCTGTATTCTCAACTTACCAAACACACCTGATGTCACCATTTTGAACCCAGAGACAACCTGAGTTGCTGATCCATATAATTCCATTATGATAAACTAGTTTCAAATAATTTTCAATAAAATAAAGGGAAAAATATATATAGATAAGCAAGCTAAGGGTTTTTAACTTTAGCTTATCAACACTCAGAAACCAGTTTTATTTATTGCTAATCCAAAAACTAACATGGTATTTTGACTGCTAACCTGTGATTTTTTTTTTCTTCTAAAATATCTTCAGCAGTAAAGAATAAAAAGGTCAAATTATAGTGCAATTGGAGAATTCAATATTTATTTTCTGTAAAAACGAAAATGTAAACATAAATCTCTAAAAGATGTAATTATAAAATTTCTTTTTAAATGAAATTGATGAAAAATGTGCCTTAATGAAAGTAATTAAAAACATTCATCAAACATATTGGACAGGATTTATATTATTTGATTTGTAGAAGATGATTTAAATGTTAGAAAAGTTAAACTCACCATAAAAGAAGTAATGACTGCAAAGATAAAATTTCTTTTAATTTTATTATCACACTCAGGGAACACCAAATATTGGCAACTTTGTCCTACAAGAAAACATGAGATCAGAAATATTGTGTAATTTATGGATAAAGGTCTTTTTAAAAAATATAACTGGTATTAAAAAGAAACTCTTTCTGAAAGATGACTGGAAAATTAGAAAATCAAATTTATAAATTTTCAAGTTGAACATCTTATCAAATGTAAAAAATCGTGCCAAATTTACACTTCTTTTTAATTTAAAGAGCAACTACATATACTTATTAAATTATATATATATTATCTTCACAAAGGTTTGATTAATGTGTGTGCATGCACTTAAAAAATCCATAAATTCATGTATAAAAATTAAAGCAAGTATAATCCTATTTACCAACCCCTCTGCACGGGCAGGATATGACACAAGGTGAATTTTTTTAAGCGGAGTTTAACAGGTTTGACTTCAGAGTTTTCCTTCTCCTAGACTAGTTGCCTCACCAAGGCTGAAGAACCTAGTCTGTCCTACTATTTACCCATAGCTGGAGGGAGAATAATTGGATTCATATCTTTCCCATTTTTATTAGAATAGATGATTGGTTTGGTTTGGTTTGATTTTATGGCATATCAACTATTGTAGGTTAGTTAATGCCAAATCTTCTTTATACATATATATTAAATATATATGACTTGTAAACACATTTTGTTGATAACATCTTTAAATGACCCTGAGCTCATTTCTTGTACCGCTTGTTCTTAAGCGGAGTTTAACAGGTTTGACTTCAGAGTTTTCATTCTCCTAGACTAGTTGCCTCACCAAGGCTGAAGAACTCAGTCTGTCCTACTATTTACCCATAGCTGGAGGGAGAATAATTGGATTCATATCTTTCCCAAGGGTATTAGTGCTATGTGAAATGCAATCAGTCTCATCCAGGTTTTGAACTCGTGTCGTCGTGTCCATTTCCTACGACGATAACCATTATACCACGGGCAAGTATAATGTAAAATAGATAAACAAACATTACTTACCTGTATGATATATGGTTTTTTAAATAGTTTTTAGATGTTTATAAACTGGATATGGTTAAGAAATAGGACAAACAATCCAGACCAAAACAAATATGTAAACATTAATCTCTTAAAGATGCAATCATAATAAAACTTTTTCACAGAAGAATATTAATGTCATAAGATATTTATAATATAAAAGATATAATTAGTAAATCTTTTTTATGTGGATTTATCTTTTATAATAACACTTGGATTTTGTAATGATAGGTACACTGTAAATTTTTAATCATCAAAAGACATAAAACTTCTAAAGAAAAAAACATTAGTTGTTTATCTAAAATATTATTCATATTTAATCAAACATTTTTTATTAGGTTTATAGGAAGCTCTTCAAACTGGAGATGTAAAATAATTACATAACATTCATTATCATTTTGGATGTGAAATCCAGATCTACAAACAAAAATGGGTTTAGTTTATGAATGTGAAATTTTAAACACTTTTTTAACACCTTATTTTAAAATGAAATTTTAAAAATGTTATTCTTAAGTTTTTCTTGATTTTGTTAGTAATATAGGCTCAAATTATTTTTAAAAAAATCTCATTAATTAACATAGAATTGGACTGTTTTAAAGTTAAAATTTATTTTTATTGATAATCTTCCAAAAATAAACTGTTAAATGAAGAAGATTTAATTTAAGTGTCAAATGAAAAAGACTTCTTTTTAATTTTATTTTAATCCATATAAGCTCATTGCACTGTCTAAATTGTCTGTAACTTGTTAGAAAAATGTTTGTACATTTATTCTATAAACTCTAAGTTTCTTTGTCCAAAATGCTGTAGAATTTACACAAAATTTTAAAGTTTTATGTTGTTTCCTCATATAAACAAATATTCATTAAAAAATTTCTAGTTCTTAGATTGTTTTAAAGAGAAAATCATGAAGGTAAAAATATAATATCAATGTGTTTTTAGTTTTTAGAAAATGTAATAAAAAATATAATAAAAAAAATAAATAAATTAAATAAAGTAAATATAGTTAAATATGTCAAAAATTTTAACTTAATGTAAGTTACACATTTTTAAGATAAAAACTTTATACCAATTAATATAATAATTTGATTTAGTTTCTTTGTTTAATGGCATATCAACTTTCATGGGTTATTTAATTAATGGCACTTACCTCGTACAATCCTCTGGCAAAAGGGAATAATCTATGGAGTATTTGTAAAGCATCCTCTTTTCTTAGCAGAAATGGGAAGAAGCAAACTGCAAATGTGACAATCACACTTAGGGCAATGTTGATCAATTTCAATAATCTGCCATAGAATGTACAAAAGTTATAAAATGCATTAAAAAAATTGCTAATATATATTTCAATAATTTCTTTTACAGAAAAAATATTTTGCAAGATTTGTAGACTATTGAGTGTTTCTGTCATAAGGCCAACTAACTTCTGAGCAAATATCTGTTGAATAGTTTCTATTTGATTGTCATAGATATTAACATCAACAACTTCTTAAGTACAACAATTTGGTTCATTTATTTCCATTGGCCTAGTGAGTAGAGTGTTCGCCAATGACCCGGGAGACTTGGGTTCAATCTCAGGTCACGTCATACCAAAGACTTTAAAAATGGTACTTGATGCCTCCTTGCTTAACACTCAGCAATATAAGGTACGTATCGAGGGTAAAGTGGAACAATTCAGGGAAAGGAGTAGCGCCCTTCCCTACACCTCGGTGTAGTAGCTATTGAATGGGAGCTTTCAGGTCACCCTCGACTACGGTTGCCAACTTTACTTACTTTATTTCCAACTTATGTAAACCAGCTAAATAGTATAATTTGCTAACACAGACACAAGAGAAGAAATATCTACTCAGCAATAGGATGAAAAACTGTCAAAATTCAATGTACAGTGTCTCAAATGTTACAACTTTTACATGTCTTTGCTAAATCAAATTTCTAGGGATGATGGACTGTATTGACAAACCTTAATCGATAAATTTAATTAAATGCACATTTATGATAACAAATGTTATTTTTTCAATTAGAAATATAGATTTCAAGGAAAGATGATGATGATGAATGATATAATTTGAACAAGAATAATGCAGATAATGATAAACAAATTTTCTATGAAACATACAAACCTATTTTTCTTGTGGTGGTAACATTTCCCAAGAAGATAGCAAAAGAAAGGCCAGGCATGGTAGAGTTCCATCTGCTTGTAACATAAAGACAAGCTAAAAGCTACTGATCCCAAAATGTCATAATCAGAGAACAGAGCCAAGATACCCCACAGTGCCAGGCCAAGGCTTACACAATTATACATGGAAGAGGCTAAGGAATCAAAAGCCAACTACATATAAATAGCAACTGACAGTGAGAAGAAAAAATGATAGATGAATGGTTTGAAAATACTGATGCAAGTAAATTGTTTTATATTTTACAAAATTCATATCAAAGACAAGTGACATTTGCACTAAAAATAACTACAAAACATGAAAACTTGGATAACTGCAATGAATAGGAGTAAGATAGTTCTTCATTGAATTGATAGTTGAATTCAAAAATAAAATTATGCAAACATTAAACTAAAATCATATTAAAATTTCTAAGGAATTATAGGTCAATAATTACAGCCATTTTTATTAGAATAGATGATTGGTTTGGTTTGGTTTGATTTTATGGCATATCAACTATTGTAGGTTAGTTAATGCCAAATCTTCTTTATACATATATATTAAATATATATGACTTGTAAACACATTTTGTTGATAACATCTTTAAATGACCCTGAGCTCATTTCTTGTACCGCTTGTTCTTAAGCGGAGTTTAACAGGTTTGACTTCAGAGTTTTCCTTCTCTTAGACTAGTTGCCTCACCAAGGCTGAAGAACTCAGTCTGTCCTACTATTTACCCATAGCTGGAGGGAGAATAATTGGATTCATACCTTTCCCAAGGGTATTAGTGCTATGTGAAATGCAATCAGTCTCGTCCAGGATTTGAACTCATGTCGTCGTGTCGATTTCCTACGACGATAACCATTACACCATGAACACCTCCCCTATCAGGGGTTAAACACTCTAGGTCAGTGTAGACCTGGGATTGATGCCAATGAAGGGGTACTCCGCATCACTGGAGCCTCACCATCAGATTCTTTAGTGTCATAATCAGGACACTCATTGTAGTCACTGCATTCTATAGACTAGATGACAACCATTGATAGATATGTATTAACATTCAACATCTACATAGATCCTGTGATAAGAAGGATACTGAAAATGTCCATGGTCAATAAGCATCAATCCTGGATATAACAAAATACTCAGAGATGTCAGGAGCTGGAAATAGACAAGAATATTGTGTAAATAAAAAACAAAAGACACATGAAGTCAATGAAAATAACTAAAATTATATTGATTCATATAAATAAAGGTTAAAAGATTATGATACTACTAGCATAGGTCCTGTCAAAATGATGGGATTATTTACCTAAGGATTGGCACTTCTGCTAAGGATCAGAGTGTAGCATCTGTACACTTTGCCTAGAATCAAAGTGCTGTTCCCTTGCTCTTCTGCTTAAGATTAGAGCATAGCTACCTGACTTTTTGGCTGGGATCCAAATGTGGTATCTGTTCCTCATCCACAGGGTATATATAAAATTATAAAAGTAAAAAATATATATATAAAAGTAAAAATATGATAAATTTATAAAATTATAATTATATCAACATATTTATATAGTGTTCTGACAAAATTTGGACCAAAGGTTAACAAGGATTGTTTTTAGTGGTATTTATTGGAGGGAAGGAATGAAGAGGGAGTGGACCTCCTTTCTCCTCAATTTTAGGATATTTTAGCTAAAAATTGATTATGAAGGTCTAATTCATCCAGAAAGCAAATAAAATTGTCATCACAGGTAGACTGGGGCTTTCTTGAAGAAAATTAATGACAGAACTCATTTGTACAGACAGCAAATAAAATCAATTTTTTTCTTTAACAAAATCTGCTTTAGTTTATTATTTTTATCCCAGGCAATGCTGGGTACTTCAGTTAGTAATACAATAAAAACTAAATAAATATAGAAATAAGATTTACCTGGTTTTGTATTTGTAATAATTATATCAATTTTGGTCTAAATTCTGTCAGTTTTGAAACTATAATTGCCTTTTGCAATCTATCAACAAATCAGTCTCAATACTAATGAGTAATACTAAGTTTTATTGTGATAATTAAATATAAGATAGGTTCACTGTCAAATAATGATTTATGTTATCATAACAACAGAATTTCTCATTACTAGCATGATTTGGTTGCTTGAATATACTCACTTGAAGAACAATTAGGTGAAATACTAAGTCAAGAGTGGTTTTATTTTCAATAGATCTTAAAATATTTTATCACTAGTATATTGTGGTAATTGCTCTGCACTTTTATATATAGAGTGCTGTAATGATTTTGCATGTTTTGCAACTATTCTAATTTCTATCTAGTAGTGAGTTAACCAAATTTTAATTGTGCATATATATATATATATATATATACACACACACACACACACAGAGAAAAGTTTTTTACAAAAATTGTTTGCCTATTCACTATTCATAATTCATAAATAACACTGAAATCAAATGTAATGAACAACTTATAATTCACATAATTTGAAGCCATACAGTATGACAAATAAGTTATAAGTATCTTTATAAGCAGATATGATAAAATAGATTCTAATGATTCTGTGATTTGTTATTTTAAAAACTTCAGTTAAATGTTGTTATGTAATTTTTTCAATTAATTTCTTTTTAAAGAAAAATAATAAAAACATAGTACATTTTCAAAACTTAGAAAAAAAATCTTGATAGAAATATTCAGTCACATTAATTTATTTTTTCTTTCAAATAATTTTCTGTCCCAGTTAAATAAGTTTTTAAGGACAATTAGAAAAAAATATCATAACAAAATTTAAGTTAAAACCTGTGCATATCTTTCTTTGGCTTCTGTTGGATATTACTAGAAGATCCCTTTGACATGCCTCATAAGTTGCATGGGTGACAAAACAGGAAGTGCACCTGTTTCCAAAGTAAAGAGGGTGATGGTTGTTCCCCAGCAGATGTGCTATGTAAATTGTGTGGGTGGCATGCTAGGAAGAGGCATGTTCACATGTAACATGTAGGCAGGAAGTATGACCATGAGGATTTGTGAGAGCATCCAAAAACTGATATAAACCAGGAACGATTTTGACCCAGGCAGAATGAAGCAGAAAGGCAGAGAGATTTCACAGAAAAACCACACTGTCATCCCAGTGTGTGCATCTTGGCTGACCCCAACACTTTTACTCTACCCGAAAGTATATTTCAGGTAATAAAAAGAAAAAAATAAACAAATGATATTTTTATACATCAGTTTCGTTGCCTTTCTCTGCTATACAACACTTCAGTGTGACGAAGTGAGAAATCTATTTTGTGATTAAAAATTCATTTTTCTCTGAAACATTCACTCTCAACATTTCACTAAGTTGTGGATTGTTATTACTCTTAAATTTTAAAGAATAATTTTACAATAAAAATTTCATTACACTTTCACTGATTTAAGTTGCTTTAAATTTTATAAAACAGTTTCTTAAAGAATAGACAGAAATTAACTGTAAAACAGATACATATATAAATAATACCATCACTTTTTATGGGTACTATGTTAGTATATATGTGTATATGTGTCATATTGTGTTTTATATTTATAAGTAGATTCAGTACAGTAAAAAATAGTATCTGTCAAATTAAATCATTATTTTACGATTAATATAACAATTATATTTAATGATATGATTATTGAGGAACTTTTCATGGTTATTTTATTTATGACTATAACAATATAATTTTCTTTTATATTAATACCATAAAATACAAAGCAAATGAAGTAATAAAGTAAATTACTTACAACTTTGCTGTTTTCACACTTACTACTGATGTAGACATACAGACACAGGGCAGGTATATAGATAAGAAGGTCTGCTATGATCACTGAAAGATCAAATATAAGAAAATTATTAAGGCATTTGAGTAATATAATAATCCAGTTGGATTAATAATTTAAACAAATAATTGACTCAATCATTTGTTTAAATGAATGCTTAGGTGATCTGAAACTCTTTTATGCATAACAAAACAAAAACTAATGTTTCTCTTTTTTTCTCTCAGATTATACTACTAGATGAGGCGCTAAAAAATGGATCAACCAAAAATGTGTGAGCAACATCAAGAAAACAAAAAGGAGGTTCAGTTGTTCAAAGAATTATTGATTAGTTGGGTTTTATGGCATATCAACCCTTGAAGGTTATTTAATGCCAAGCCCTGTTCATACATATATATTAAATATGTATGATTTGGAAATGAATAGTTTGTAGGTAACATTTTAAACAAGCCAGAGCTAGTTTGTTTTGCACACAGTTAAATAGTTTCAAGTATTGCTATTTAACACTAACAATTTAACATCAGTCATTTGTTTGCTTATCCTCCCAGCTATGGGTTAAATAGTACCACTACTGTTCTTCTAGGAGAATAGCTTTGGCATTAAATAACCTACAAAGGTTGATATGCCATTAAACAAAGAAACCAAACCAAACCAAACCAAATTTGTTTGCACATAGTTAAATGGTTAAACAGATCTATTTGAACCATAGATGGGACCCTAACAGTATAGATAGGTCAGAGTGGAAAAGAATTGTTGGTATTTCTTAAAATTGTTTTAAATCATAATAGTACAGGATATAGTCATCTCACATGGGAGACTTAATTTCTTTATATATGTTAGTTTTCAAGGACATAACACAATTTTTATTTTTTAGTATATTTTTCCTGTTTTCTGAGGAAGATAATACTAATGTTTGCAACAAAAATAACTTGATGCAATGACATAAAATAGCCAAGCCATTTTATTTTTCTGTTTCAACTAAAATAATATAATGATCCTAAAGTAAATATGACCAGAGAAGTGTTAGAAATATAACACTTTTTTAATTATATTTTCTAAGAACTGAACATAAAATCAACGGCAATAAGTAGGAGTGATCAACATCACAATACCATAAAATACAAAGCAACAGAAGTGTTCTTCAAAGGGACTTATATTTGATATATTACAACTATTAAGTTAAAATAAACCCCACATTATATCTAACCAGTAGATCCAAAGTCAAGGATCTTCAAAATAACAAAAAAAAAAAAAAAAAAAAAAAACCCAAAAAACAATGCATATTTAGAAATACAAAATTTTCACACCAACTGATTTCTTTTAAAAGATTCTTCAAATTTTGAAAAAAATATTCAAGTCTTCAAAATAGACATTTTATATTACATGTATAAAAGAAATGTTTCACTTAACTTTTTGTAATGAAAAAAGGGGTTGGAACTCCTTCATGCCAACTATGCTGCTCGCACCAACTTTCAGAGTAACACGACCCTGCAACTCACACAAACTCTTAACTCAATGTCTGCTCTCCGCTCTCAGAATAACATGCTCTGCAACTTGCATCAACTCCTCTTAACTCAATGTCTGCTCTCCGCTCTCAGAATAACACCCCCTGTCTTGCCAATTTGGTCTTTTTATAGCCTCTTCTCCTCATATGCAAATTACTGTTACTCGCATATAAGGAGTCCACAAACTCACATTCCTCTTTTTTTCTTTTCCCGACGGTCAAATGCAGACATGATGTGAGTAATCTATTACATTACTTTTTAGACCACACCTTTATATATTATTTTTGTTATAGTAATAGTTGTAATATTAACCTGCCGCGACCGGCCGATAAACATAAACATGTGAAGCTACACGCCCGCTGTAGAACAACTATATCCGGGTACGACTGGAACTGACTAAGCCCTTTTTCTTTCTAACGACCTTGACACCTCGTTATAGCTAAAGAAAAGGATGAATTAAAAATTAATAACATTTACAAAGCACTTTTGCCGGAAATAACTAGATAAGACTAGAACTAATAGTCGTCGCTAGCCTATGGCGGGTTAGAAAAACACTTTATGGCTACACTCATTTTTATGAGGGAATTTCTTATTCACGCGGCTGGGCTGTGTGTCACAGCCCTTTCGTGATATCAACAGGCCCTTTTCAACGCTCGGTGGCACGCCCCCGGCGAAGCTCATTAAGGAGGAATCCCGCATTCTGTGCGGTCGCATTCACCTTAACTTACGGCGTTGGCCCCACTTCTCGTGGTAGACCTGCCTTTCTTCCACCTACATGGGTATGCGCAAAGGTCCTTTTTAGGACCACAAGAGGTCTCTGTCTGCGGGTCAGAGCATCTCTGACTGGTCAGTAATGACCAGTCGAAATAGACGGCCAGGCGGCAAACACGAAGACGGATTCTAAGACCAACTGGTCTTAACCTCGGTTCCGATTGTCCGATAAGCTGCGCAGCGCTAATGGCATGGTCCAGCCTTTAGCTACGGCTTCACTATCTGCGCAGCGCTAAGATAACGCCCATCTTAGCCTCGGCCTCATGGCCTGTCCGCTTGTTCGCACGGCTTTGACCCGACAAAGCCTTCGCTCTCGTCCGCTCGTTCGCACGGCTTTGACACGGCAAAGCCTTCGCTCTCGTCCGCACGGCTTTGACCCGACAAAGCCTTCGCTCTCGTCCGCTCGTTCGCACGGCTTTGACACGGCAAAGCCTTCGCTCTCGTCCGCTCGCCCGCACGGCTTTGACCCGACAAAGCCTTCGTTCTCGTCCGCTCGTCCGCACGGCTTTGGACCCGACAAAGCCTTCGCTCTCGTCTGCTCGTTCGCACGGCTTTGACACGGCAAAGCTTTCGTTCCCGTCCGATACGTCCGCACGGCTAGGGGGCCCAGCAAGGCCCTAGCCTTTCCTCGACCTCGACACTCTTGCAAGGTACAACGCAGTCCACGTAACGACTCGCTGTTACGGACTGTTCTACCACTGCAACAACTGGCTCACGTACGACCTGCTGTACGAGCCAGAAACCAGGTTGACACACCCTCGGTTAATCCAACATATCATCATAACCGAGGATGTCGACCTACCGAACTCGACGCTCTTGCAAGATACAACGCAGTCCACGTAACGACTCGCTGTTATGGACTGTTCTACCACTGCAACACCTGACTCACGTACGACCCGCCGTACGAGTCGGCAACCCGATCGACACCCCCCCGGTTAACCCAACATACCGTCATAACCGGGGATATCGATCTACCAACCTCAACCGACCTCAGATGCCCGCGACGACTGCCTAGCTGAACTCAACGACTTGACTGACCTCAGCTTACCAGCATCCAACGTCTAGCCGAACTCAACAACTCGACCGACCTCAGCTTACCAGCATCCAACGTCTAGCTGAACTCTACGACTTGACCGACCTCAGCTTACCAGCATCCAACATCTAGCTGAACTCTACGACTCGACCGACCTCAGCTTACCAGCATCCAACGTCTAGCTGAACTCTACGACTCGACCGACCTCAGCTTACCAGCATCCAACGTCTAGCTGAACTCTACGACTCGACCGACCTCAGCTTACCAGCATCCAACATCTAGCTGTACTCGACGACCAACATACAACCATCACGGACATTTACATTCACGCTTGTAAATATGACAAAATAAATTGTCATTTGTTATAATCGTTACCTTGCCTTTGTTCCTTCCTATTGCTTTGGCTGTTTCTCATTCACATAATTCATTTGCGGGGTCGACATACTTATCGGCTCCGCAACAAACCAATAAGAGTAATCCCCTTATTAGAACTTGTCTCCCATTAAAGGAACTCTCTAATAAGAAGCCATTATAAAATAGCTACCTTCACTTCAATCCAGTTAAACTGTTAAGTTTTAAAGCTGAATAAAGCTTTCATTACAGTTTATTCAGCTTTAAAATGGAACATTTTATGCAGACTGAATGGTTTGATATAAACTTTGATTCTGATAAAGCTAGCAACGACTGGAAATATTGGTTACAAACTTCTGTGAATTTTATGGAGACACTGTTCATCCTATAAAGATGCAATCAACTTATGTCTGCTAAAGAAGCACAAGATAAACATAGAAACTTTTTAATGAACAAACTGTAGAATGCTTAGAGAAGGCAAAAACTTCTTGAGAACAAAAGTCTTGATTTAAGAATAGCCTATAAAGAGGTTTATATGTTGAAATTACTCAAAAACAGCCTGTGGTCTGATACTGTTGGTGTTGCTCCAAGTCAATTTACCTCTCTTTCTGCATCCCAACCTATAATGTTCATAATTTACTCAATTACTCCCTTCAGAATGCTTCATGTTCTTTAAATTTCCCCAAGCAGTCCATCACTACCACTTTGGCATGTCATAAATGCTATTTCTATGGCCTCAGTTTGAACCTTCCTGTCTAACTTAATATCATAGGTGCCATATGTGTGGAATACCAGGATATTTTTCTGTCGGTCTACTAAAACTACTATATCTAAAATGCATTGTTTTATGACTTCTGCTGCCTTTCTAGTGAAAGCTATCACATTGGCAAGATTCTTTGACTAACTTTTAAAAACTATAAATGACTATTAAAGCTAATGCTTTGGGCAGTACTGGCAGCTCTGGAAAAAAATTCTATTAAATTAGCAAATACATTAAACCTACCAACACAAGTTTTTATTCATAATCATATTATAATTGATAAAACAGATTTTTGAATATTTATCAAAAATGAAAATAGCCCAAAAATGAAGCTAAATAAAAAATATCATAACAATATCAAAAGTGGAAGTAAAAGGTTTACATACCTGTGTATCTCATGAAAAGCTTGTGAACTGGAACCTCAATGCCTCGAGATGAATGCAATGAGACCCAAGTAGGATCTATGTAGTTTGACCTACAATTTTTTAATTGAGAAAGTTTATCAGTAACGTATAAATAAAATGACAGTTTTATGCTTTTAGAAACTATTTGCATATATAAAAGAAACACAAATAAATTAGACTATTTTAATCAAACTCACCCACACAAACTTTACCACATTAGCCATTGTTTGTGAATTAAAGCTGAAAATAATTGAAGTTTAGAAAATTCTAACTTCAGTTTTGAATAGATGGATGGTCAAAACTTTTACTTAGTAAATCCATATGTATAAAACAGTAAAGAGGTCATTAAATTATTTTTTTAATTACCTGGTCAAAAATTCATAATATTAACAAGTAAATAATTAGTTTTATTTACTATTTCAAAAATTTTTTATGAAATAAATGTAAATTTTTTAAACTTTGAGATAATTCTATTGTAAACTTCAATTTGTTTAAAACTATACTCAGTAGAATTTTGGGAGTAAGATGATGTATTAGATATTTTTGTAGGAAATTTATATAAACCTTTTACATAATGATTAAAAAACTCTTTCACCTGTACTGAGTCTACCATAATGGTGAAATGTAACAAAAATGATTTGGTTTGAAGTTATTTAAAAAAAATTTTCATTTAACCTGTACTAAAAATATTTCTTGCATCTTTCAAAATCTGTTAATACTAAAAACATCTTATTAGCTAAGGATTTGCATAAGAGATGATTCATTCTGTAATAATCAACAACAGTTTGTATTCTATGAAATAGGAGGCACTTGTGATGTAATGGCTATTCTTGTAGAAGATGGGTACAGTGACTTGAGTTCAAATCCAAGATGAGGCTGTTTAATACCCTAGGGAAAGGTATGCATCAAACTATTCTCTTTCCAGCTAGGGGTAAATAATAGTACAGACCTCTTTAACTTTGGTATGGTAACTGGTCTACAAGAAGGAAAACTCTGAATTCAAACCTGTAAAACTCTGCTTAAAAAATTGACCGTGCCATATACTACTCATGTGAAGAGGTTGGTAAATTAATATATTTTAGGAAATAGTTATAGTTTTGGGGGTACGTTCCGTTGGATAGACTTAATTTGAGTAGTTATAGTTTTTATGTAACTTGCAAAGCCAAATTTTATGAAGCCTTTAAAATAGGCACCATTTTAATTTGCATATTAATTATCTATATGATCTAGCATTGGATATAGATTATTTCATCTCACCGAAAGCCTAACTCTAGGGCAAAATTTTAAGTTAGGAGGAAAATGTCATAAAAAAAGGGTCATAACTTCAGTTTCTAGCAAGAAAATTTTGGTAATTAATCAAAAAGATAAAGATTTCATTTAGCAAATGGATATAAAGTAAGTTTAACATTATATTTACACTATATTAATAAATCAAATACTTTGTTAAAACTTTAAAAGTTTTGGAATTTTCAAAAATGAATATATGAAAATCTGACACCCATAGCTCCATCAATCCTTCAGTTATGCAATGACAAACCGAAAAATTTTTAGTGAATTATAGCAAGATGGATTCCTTAATAGAGATTATTCTAATGTTGCAAAAGGCAACATAATATTTTTGAATAATAATCAATGAAATCAAAAGATTAGGAAGGAAAAAAATAAAATTAAGGCACAAAAATTTCCCCCACCAAAATAAAAAAACAAAACAAAACAAAAAACAAACTTACACTGCACCTAAAAGCCAACTATGATAAGCAGTCAAGGGAGGATAATCTAAACCCCAGTACATGAGATCATTATCAGTTGTATTATGATACCTGAGGAAAAAAAAAAAGAAAAATTAAAATAATTTTCTAAATATATTAACACGAACAATATAGATCAGATAGTTTCAAGAATAATTTTATTTTGTATTGGTAACATGGCTCTTTTACTGTTTATACAAATTTTTAGCATTGTAGAGGCAAGTATTCTATTCATATCTTTACTAAGTAAAAAACTGACAGAATTCTTCATGGTTGTTAGCAAATAAAAATAAAGATAACAATGTAATGATAAAATAGAGTAATAATAGGAAAAAAGGGTTTAAATATATTGACTAAATGCAACTTAAAAAATTTTTTTAGTTTATACTGTTATATAGAACAAATTCAGTTTTTTTCCAGTAGAAAACAAGGAAAAATAATATTCCAGAGTAAAGTGATTAAAAATATATATCTATGCTAAAATAAGTTGATTATTTTACCATTCTGAGATAGGCAGGTGGTATGTAATCTCCATCCAGTGTCGTTGGGCTTCAAAATCACCATGTAATGGAGGTCTATTAAGACCTGTAGACAAAGAAAAAAAGACATTGGGTTAATTGATAAAAAAATGATCAAATCACAGACTAAAATTACCTCAAATATTGTAAAAGTATTTAAACATACTCATATTAAAACAAAGTTGAAATATGTAATAAAACAGTAAACAGCTAAGAAATTCTTAACTCTGATATATTCATCCATCTAAGTTATGGTGAAGTGTAAATACTCAGGATCTGAATATCACTAATTTCTCTCAGATATCCAAAAGGGTTTTGTAGTATAAGTTTAAAAACTTTTTAATAGAAAGAGTATAGTTTTAAAAACTTTTAAATAAAAGATCATTAACAGAAGGACATTTTCTATAAGTTATGACAGTTACTTCCCTTCATTTAATTTCCACTGACATTAAAAACATAATTTAGGATGCCAGTCCTAAAAGTAATAATTTTTATGATTTGTAATTAGAATCACACCACTAAAACTTAACCAACTCTTTCATACTCATTTTCACTGCAATAAAGATAGTTACAAATAGACAGCAGAATGGTAGTGGTATGATTTAGATTGGTTCACTTCATAAGTTGTCAATAATCCAGTTTTTAAAAAAATCTTTCATCAAATTATATCCATCACTAGGCAGTTCAAAATTAGATGGTCTCTTGTTTGTTTAGCAGTTGATTTATTATGGCTTTTGAATAAAGAAGATGTAGTGTTGTACGGTTGTCAAAAGAGTAGAAAAGAAAAAAAGGTAACAAGGTTGTCCATATCAAGAAGGAAAAACAGACACATGGTTACAAAAAGATCCCACTCATGTTTATTTCAGATGCTACAAGTTTTCAAACCAATAAGAAGGATATTAAAGACACATAGTATGGTTTTTTTGGTTGATGAAAGAAAGCCTTCATTCATTAATAATTTGACACCTCACCGATAATTCTCTCTTTGCTGTTTCAGTAGCACTCACTCTTTGGATCTACTCAAGTTGAGCCAGACTGCTAATCCCTCCTAAAACATGAGTTTACATGATTAACCTGTTGACCTTTCCCTGTTGCTCAAATCCACCATAGCCAAGTGCTGAGTTTGATGATGGGGGAAGAGCCATCACATAACACAGTGTACTTGCAGGACATATTGGACAATCCAAAATTTGGAGGTTAGCTGTTTGTGGTGTAGAGTGACAGGCAAGACCATACTGGTCTAACGCATACCGGCCTTTTTGGTGTGAAGATTCTGTCGACCAATCATTCACCTTTTCATTTTCCACCACCTCGCCGAATCGAATCATGAATCCCGATTGACCTTGACTTCTTTCGTTTCAACAGACTAAAGTGCAAAGGGTAGTTAGCTTACCCTTTCTCTCCCCTACCACTTTAACGGTCGGTCCCTGTTATCTGATCTTTTTTAATGCCTGTTGATTCAAATAAAGAGGTGCAAGGGTATTGACCTCCCCTTCACTCTCTCTCTATAGCACACCACGTCATACTGGGTTATCAATCATTTCTCATTTGTAAACAATGTTTTGATATGAGCTTCTTTGCAGTTGCTTATATTCTTCTAGGTGATGGATTGGAATCATTGCAGCAGTTTACTGAAACCAACTACTAAATCACCACCATCAAGTATAGCACCATCTCTATTCATCCTTCTACAACTCTTCTATTCTCAGCCTGCTTGATCTAAGCTTAGAAGTTGTAGTGGCATAAAGAAGGATCTCTGAGTGTGGCTATCTGAAAATCCTGAACTATGGCATCTTCTGGGTAGATTCTTGCTTGCATTATCATATCATCAAAGACTTGAAAGCTTCTGCAACACAAACCAAGAATGAACTAAACTATGCTTTAACTAGTTTTCCTATGCTTGAAAAAGTGATAGTTGGAGAGAGGTCTAATGACTCAATTCATTCAATTTCTGCAGGGTTATTTGCAAAACATACTAGTCCTTTTTTGATTGGCTGATTTTGTATATAAATATTGTAGTTCTCGGTACATTTTATCAATTTTCTGGTGATATTTCTGTGCTTTGATGGTTTCACCGAGATTCAAGAGGTTGTGATAGATGATTCTTTTGATGCAGTTTTCAAGAAGTATTTAAGTGCTTGCCCTCTGTCCAGCCCCTACATGGAACACTAATCATAATGAAATGGCTTATTTTTGTAGTACAAAAGATGTCGAGCAAAATTTCTGATGTTCATTGTTGAGTTTCTAATTTGGTGCAGATATCGACAAATGAACTCTTCTGTAACATCTCAAGATGTTTTGTGCAGGACCACAGCAAAAATGGTTCACAACTGTTGTCAACCAGGGAATATCTTTGTTGTACTCACAACATTTTGGCAGATGTGTCTTTAGCTTTATCATATTTACCCAACCCCTCCGCTCAGGAAGGATATGACACCAGGTCAATTTTTAAGCGGAGTTTAACAGGTTTGAATTCAGAGTTTTCCTTCTCCTAGACTAGTTGCCTAACCAAGGTTGAAGAACCAGTCTGCCCTACTATTTACCCATAGCTGGAGGGAGAATAATTGGATTCATACCTTTCCCAAGGGTATTAGTGCTATGTGAAATGCAATCAGTCTCGTCGAGGACTTGAACTCGTGTCGCCGTGTCCATATCCTGCGATGATAACCATTACACCACGGGCACCTTAGCTTTATTCATGTGTTTCATGTCAAACTTGAGAGCCAATACAGAACTTTCAACTGAAAACTTTATTTAATCCAAGGGATAGATTATTCTAACTCTGTCAACCATGACCAGGTACAAGAGTTAAGCTATTGTAAGTATACCTTGTTATTTATCTGTAGTCAGGATTGAACCTGTAACCTCCAGAGGATTTCACTTAGAAGCACTTTAACCCAATGCCTATATCTGTTGTGGCATGTATCCTGCTGGACAATTCCGAGTGAATTTTTGGGACTGATAAACGTAATGTCTCCATCAACCTATCAGATACTACTCACTACTATTGTGTATGATTTTTTACCTTAGCCCATATCACAAAAGAAAAAAATTGTGATGTGAGCTGAGAGGAACAATGAAGATAATAGTCTGAATATTTTAAGTGATAAAAATTATCAAGCTTCATCTCAGAGATTTAGACAAATAATTTTAATTGGAATCATTTTGAGATGAGGCTTCTTAATCTGAGAATTAATTTTTATTTATTGCGGACTTTTGTCCTCATCTTGGTAGTTTTTTTTTTGTTTTTTTTGTGTGTTGTTTCTTCTTTCACTACGTTTCGGCCAAATTTCACCTCTGGCCTTCTTCAGGTAATTTACCGCGACCTTGGATAGGAATGATGAGTCTTGTAACCGTATCCCCAGTAATTACTGCCTTCCATAGTTGTTGTCTATCGCACGACGTTTTTGACCAAGTAAACCTCTGGCCGGCTTGGGTAGGATTTGAAACCGCTATCTTCTGACAATGCTCACCTGGAACCGTAGAGACTCAACGCCTCTATCCGCTGCGCCACGGGCCCCGAAGGGCGATCAAGGATGGATTTTTTTTGGTCTTATAATCCTTATCTGGTCTTCCATAGTCGGGTCCGTACCGAATTGTCTTTAATTGGAATCATTTTGAGATGAGGCTTCTTAATTTGAGAATTAATTTTTATTTATTGTGGACTTTTGTCCTCATCTTGGTAGTAAAAAAAAAAAAAATTAATTCTCAGATTAGACAAATAATGTTATTGATTGGTCTCCTTGCAGTTTTGTGATCAGTTTCTGTTGCTTTACATTCCATTTTAAACTCATATAACAACTTCAATTTACACTTTTTCTATCTTTCTATGAAACAAGAATAAATATAGAAAGAAAACAACAGTAGAGAAAAATGTGCACTTTAAAATAGTATCTTACATGAACTTATTTAAACAATAGTTCATTCCAAAACATGCAACAAATTTTAAAATAACAAAAACCACAATTATTTTTGCATGAATTTAATATTCTACCATTTAAATATCTTTCATCAATAATTATATCTAAGTACTATCATCCTTAGAGGGTACACACATACGAAATACAAAATATAACAGCTGTTAACTTATATTCAAGCGTAACTGTTTGTTCAAGCAGTTTCATTTTTAATAAGAATATTTTCAAAAATCAAAACACAAAGAATCAATTTTCTGATTGGATTATTCATTTATTTCTATATATCAAATTCTTATAAAATTTTTGACTTATTGTGTTTATTTTATTAGACAGCTTTTTTCTAAATCTATTATTTCATATTTTTTGTTTCTCATCTATTTTAGAAATTTCCAATGAATTGATTTATATATCATTCACAAATCCTGGTTTTACAAAAGAGTAATAAGAAATTTTGTTGTAATAGTAACATTAAATGCCACTCAAAGGAAACATGACTTGTATTAACACGAGAATTTCCTCTAACTTAATTGTGAGACCAGGTTGTTTATATGTTAACTTAACATTAACAGCTTCAAAACAGATATTATTTGGACCAAAAATTAATATTGATATGACTTTCAATATTTCACTTTTATATATGCTGTTTTATTATAATTATTATTCTATTTTTTCCACATTTTATCAATTTGAAACTGTTTAAGTATTTTAAAATCATTATAATTGTATAACTTTATTTTTTTTATTAAGTTTTATATTTTCTACTTTGATAATTTTTCATCCTGAGGGGGAAGAGCATAGACTACAGTGAATCTCATCCCCAAGGAAAAAGACCTATACTCTAATCTTATACAGATATTCCATATAAGATCCTTAGCAGAGTGCATTTATACTATAATCTAATTGTTGATCCACATGTAAACAATCCTGTCAAAAATTATAGGAAATAAGCTGATCTGGACAACTATTTTAATGGATACAACACAGGACAAACTAGCCAGTGTTATATAGGCATATGTATGTGTATGTTTCTTAATTTTTTTACAATATAAAGTAAGGAAAAGATAGCAAATCCAAAACCATAATACGCATAAGAATTTTAGAAGCAACAGATTATAGGACTTGATATTTGTAATTAGATCTTTTCATGATCAAGATATCAAATCAAATATTTGTTGATTTTGAATTCTATGCTCTTATGAAGTTTTATCTAAAATTTTAATACACTTAAGATAATGGCTCAATGATAGAATATTGAACAAAGTCAAGACATAAAAAATGTCCATGAAGGTCAACAAGAATATAAAAATTACATAAAATATATAAGTTAAAGGGTTCTTATCATTAAAACACAATCAAAATTTATCACAGTCAAGTGAATCATGTGAAGCCTCTTGTTTTTGATCTTTGAAATTCACAAGAAAATATTTAAGGTGTAGTAGGTATGATGATATAAGAGTTTTTTTAGTTCATGCACTTTTATAATATCAGTATAAAGCAAAAATAAAATCCAATTTTTAGAGTTTTACTTATTGAGACAACTAAGATTAGTCTAATGCTGAGAGCAAAATATGATATCTGATTGATTTTATTTCTGAGCTACTCTAAAATCACAATTACTATGTATTTTTAAAAACTAGATTAAATGTCAATATTTTTTTCCATGCTGATGCAGTGACTAGGATCCATCCATTGCCAGTATTGTGCAATGGATGGCCGCTAGCCACTGCATCAGCATGGAAAAATTCTGTCAACACCACGGTAGGAGGTGTAGGTATACTTATAGGACCAAGAGCCCTAAAATCATTAAATAGCATAGAGAGAATACAACCTAGGATGATGGTAGCTACTTTTAATGGCAACCCCAGAGCAACAATAATCTCCTGCTCAAGCCCTACTAATGTTAGATAAAAAACTGAACTCATCGCCTTCTATGATGAGTTATCCTCTCTTGTTCATAGCATCCTGAAATACAACGTCCTCATCATTGGCAGAGACATGAATGCCGAAATTGGGAAAAACGGAAACCACAAATTCAGCCTACACAACTCATCAAACAGAAATGGACAACATCTAACAAATTTCACAAGAGAAAATAGATTAACATGCCTCAATACAAACTTTCAAAAAAGGGAGGGAAAACTGAGGACCTACACATACCCAAATAATACTAAAGCACAGATAGACTATGTCTTTATAAACAAGAAATGGAGTAATAGCACATTGAACTGCGAAGCTTATTCCTCATTTGAGGGTGTGTCCACCGATCACCGAATTGTCATGGCAAAAATACAACTGAGCCTACGAAAGAATGCCACCCGAACAATGACAACCATACACTATGACTGGGCCCTGCTTAATAACAGGGATATTAGAGATAAATATACGTTAGCACTAATAAAAAAATTCGATGCACCACAGAATCTAGAAACACATACTACGAATGACGAATATGAGAATTTCGTCAACGTCCAACCTAGAAGCGGCAGTGGAATTCATTCCAACTAAACAAAGAACAAAATATAGAGTTCCATGGGAGACATTAGCGGTTAGAGAAAAGCGTGTAGATGTGAAAACTGCCTCCAAATGCAACAGGAAGAACCCGACCAATACCAATGCCCTGAAACTTAAAACGGCACAAAATGAATTAGCTAACATATACCTAAAAGAACAGACAGAATACATACAAAATCAGATCCATAAGATTAGAGACTCGGTTGAAGATAGACAATCTAGGATAGCATGGCAAATGATAAATGAAGTGAGCAGAAGGAAGAGCACTGCCAAAGCTAAACTGAAAGCTACCAGCCAACAAGATCAAATACACTTGTGGAAACAGCATTTCGAGAATTTACTCCAGGAGTCACTGATGAAGCAATCACAAAAATTATAAGTAAGTAATTAGACATCAAACTAGGACCGTTTACTCAAGAAGAACTTGACTCGGTACTGAAAAAAATTAAAAATAGAAAGGCAGCAGGGCTTGATGAAATACCCACAGAGGTGTGGAATACCAGAAAATTTGTTGACATACTGCTCCGACACTGTAATGCCATATATAATCAAAATCCTATAGACCGATGGATGAAGGGATGCATCCCCCCCTTCCCTAAAAAGGGCGACCTTGGATTAGCCAAGAATTACTGAGGTATAAGACTTACGTCCATAGCGGTCAAGATATACAATGCCCTACTACGCAACCGCATAGAACCCAAAATTGACAACATACTTAGGAAGAACCAAAATGGCCTCTGGAGAATTAGATCTACGACCTCACAAATTTTGACTATCCGTCGAATTCTTGAAGGTGTATGCTCAAAAAACCTACAGGCAACAATGTTATTTGTTGACTTTACTAAGGTCTTTGAATCCATTCACAGAGGTAAGATGGAGCAAATTCTGCTCGCCTACGGCCAACCAAAAGAAACCGTTGCAGCTATAATGATGCTATCGAGAAACACCAAAGTAAAAGTCCGTTCTCCGAATGGAGACACAGACTACTTTGATATAGTAGCAGGAGTATTACAAGGAGACACACTAGCCCCATACCTCTTCATCATCTGTCTAGACTACATACTTAGAACATCTATCGATAAAATCAAAGAAAACAGTTTCAAGCTAACAAAAGAAAGAAGCAGAAGGTACCCTGCCAAAACAATTACCGACGCTGACTACACCAATGATATAGCGCTTCTGGCAAATGCACCTGCCCGAGCCGAAACCCTGCTGCATAGTCTGGAACGAGATGCTGCAGGCATTGGCCTCTATGTCAATGCACACAAGACGGAATATATGTGCTTTAATCAAACAGGCAACATCTCCACACTAAACGGTAGCACTCTGAAATTAGTCGACAACTTCACCTACCTAGGGAGCAGTGTCTCATCAACTGAGATGGACATCAACACGTGACTAGCAAAGGCATGGACAGCAGTCAATAGGCTTTTGGTCATATGGAAGTCAGACCTGACCGATAAAATGAAGTGCAGTTTCTTCCAAGCAGCGATCATATCAATACTACTACATGGATGCACCACATGGACGCTAACTAAACAGATGGAAAAAAAGTTTGATGGCAATTACACAAGAATGCTGCGAGCAATATTGAACAAGTCCTGGAGACAGCACCCCACAAAGCAGCAGCTATACGGCCACCTACCACCCATCATGAAAACTATAAAAATTAGACAAACCAGACATGCGAGACAGTGCTGGAGAAGTAGGGATGAGCTCATAAGTGACGTACTCTTGTGGACCCCTTCACATGGACGAGCAAAGGCAGGATGTCCAGCTTGAACCTCCATACAGCAGCTCTGTGCTGATATGGGATGTAGCCCTGAGGACCTGCCGGAAGCAGTGGACAATAGGGTGGTGTGGCGAGAGAGGGTCAGGAATATCTGTGCTGATAGCGCGACATGATGATGATAATGAGATTAAAGGTACAAATTATGTATTTCTATATTTGAAGTCAAATAAAATAACTTACATGTACATATTTACTGATAACTGTTTTATTAGGTACTTTCTCATATATCATTAAAAAGGTGCTGAAAATGTTAAATATTTTCCTAGTAGAAATTTATCAGGCCTGGACAAAACTCTCTTGAAATAAAACATGAGAAACAACTTATAATAAATAGATACGGACAAACCCACTCTAATCAGAGAAAATGAATCCCACTAAATTTACAAGTCAAGTCACTTCATTAAACAATAGTTTTTTTAAACAGATCTTCAGAATCAAATTTAAGAAAATTTGTTACCAATAGAAAAAAATTATACAAATTCAAAATTGTTTTAAATGAAAGACTGACTTGTATTTTAAATTTCAGCTTTGTACACTTGAGAAAAATATCTTATATATAAAATATGAATCTTTTATTGTAAGGCAATAATTGTGTTACAGTGAATACAATTTATTTTAAACATACACCGTTTCTTTACACTGGTAATCCCGACGTGGTTATTACAACTATGACTTATGAACTAAAAAAATGCACCAGCTATTGCGAAGTAACTTAAGGCTTATACTTGAATAAGTTAAAGAATCAGCCTTTAAAAAAAGTTGTCATTTCTCGTCAGATCATCTGAGGTGAATAACCTTAGATGTTCTGCCGAAAAATGCTTACATCCTGGGGGCCTTAACTCCAGGCAGTCCCAGCCCCGTTGCTGAAAAGGTGAGTGCTGGATTTATTGTCCGGTATCTAAGGCGCTTTTAAGGGAAATACGAACGGAATCTAAGCAATTTTAAAAACTGCAGCATCGGAAGCTTGCTTCTTGTGTTGCACTTTTAATTGTTACATTTAGTGTAAAATGAGTATATTACAAATTCAAAAACAAATGTTTCATATAAAGCAATCAACAAGAAAGAAATAGAGGTATTTTATGATCACCTAAGTTGAACATTTTCTTTCTCTTTTTTACATTATCGAGATGTCATAATTTTATTACTTACTTTGAATCTATTTTTATTTTTGCTATGCTACGAATATTGTAATAATTTTTTCGACATGCTGTCTTCTCCTTTGTTAACTAAAATAGATATCTGGCTTTTTATCTGTTTCCTCCTATCCATGCGTTTTTATTTTACAAAAGCAACATCAACAGGTAAGACGATAAATTTTATAATCTTTAATCAATATATGAAGTGCAGAGAGTAGTAAGCTAACTCTATCAAAGAACATGAAGATACAATTTCAGTATATGAATATGTTACACTGAATACAATTTATTTTAAACATACACCGTTTCTTTACACTGGTAATCCCGACGTGGTTATTACAACCATGACTGAAGAACTAAAAAAATACACCAGCTATTGCGAAGTAACTTAAGGCTTATACTTGAATAAATTAAAGAATCAGCCTTGAAAAGAGATGCAACATTCCACCTTAAGTAAAAACTAAGAATTTTTCTCGTTGGTCGACTTAGTGTGATTTTGTATTTTCAGAGTTTTATCACAAGATTCTAAAATTGTTTCTTTATTTGTAAAATAAAAATACATGCTAATTTGTCAGTCAATAAAGTTTAGTGATAATAACTTTTCTGTTAAGTATAAAAGTTAAAAACAAATGAAAGCGTTAATAAAAAAAATCATTAAAAGTAAACTCAAGCTAATACGTCAACAAACATTTTGGTTGGATTGGGTGTTTCGTGTCAACATTGAAATGGAAAAAGTAAAATATCTTGAATTAGAACATACACGTTCTATAATGATTATTAGTCAACCTCACCTGAATATTCTCCTAAAGAAATGCACCATCGAACTAATAGAGAACTGAGAATAACTAAAAAAAAATCACAGTAGGGAATTGCCGGTTTTGATTTCGGGGCCATGTTGGCTGACCGGTGTAAACCGAAAATAACTCCTGATTTTAAATTCTCACAATTGTTACATTTAGTGTAAAATGTACATGCAAAATTGATATTAAGACTTGGGTAGCAAAAAATTTCATTAGTTTCCAAATTTTATTTGTGTATTTGCCTCCCAAAAGTACATTTTCAACAAAAATAATTTTAAAAAAATTTAGTGGATTTATTTCTATTCTTAAAACAAAAGATGTAAAGAACTAAAAAGGAGAAAGAAACATTTTTTTTACTGTTTTGCTTTTTGAGTATATCTTTTTTTTTTACAAAAATCTTCTCGTCTGATTTTTTTAAAACGAAAAACAACAACCTTCATTGATTGATGAAGGAACGTCGAATTTAACTGCGAAAAAGTTGGCATTTCTTGTGAGATCATCTGAGGTTATTCACCTTAGATGTTCTGCCGAAAAATGCTTACATCCTGGGGGCCTTAACTCCAGGCAGTCCCAGCCCCGTTGTTGAAAAGGTGAGTGCTGGATTTATTGTCCGGTATCTAAGGCGTTCCTTAAGTGAAATGCGAACGGAATCTATAGGACTTTACACTCCTATAAATTATTTTGGGCGGTATGCCACTTGTTCCCACAAAGATGGCGGACGCTCACATATTCAGTCTCGGGAAACCATTGGCCAGGAGGACCACGTGACATGTTTAAAACTAGGTCCGCGCGTAAATTCTCGTCCTGCGTTTTTGAGCCACCTACAAGACGCGTATTTTCTATAAATACGTCGTCTTCAAACACCCTTGTTCTCTTTGACCAAATTTCTTTGCAGCAGCAACACACTCCTTTCAGCGTGAATCAACAGGAGAGAAAAGCAACACCATGAATGGGCCTCGCAGACATTCATATACAAGGACTATGAGACGCTTTCCCGTCTCTGAGAAACTGCCCGTTTCTAACCATAAAAAAAGGACATTTTAAACTTGCAACTCTTTTTGTAGCTTAGTTGTGTTACACACACACACACACACACACACACACACACACACACACACACACACACACACACACACACGAGCTCACACATATACACACACTATTATTTTGTTAGTAGAGTTAGTAATATTTTTTATGTATCAACGTAAGATTTAATTGTTGTAGAATATAAATTTGTTTTTGTTCGTCGCCTTGTTTTAAATGTTCATTTTGTCCGCGCCGTTTTACAACCATTATTTGTTTCATTGATTCTCTTCATTTCCCACTTTATCCATGTGCCTATATTATGCCCTATCCAACCTTTATTCTAAACTAAACACTCTATATCAAACCTATACATTAAACTTGTGGGGAACTTAAATACTAAATACATCCTCCTACAAATCTAAGCAATTTTAAAAACTGCAGCATCGGAAGCTTGCTTTTTGTGTTGCACTTTTAAATAAAAAAAGGCTTTGTGTCTATTTTAGTTCGTTTGGTTGGGTTTTATGGCACATCAACAATAGTAGGTTATTAATGCCAAATCCATTTTAAACATATAAACAGTTCTATTTCAAACAATTCAGTATAGTTTTTTGTTTACACACAGTTAAATGTCAAAACAGTTCTATTTCAAAGAATTCAGTTTAGCATAAGTATGCAGTTTAAATATCAAACAGTCCTATTTCAAGCAATTCGGTTTAGCATAAGGACACAGTTTAGTTCTATTTGATCCATAGATAGAACCCTATCAGGTGCTATCACTCGGGGGGCAGAGTAAACCTGGGAGCGTTGGCAATGAAGGGGTGGTCCGCATTCCCTAACGCTTTGTAGAATACACATTTTTTTAGCCTTAAAATAGTCAACCCCCAAAACATACATAAGAACATTCTAGAAATTTTGGATCAAAATCGCATTAGCATTGAAGATACATTTTTATATTTTTCATCCAATCAGCTAAAAAGATAGAATAAGAACATTATAGAAAATCCGGATCAGAAACTAATTAAAAGAAAATTTTAGGCTCTAAAACAAATAAGTAAATGTACGAATCTGACTGGTCAAGAAATGTCTACGCGCTTGAATTTTAGGACCCGCAATAAAACTATTTTTTGATCCACTTTAGTTACCCTGAAAAGTATAAATAACGAAGAATTTAATCAACCAGGTCATTTGGTCATTCAATTCATTTCTTCCACAGCAAAAAAGTCATTCCGTCTACTACCAAAAAGACTTTTCACTACGAGGTCATGAACGGACAGTAGAGAGCCACGCATTAAGACTCAAAGGAAAAGACTTGCGACTTTCTTTTATCAATGCGACACGTTGTCGCCAAAATCTTAGAAAACACACATGCGGACTTGATGAAAGCAAAGATCCATACTTACGGTCCATCATTCATATACACACACATACCCATATATGTAAGTAAAGACAATTATTTTTACCCTACTTATTTTGGCCAACTATGGACCCATTTATTTGATAGACTTTATTAACATGTAAACACACACACGCAGGCGAATAATCTTATTTTCATTTAACTGGCCATAACTATATTTCTACAAAAGGCCGCTTGTACATTATGTTTCTCATTAATTTTATTCCTGTTTTGTTATGAATATTAAATTGTTTGTTGCTTAATGTTCGTGGTTGTCATATTCCATTTGTTTTACGTGCTTGTAAAAAATTGTGATGTATTTGTGGTGGAACTAAACGTGAAGTAATAGCCTAAAGATCCGGACGAGAACTCGCTCTCACTCGCTACAAATTGGAAAGTAACATATACATTAAACAATAACATGCATCCACTACAGCTTCAGAATTACTAGAACCTCACCATCAGATTGTTTAGTGTCATATCTAGGAAACTCAATTGGCGGAAATCTTATCTCTCTGCAGAGAAGAAGTCGGTGTATTCTACAGCCCCAGCCGACCGGGCAGTGTTTTAGTTCGGTGGGAATCTAAAAACGAATAAATTAATAAAATCTATTCGGTTATATATTCATTCTGTCAACAACATTGATTATGCCATTTTTTATATCAGATTTAGTCTATTCTTTTTTAAACTTTCTAAAAAAATATTACCAAAAGTTTTCGTCATATTAAGATGAGCTAAAAAATACGGTGCTTGTAGAGAATTTCTTTATTCATGCAATCAACAAAAAATGATACAGTCTCCATCCTAGAGTAAGTTTTAGTCATTTACTAATTGATTTTTCCCCAAAACAATTATATTTGAGTTTCCAAAATTATATAAAAGCTGTTGCATCATCGATAAATACGTTGATCACACAAACTTTTGAAAAGTAAGTGATTGACGACCCACTAGACAAGGAAGACAAAGACAAGACAGTTAATTCGATGAGCCAAGCTTTTATTTGGCGAATCGATAACCACGGCCAACTAATAAATACGGCCCACATGTTACATTAAAAGGTTAATTTCTAACAGGCCGATCTAATGTAAATAAAGAACAAAAAACAAAAAACAAACAAAAAACAACCCAATCATGCCTGCATATTAAATTCACTTTAAAAGAGAATTAACTTAAAAATTGAACAGAGAAAATAATATATTGGTAGAATTTATCTGACGTTATTTTAATTCCTTTCAACATTAAAATGCATATTTACACTTTGTCTTTTACTTATCCATGAATTATAAACAGCTGTGAGTTACCTCCCTTTTATGATTTTCAATCACCTATACTACCTGTTTTAGCTATAGACGCTGTATGGTAAATTTGCTTAGACATAATTAATTGCATTTCAACATTGAATTTTTAAAGTTTTTCGTGATATGTTGTTTAATAAAAATGGTTAACAAGTGTGTTGCATGTGGGTGTTCAAGTGGATATCATACCAATAGAGAAAAAGTATCGACATTTTCTCTTGGAAAATCCGATCTCCTCGAGAAATGGGTGAAATTTTTTTATCGTGTTGACTGGTTTCTTATGAAAAATCCAGTTCTCTGTATCAAACATTTTCACGAAAACTTACTTTAAAAGGAAAGCGAAGTAAACTGAATCGGGATTTATATCCATTTCCTACAATCCATTCAGACAAAAATGAGAAAACCGTCGCTTTTGCCGACTACAACAGACTTAAGAAAACCTCCGAAATTTCAACAGATTACTCATCAAAAAGATGAATTACTGTAGAAATTTTGTTAAGGAACTGGTGATCCTGTTTCATCGAATAGCAGCAGCCCCTTGGGGTCACATGGTGTCCACTATAAAAAAGAGCTCCAACTGGAGAGTCCCTCTTTTTTCCACTCCCACCGCTGTTAGCAACAGGTCCATTCGTAGCAGCCCTTGATGGCAAACGTATTTGGTACCTTCCACCAACCAGGAGCCAAGAGCGACGAACGCACGTGCTGAGTTAAAAGGAATTGGACAAACAGTTAAGTTCCAGCAGACATTTCATCTGCAAACCTTACCTTACCTTAAACCTTTACCTTATAACTTTACCTTATAACAACCTTACAACTAAACCTTACAAACCTTACAAAACCCTACCACCTATCTGAACCTTGAACTCTTTTTTGAACTCTTACATATTTGTTGTTTGTTCCATTTGGTGTAAAACCGTTTATTGTTGTTGTTGTATATAAATTTTGTTACACTAAAAGTCGTTTAAATATGTGGGGTAGTTTGCTGAATAATGTTGCTCCCGCAATTTATCGTTGCTCATTATTGAAAAGCAAACGATGTAAACGACACGGACAAAAGAACATTCAAAACAAAGCAATACAAACAAAAATGAATTTATATATCAACAAGTACATAAAAAGGAAACATTACAAAACATTACGAATATTCTGATATAGCTAGTTAAATATTTCTGCGTGTGTGTATGTAACTAACACGAATATTATGGTGAAAGATTAAATATTAATAGTGTCCTGTAGACTATAAATATATGTTGACTAAGTATTTCACGTGAGGTATCAATACACAGAAATATAGCAATGTATTCTAGAAGGACGTATTTTCTCCCATGCTGGTTGTTTGTCTCTTTCGGGATTTGACGAAATGTTTGAGGCTGTGCGCGGGATTGGAACAAGTCTAGCCGAAAAGGCAGAACAGGAAAAAAGTAGGTTGCAGAGTATATACGCACCCATGTTATGTGTATTGAGCTGTGTGTCACTAGCAGGCAAAACCAAACTGTCTCTGTAAGTCAAAATGTAAGAGAATGAGTTACTGGAAGTCGAGAGTATATATAACTAATTCTTGTCTTGTGATCAACTCCAAACACATCGTTTATTTTGCGCGGGACAAAATCAAATGTGCAGACGTAGTTGGGACCATAAATCACGTGACTTTCCCGACCAATAGGTTCCCGAAACTAATTAGTTTACCGACGTCCACCATCTTTGTTTCGGGAACAAGTGAATCAGTATCTTATTTTCATAAATTTTCCTGTATTCTAAAATTATAGGAGAGTAAATCCTATAATATCAGGTTTTATTGAGTGAATCGTATACAAAATGTGGATAGGCGTAGAATCGTAGTTGTTGTATCACGTCTGTGTAGTCTCTATTGGTGTTGAAAGTCGGTGTTGTAGAAAGTGTTAGATTCAGCTGTCTTTTAGTTTGTAGCGACAGCGCGTCTCGAAGGTGAGGATGGTCTCTGTGATTGGTGCAGATTGTAGGTATGGCTAAAGACGGTCGATAATGCGGACGCATTGCTGGATGATTAATATCTCGGTATATGCATTCCTTAGTTAACCGGTTGTGTGTCGATGTGGCCTCGAAGTGTTGGTGCTAATTCGAGCAATGTGGTCGCTCGTAGACGAGGTGCTGCAAATGTTGGTTGCTGAGGCTGTTGCTTTGTTGCGCAGGAACATCTGCTGGGTTAAGCTGGAGCTAGTCAGCAGTTGGTGCTGGCTACTGCGTCGTCTTCTCGTAGTATCTGCCTAAAGGTGTAGTGAGAAGACCAGAGGTGGTCTCGGAAGTCTCGGAAGACTTTCTGAAATTAGCTCTAAGAAGTGCTGTTTGAATAAAAGACTTTCTGAAGTTAGCTCTGAGAAGAGCTGTTTGAGAGAGCAGCAGTAATTGGTGGGTTGGCTGTGCAGGGTCCGCGGCTGTGATTGGTTGGATTCCACGTCGTCTGCTTTGGCTAGTGGTGAGGTCGCGGATCTCACGTTCGGTAGTTTGGTTTGGTGGTGAGTGTTGTATACAATATATATACAAATACAGGCGGACTCTTTCGTTTCAGATACGAACGGGTTTATTAATTTCTGGCTTCGGTCCATGGCGACACGAGGAGAGAGACACAATTCTTAAAAGCCTATGCTAACCATACTATGCTGACCCCACCCCAACGCACAGCGCATCTTGTGATGTTTTAGATCTCAATTCATCTATGCCGGTCGAGATCCGAAAAACTCAACCGCATGCCCCAACGGTTGAAAACTCAACTGCACTTTTCAACGGTCGAATCTCAACTACTATCTTTTCAAAATCCTCAAATTCACAGGACCATCTCTTCTGGGCATGACGTCATCCACATTCCAGCCCCATTTTTGTCTGGGGGTTTATTATGACAAATGGTGATTGTCATTTCCTTTGCGCGCAGACGTAAGACAGCACCATCTGATTATGCACCTGGACTAAGAGACCCGAGTGGTTTAAAGCCTTACCAAACTGAATGATAAAATATAATTAACGAAAAATGATTAATATGAAAAAATCATTCCTTAATTATATAACATGAGGAAGCATACCTCTTCTCCGGGCTCGATGTTTGTCTCTGCCTCCCATCAGACACAAGGTCAATGACCCGAAGGTCGGTTTATTGTGGGGGTTAAGGGAGGGAAGGTCAGGCTCGAGCCCCGCTGGACTATGCTGGTCATCGGCTCATTGCGCTAAATAAGCCTGATGAGCCTTGCTAGGCATGGACTCATACGTGAGTCCAGGAACCAATGCCTGTTTATAGCTTAAACTGGAACAAGAAGTCCAGTGCTATACAATGCTTGTCAATGACATCATCATTCACCCGAAGGTGGCCCAGCCAAAGATAGGAGCAATTCAGCCGCGTATCTGTTCTTGACCTTGAGTAGCGGTGGAGGTACAGACACCTCCTCCAGTTTATTTGTCACTGCCTCCCACCAGACAGGACTTGACACAAGGTCAATGACCTGAAGGTCGGTTTATAATGGAGGTTAAAGAAGTGGGAGGTCGGGCTCGAGCCGAGACTCGAACCCTGCTGGATTAAGCTGGTTATCGGTCATTTAGTGCAATATGAGCCTGATGAGCCTTGCTGGTGTTATATACATATATATCGATTCATGCAGGATACATACTGACGCAATAAATAAACAGACGCAGAAAGACTTCTTTAACAAAATATTTACTCTCACTTTATTGCAAGGGTTCGAAAAGGGTTACTCAAGGTTTGCGTGTGAGAGGGAGTTGGAGATCGAACATAACTGCAATATTTTGACCCCAAACTTATGGCCGTCAATGTTGTGTCTTTCTCGTTCTCCTGATGCTCAACCGGAGGCCCTGGGGTTCACTCTGTTGGGTGCTAGCTTTCTTTACTGCATCTTATCAGCAACTTCTCTGGTACCCAAACTCCATCGGGGTTCCCGAGGACCCCTCGGCCGGATGTGGCTTTCCCTACCACAGCTCGTCTATCTCCCTCTCCAACTGGAACTGGAACTCGACTGGAACCGGAACTCAACTGTCCGTCGAACTCAACTCAACTCTTGACTGTGTTATATAATAGTTCAACGCCCACTCGATCGCCCACTCGATCTTTGAAATCGCATGTTTAATCGTCATCAAGCGGAAATAACTGCCATGCAGTTCAGAGGTCACTCTTTTCCGGTACGTCAGTCTATGAGAGTATCATGGGATTTTTTAGCTTGTCCCATTTTGTTAGCCAATTTCTGCCCACGCGATTTCCTCTCCTAACTGCCATTGGAATGTGTCACTTCCTTCCGGTGCATCACCTTGAATGGCATTTTGGGCCGGGTCGAAGATCAAAATATAACACTGGATATGGACTCAAACCTAAGTCCTGGCAAGGATGCCTGGTTATAGCTCAAACTGTACCAAGAGGTCCAGTGCTATAAAATGCTTGTCAGTGACGTCATCGCCCACCCGAAGGTGGCCCAACCGAAACTAGGAGCCATTCGGCCTCGTATCTGTCCTTGAAATCGCGGTGGAGGTACAGATACCTCTTCCGGGCTCGAGCGAACCCAAACGCCAGCTCGAGTTTTTGATTGCTGCCTTTTGTGTTTATATAGTTTCAGCCGCTGCTACACAACTGAGCCAAGTGAAAGGGCTTCTGTACACAGGAAGTTCCTTTATTAAATATGTAATTATAAAATACTTCATTGTACTTTGAAGTAGAACTTTTAGATATAATGTATTTTATCCTGTGGTTATAACTCATTTTCGAAAGGCCACTAAAATTAATTCCTTTCGATAAATAGTTCGTGTGTTAGTAACAGAAGTTCTCTCGTGACGTATGCACGACGTTTTTGTTGTCAGACGTTACGGGTGTCTCAGCGTTTTCTCTAAACCAGGGATTTTAGGTTGAGGTTATCTCCGATAAAAGAATGTATTCGCATTAATCGAAATCTTCACGTTCAGTTCCAGTGTGATGGAAACCCGATACCATTACCACAGTGGTTTATACATGAACACAGTACTAAACTTACAAGATTTAGCACGTTAGAAAATTTTCCAAACTACATACACAATGTGATAGAAAAACACCTATACTCAATTCTAAAAGAGTTACAAAAAGGCAAGATTACAAACAAAGAGGTTGTCCTTCATTTTCGGCAGAGCTAATACGTTATGCCTCATTACTGCGCTATACGTCAAAACAAGTCTACAAATTACTTCTGGAAAAATTTCTATCGCCATCTTTTCTTTTTCAGAGAAAATTCAAAGA
The DNA here is from genome assembly GCA_963585895.1 of Sepioteuthis lessoniana. Taxonomy (NCBI): domain Eukaryota; kingdom Metazoa; phylum Mollusca; class Cephalopoda; order Myopsida; family Loliginidae; genus Sepioteuthis; species Sepioteuthis lessoniana. The sequence goes on from OY757907.1 coordinate 19,787,157, forward strand.
GGTGGCGTAGAGTCAATTACAGCTACAAAATCGCCCCTGCAAGAATGTCATCTTTCTTAAGACTGTCTTAATGGTAGATGAAATGTACCTTCATAAAGGAACACAATTTCATATGGGGGGCGGGGGCATTGTTGCAAATGAAGATGATAAACTTTATAAAGGAATAATGGTATGTATGATCACTGGTCTTAAAAATACAATCCCATGGGTCATTAAATACTGCCCTGAAGTAACAGTTAATGGTAAGTGGCTTTCTCAATAGATTCTGAAAAGTATTTTTCAAGTTATAAATACTGGATTTTTTTAGGGCTGTTGTTTCAGACAATCATTCAACCAATGTGAATACATTGAACATCTTATTTGATAAGTTTGAGGTGGACAAAAAGTGCTACATAACCTTTCTTAATTCTCCCCTCCCCCAAATATTTCTGTTTTTTTTTTTGACTCTGTACGTTTATTAAACAAATATTCGGAATAGTTTACTGAGTAGAAAGAAGTTTGTTTTCCTGGTTTTACATTTGATGTATCAAATATTAGTATTTTTTCTGAGAATGGATATATAATTTGGTCTGTCATACACAAAATATATGACAAGGATAACATTCTAGATACTAAATTACGTAAAGCCACAAAGCACTGCATCCTTATAACAATAAATGTAATATAATGGCCGAGGGATTTTGTTTTATATATCTTGCCTTTGTGTTTAGTTAGGCTGAGAACCTTTTGGCTCAGCGCATGGGTTAGTTAGATGCAAACTTGAGCGCTGTTGTTAGCGCGCGGGGTGGGGTGGGGTGGAGGACGTGTCGTTCACAGATGTCAAAATAAAAATCTCAGATAGAAAATTGTGACTTGGGGATGTGAATGACGTCATGCACCGGAAGCGCGCGCGGAGGATTTTGGGGATTTTGAAGAAAGTCAGTTAGTTGAGTCTTGCGGTCCGAAGAAGAAGGGTGACTTTCGCTAGCTCGCAGTGGCCTTGTGACAGGTGCCACACGTGTTGGTGGGGGGCGGATGGAAAAGCCTGCATAGAATGATTGTGCCTCTCTCGTTATGTCGAAAAACCTTTTAACTCAAAGGTAATAAAAAGTTTCGTATCTGAACTAAGAAGTCGTGAGTGTTTTTCGTGTTTCGGGATTCCTATGTTCTATGTTATATATGTTATGAACATTCTATGTACATTTCATTTATTCATGTATGGCTATGTTACATAAACAGAATATTAATTTAGCTATTGCCATTTTTCATGAGACAACTATTGCAGCTTGTGAGAGCTACTATCCTGATCTAACTGCCATTTCAAACTTCCTTAAATTGATATTATGCTGATGGATGATAGAAAAATCAAGAAAAAAATACACATTTTTTTTTTTAACAAAGCATTAAATTTACATGATGGGAAAATCCTTTTCTTCAAAAAATTATCTGAATCTTGGGAATTGATTTCAGGTTTTTGTCAATAAATCAAAATTCTAAAGATTTCGTTGTAACTTTGAGAGCACAGGTTATGCTTATGCAAGAACTTTTAGAGGAAGGATACGAGTACATTTTCACCCGTAGATTACAAAGTGATCCACTGGGAAATAGATTTTCTCAGTATCGACAGATGAGTGGTGGTAGGTTTTTGGCGAGCCTTCGCGAAGTATTGAATACTGAAAGAACACTGACCTGTCTATCTGTCTTAAAAGAAAACTTTAACCTTTTGGAGGAAGGCCTCAAGCCAGTTAAAAAAAAAAAAATGATAACTCAATACGTCTTGACATTTTCGCCCGGTATGAATTGGAAATACATGAACTCTTTTTGTCATAAGACTTCAAAAAAGTATCATACACCATTTCAGGTTATATCAATATATATTAAAAAATTAATTAAAGGTTTTCAATATGAAATGTGTTCTCTGGTCAAGGTAGGCAATAATATAGATGATGAAACAGTATAAAAGCAGTATTTTGACTTACTTTCTCGAGGAGGACTTACGGTTCCATTTAGCCAAATGGTAGAGTTTGTTTGTTCTTGTATTGCTAAACTTGATTATGCAGATAAATCTTTTGCAAGACATAATGAATCCACAATAAAAGAGTCTGTTGAGAGAATTTGGAAACTATTTTGACTTGTGAACAGCACACTGAAAAGGGATTTAAATGTGCAGAAAAAATTGTGTGAATATGTTTTACTACAAAAAATAAAAGCTTGCATCGGATGAAGTTTGAAAACATACAGCAAAATGTTTTTTTTTGTAAAAAGAGGCTAAGGTCAAAAGAAAATTGATTTATAGAGAAATTGTAGATGATTTTTTTTTCTAGTATGTGTTTTGTATTACTGCATAAGTTTTTAATTACAATTTTTTGTTTGTTTATAATCTTTTATCATTTCATTTCTAAAGAAAAAAAAACAGTTTGTGTCTATAAACAAAGCAGACCGTATAGTCGACTGGAAATTATAAAAGCAAGGCAACTCACAGCCGTTTATAATTCGTAAAGTAAAAATATGCCTTTTAATGTTGAAAGGAAATGAAATAACGTCGGATAAATTCAACCAATATGATTATATCATTTTCACGCAGCCATAAATGTTTTTTGTTTTTGTTTTTGTTTATTTGTTTACATTAAATCGGTCTGTTAGAAATCAGCCTGGTAGTATAATATGCGGGGTGGTAATTACTAGTTGGCCGTGCGATAACAATGAAATCGGTAGTTGGTCCGCTCAGGGACCAATATGCAGTCGGAGTTGCCGTGCGTGACTGGTCTGTCACAGGTCTGGAAATGTAGATGCTGGTTCGCTGATACAGGAGCTGGTACTGCAAATACCTACTGCTTGGCGATACTGATGTCTGCAGTTTGGTGGTACAGGAACTGTTGCTTGGAGCTGCTGGAAGCGGTACTGCAGGTTTGCTGCAAGTGTGGCTGACTGCTGCGTCGTCATCTCGTGGTATCTGCAACGGAGTGTAGTGAGGAGACCAAAGGAGATCCTTAAAAGGCTTTCTGAAATAGCTCTTAAAAGGGCTGGTTTGTGACTTTCTGAAATTAGCTCTAAAAAGGGTTGTTTGAAAGAGAACGGTGGTGATTGGTTGGCTCTTGCGTCGTCTGCTGGTTGAAGTCAAGACATCGGCAGCTCGATTGACCTGTAGCTGAGCGTCTTTGACAGCAACTGCTGATAAGGACTTGGTCAGTGTGTGGTCAGTGGAGATACATATATCTTCCTCGCCCCACAGTTGTCAAATGTCTCTTGTGTCGTTGACTGCTGTGTTTATATAGAAGTAACAGGCTACTTCTTTTGTGGTTTTCGTGGAAGTATTCTGTGTTACCAAAAGCAGGAAGTCCCTCTTTTAAATATAAGTAAAAATGGGATATCTCATTAAACTAACACGAGGAACTTTAAATACCACTTGCTTCACGCTGCATTTATGAGTAGTCTTGTATTTGTTCTGCAGAAATAATTTTTTGGAAAATAGCTTTTGTGTTGGTACCGGAAAATTCCACTCAGTACTTTGTTGTTAGCTGACGTCATGGCTGACTTTGCGATTTTTTAAAATGGCGATTTTTAGGTTTGCGTAGCCCGTACGCTACGATAAAGCAATTAGCCATAAGTCGACGCCTTCTTTTTGGGTGTGCGAGGAAAAACTAAAAAAATATGGAGTATGTGTGAGTTGTAGCGAGTTGAAGGCGTATTTTTTAAATGTATCAGTTCAGTAAAAAGGGAAGAAAAAATTAATTATTAAAACTTACTGTTGGAAAGCAATATTACCTACAGAAATGTTGCTTCCTCTCAAGAATATTACGTACAATTAACAACAATATATTTTATTCTCTGAGCAAACTAAATAAAAAGAATACAAAAGAAGTAAATATAGGTGTGTATGTCTTTATAGTATGTACATGTACGTGAAGTTCCAAAGAGATATAAAGTCTGTGAGAGACATTTTAAATTTTCCTTTTGTTGTTTGTTGTGTGGAATTAAATATACTTGTCTTTAAACAAGTAAGTTTATAAACATCGTACGCTGTTTACTGTTCTTTAGGGTCATGTTTTACGTGACACGAGGTTAGCTGGGGGTAAAAAGATCCCTGTTCCGGGGGACGAGCCAAATCTTGTTTTAAGGCATTCTGCAAGTAAAGGAGTATTTTTGCGCAATGTATACAAATGTAGCACAAGGTCTAAAATTAGGGTCGGGAGGTTGGTCATGTTTCCTTGGAAAGTGGCTGCATTCATTAGATGACTGGAAGACTGTCACCTGATCCCTGATATATATATATATATATATATATATATATATATATATATATATATAAAAGTAAAGTTAGCGACCATAGTCGAGGGTGACCCGAAGGCTCCCTTTTCGATAGCTACTACACCAAGGTGTAGGGGAGGGCGCTACTCCATTCCCAGGATTGCTCCACTTTACCCTTGAACCGTACCTTATAATGCTGAGTGTTAAGCAAGGTGGTATCAAGTACCATTTTTAAAGTCTTTGGTATGACTCGACCTGGGATTGAACCCAGGTCTCCCGGGCCATTGGCGAACACTCTAACCGCTGGGCCAATGTCATATATATATCGTTCTCTTTTGCCCTTATTCTTTAAACGAACAGTAAAGACATGTCTCTTAATGCTTTTTAAAATTCAAAAAATTTTAAAAAGTTCTAAAAAACATGTGTTCGTCTTTTATAGTTCTGAAAAAGAGAAACCGTTGTCACTTATCGTGTAAAAGATTAGCTAATAAGAAAAGTATCGAACAAAGGCTAGAGACAAATACAGCCTCAAAAACATTTATTTACCGCAAATAAAAAAGGAAAGTGGCTAATTCATATAAGTCCATATGCAAGATTGTAACAATGTGCAAAAAGGCGAAAAAAAAAAAAAAAGCAACAACAAAAAAACGTATTTACTTAATGTTATGGGACCGTTACCTCCCCACTGATGGACTCTTCGAAATCCTATATTAATCGAGAGTCAAGCACTCTCGTCGTTGGGATGAATGGTCAGCCGGTCGTAGAGACTGGATATTGGACTGACAAGTAAGCCTAGCTTACGCCACCACTTTTCTCTGTATCTTGTTACTTCAATATATCCTTAAATTTATACCGTGTTCCAAGTTATCTTTTCGTGGTTCCAAATTGGGTCCATATCAACTGGCGACGAGGATTCGAGACTACGTACTCATGCAAAAGCAAAAAACAAAAAAAACAAAAAAAAAAAAAAAAAAAAACGCAGTTGACTCACACTTCAACTGGCGACAAAGATTCGTGATTACATACTCGCGCAAAAGCAAAATGATCCCGGTTGATTCACACTTCAACAGGCGAATGAGGATTTCAAGACAACGTACTCACAAAAAAAAAAAAAAATCCCAGTTGATTCCCACATCAACTGACAAACAAGGATCCGAGTTTACGTACTCATGCAAAACTCCAGTGGATTCATACATCAACTGTCGAATTAGAAAAACGAGGTTTTCAAATCTAGTCAAACCTAGTTGATCTCAAATCAACGGGCGACCAGGAATCTCGTGCATAAAAGTTACCCCCCTCGAAATTACCGAACAACATTCTCGGAAATTAAAACCAGTTTCTGCTGAACAGAAAAAACAAGTTCTACCAATATCAAAACCACTCAACACTTATGAACTAAGTCCACTCTCTCTACACTTCAAAGTTTGCCGACAGATTTCATAGAACACCAATTAAAGAAACAAAAACCTGCTCTAGTCGAAATAACGTCAAACAAATTTCGACACCACACCAGGAAATAATTTTTTTGGTAAAAACAAGTGTGGAAAAATTACTAAATGGTCGTATGAATATTGCGGAACGACGGTATTTTAAAGAGAGAAAAAAAAAAGGGAAAAATCTTAACTAGATTTAAAAAAAAATTTTTGTCCCTCCCCTTTTGGTTACGTGTTGAAAAAAACTCGGAATTACTGGTTTTTTTTGTGTCTGCCCTCTCTTCTTCCACATAAAAATTCGTTGTCAATTTTTGTTTGGATATTACAAAAAATTCTGTAATCCAATTATAGAGGACTTCCAGAAAATAATTGTACAAATGTTAAAAGTTTAGATGGACCATCAACAGAAGAGTGATGAAAAGCAACAGATAATGGAAGAACAGCGGGTACAACAACAAAGAAATGAAGAAAGACTCCTACAAGCATTAATGAAAAGTGAGGAACGACAGAAGCAAATGGAAGAGTTACTATTAAAATCGTTAAACTGCACTAAAGCTCCTGAGAATGATATTACTATGTACAGTACCATAGAAACTTTTGTGTATGTACCAGAAAACGATAAAACCTTTGATGCATTCTACAGACGATGTGAAGACGTATCTAACGTGGACTGCAAAGAATGGTCAAACGAAAAAAGGTACGTTTATTACTCAGGAAATTGGGTACAACTGAACTCGGTAGGTTCTTTGATTTTATCCCCCCACTCTAAAAAAAAAATGTATCAGGAGTTCTCAGAGACAGTTAAATTATTATCTGAACTATTTGGGCCAAACACATCACTTTTTCATAAGAGATGGAAATGTCTTAACATATTTAAGGATGACTAACAAGATTATTTGACGTTTGCAGCGACTGTTAATAAACACTGCAACTATTTCAAGTAAGCAGATTTAACCGCAGACGACTTCAAATGTCTTATTTTCGCGCAGGGTCTGATCTCAGCAGAAGACGCTGAAATTAGACGCCGTGTGTTAACTCAATTAGAGAACGAACAAGGTCTGACCCTTAAAAAATTGTTTGAGGATTGCCAGAGGATAGTATCCGTTAAAAGTGACTCTAAAACTATTGAAGAATCAGGAGTTGCTCATATTAAAAAAATCAAGAGCAAACCGACACGCTATTCCCCACAGAAAGAGAAAAGTAAAATTGCGCGACCAATTATTTACGACAAACAAAATACGAATAGACGAAAAAATCCGCCACCAGGATCATGTTATATCTGTGGTGACCTACACTGGATGAGGTTTTCTCCAGCGAAAAAGAAGCTAACCTGTAAAAACTGTAGTAAAGTTGAACATGAAGTAACACGTTGTTGGTATGCCAAAAAATCGAGGAAACCCAGAAATAAAATAAGACAAACACAGTCAGGCGATAACAAAGACGGGAATTTACGCAAATACGTAACGGTTAAAATTTTTTAACAAGACCGTAAAATTCCAGCTTGACTCGGGTTCCGACCTCTCGATAATAAATTTGCATACGTGGCGACCTTTAAACAAGTCAGCTTTACCAAGAACGAAAAAGACAGCACGTTCTGTAACAGGTGATAGTATAAACATTTTGGATGAAATAGTTCTCATTGTAACCTTGAATGGAATTACAAAGAAACTCATAGCATATGAGCTAAAAAACGCAGACAATCTATTCGGTACGGATTGGATTGTAAAATTCAACCTTTGGGACTGCCCTATGAGCGCGTTCTGCCGTAAATTAGAAAGCCCAATTACAAACACAGAAAATTAAAACAGGAACTCAAACAAAAATTCCCTGGGGTGTTTTCAGGCGGCCTTGGGAAATGTACAAAAATGAAAGCACAACTCCCAGTAAAGGATCATGCCCAGCCCATATTTAAAAAAAAATAGCGAAACATCCCTTTCGCGGCTCTAGAGCAAATAAATGAAGAACTGGACAGGTTGGAAAAAGCAGGTATCCTGTCTAAGACAGATTTCAGCGATTGGGCTGCGCCAACAGTTTATGTGAGGAAAAAATCTAATCAAATTAGGGTTTGCGCCGATTTTTCAACAGGGCTGAACCAAACACTAAAAGACCACCACTACCCTCTCCCTAGCCCTGAGGAGATATTTAATAAACTCAATGGTGGTAAAATCTTTTCAAAAATAGATTTATCGGACACATATCTTCAAATCGAGGTAGAAGAAAATAGTTTTAAGCTCCTGTGTAAAAACACGCACAGAGGTCTTTACAAGTTTAATAGATTAGCTTTTGGTGTCAAGATTGCGCCTGCCATCTTTCAACAGGTCATGGACGCCATGCTGGGCGACCTTGATTTCGCAACTGCTTATCTTGACGATATATTAATCACCAGCAAATCGGTGACAAAGCATAGGAAGCATATTATGTGCGTATTCGACAAACTCCAAGAATACGGCTTTCAAACTTAAGGAAGCGAAATGCGATTTCTTTCTAACAGAAATAAAATACTTGGGACATATAATCAATAAAGACGATCGACGGCCGAATCCTGACAGGGCTACCGCGATCAAAGACATGCCGGCCCCAGACAACGTCCAAGCTCTGTAAAGCTTCCTTTGCTTGGCAAACTTCTACCTAGTATTTATTAAAATATGCATAATTTAAGGGCTCCTCTCAATAAACTTCTTAAGAAAGACAAAACCTGGAGTTGGACACCAGAATGCCAAGCTGCATTCGAAAGAATAAAAGAGACACTAACGTCTGATCTCTCTCTCACTCATTATGATCCTAAGCTTGATATAATAGTAGCAAGCGATGCCAGCTCTTTTGGCATCGGAGCCTGCATTTTACACAAGCTACCAAACGGAACAAGGAAAGCCATTGCGTAACAACATAACAAAGGTGTCTATACACTGAAAAATATTGATATTGCGTAAATATAAATGAATGAATGAAATGAAATGAAAAGCCCTGTCTTTCCTGGTAACATCCAACACACAACGTCTGTCCCCCGGATCTATAAAAAACAAGCATGTTGCAATCAAAAATGTACATACCAATCAAGAGAACCTCTTGAATGGCTATCAGAACATTAAAAAAAAGAGCTTAAATCCTTTTTGCAGTATCTTGTTATGGTCTCTGAAATGAAAGTGGGTCTATTGTAACAACATATATCCACACCGAGGTCCAGAAAACTTCGAGAAAGTTTTGACCAGTAAGACTCAAACCTTAGTCGGGTTTTGTTGTTACATAATCCATGCTTTTACAGTTACAAGAGTCACTTGTAAGCTTAAGCATGCATTGGGACGCAGGATAATTGACTTAACTGAATCCCCACTTAGCAATTGAATTGAGTTTACACCTCCTGATTAACAAATATATTTTCACTATATTTTAGGTACAAATTTTTTTTTTTCAAAATCCATTTAAACAATCACTAAATTAACTAATTTTTGAAAAATTCCTGCATATTTTATATGGATACTTTATTTCTTGAAGATTTTTAATAACAGAGTTGAAATTTTTTTCTTTTGATTGCGTAATTGAAGTTGATTTTAGCTTTAATTTTCCTGAAGATTGGACTAAAAAAATCAGAAAAGTGGAGAGATGATTTGTAAGTTGTAAAATTTTAATATTACATTGATATTGCTCTACTTATGGAATATTATGCACTTATTTTTTTATTGAGGTGATCTTACCATATAACTTTATTTATTGCTTTTTACTATATATATATATATGTGTGTGTGTGTGTGTGTGTGTGTGAGAGAGAGAGAGAGAGACGGAGAGGATTACATATATGTAAGATATTTTCTGTCTAGTTGGTAGAAAAGTTAAATTTGAAATTTTCCAGCAAATATTATAACTGATTGGCCATATATTTGATATTGGAAACATACCAAATCATTAATGATGATGATGAGTGCAAAGAGATTACTGACAAAATATGTTCAAATATTTGATAATGAATATTATGAAACAAAGAAACATTGATGAAATGTTAGTTTGCATGTATTCCTAAATATTCATTAAAGTTGCTTATTACATTTTGAAAACTTGTTAAGCATCTGACACTTATAACAAACTAATACTTTTAAATCATCATCATCATGTCGCGCCGCCAGCGCGGATATCCCTGACCCTCTCTCGCCACTTCTCCCTATCATTCATCGCCTCCGGCAGGTCTTCAGGGTTACATCCTGTGTCTTCACATAGTTGCTGTATGTAAGTTCGTGCTGGTCGTCCTACTTTTGCACATCCATATGTGGGGGTCCACAGGAGTACATCGCTTATGAGCTCGTCCTTGCTTCTCCAGCAGTGTCCCGCGTGTCTGGTTCGTCTGACTTGTATAGTTTTCGTGATGGGGGGCAAGTGTCCGTATAGTTGGAGTCTCGTGGGGTGTTGTCGCCAGGACTTGTTTAATACTGCTCTCAACATTCTTGTGTAATTTCCGTCTAGTTTCCTCTCCAGCCGCTTCGTTAGCGTCCAAGTGGTGCATCCATATAGCAGTATCGACACAACCGCTGCCTGGAAGAAACTGCGTTTCATTTTATCAGTTAGGTCCGACTTCCATATGATCGAGAGCCTATCGATAGCTGTCCATGCCTTCGTCAGTCGTGTGTCGATGTCTTTTTCGGTTGATGAGACGCTACTTCCTAGGTTGGTGAATTTGTCTACTAGTTTCAGAGAGGCTCCGTCTAGTGTGGCAATGTTGCCCGTTTGGTTGTAACACATATATTCAGTTTTGTTTGCATTGACATGGAGGCCAATGCCAGCTGCGGCTCGTTCCAGACTATGCAGTAGTGTCTCTGCTTGATTAGGCGTATTCGCTAGTAACGCCAAGTCATCAGCGTAGTCGGCGTCCGTGATTGTTTTTGCGGGGTACCTTTTGCTTCTTCTCTTAGTCAGCTCGAAGCCATTTTCTCTGATTTTGTCGATCGAAGTCCTAAGCACATAGTCTAGACAGATGATAAAGAGGTACGGGGCTAGTGTGTCTCCTTGTAGTACTCCTGCAACAATGTCGAAGTATTCCGTGTCTCCATCTGGTGAACGTACTTTCACTTTGGTGTTTCTGTAGAGAATCATTATCGCTGCTACTGTTTCTTTTGGTAGGCCGTATGCTAGTAGGATTTGCTCCATCTTCCCTCTGTGTATGGAATCGAAGGCCTTGGTAAAGTCGACAAATAGTAATGTCGCCTGTAAGTTTTTTGCCCGAACGCCTTCAAGGATTCTACGGATGGTCAGTATTTGTGAGGTCGTGGATCTATTTCTCCGGAAGCCGTTTTGGTTTTTCCTAAGGATGTTGTCTATTTTGGGTTCTATGCGGTTTCGTAGTAGGGCATTGTAGATTTTGGCTGCTATGGATGTAAGTGTTATCCCTCGGTAGTTCTTGGCTAGTCCGAGGTCGCCTTTTTTGGGAATGGAAGGATGCATCCCTTCGTCCATCTTTCTATCCTATTTTGACTATATACTGCGTTGCATTGCCGGAGCAGTATATCGTCGAATTGTCTAGTCTTCCACACTTCTGGGGGGATCTCGTCTAGCCCTGCTGCTTTCCTATTTTTAATTCTTCTGAGAACTGAGTCGAGTTCTTCTTTGGTGAAAGGACCTAGTTTAACGTCTAATTGCTTACTAATAATTCTGGTGATCGGTTCATCCGTTATTTCCGGTGCGTTTCCTAGTAGATTTTTGAAATGCTGTTCCCACAGTTTTACTCTTTCTTGTTGGCTTGCAGCTTTCAATTTTGCTTTGGCTGTGCTCTTCCTTCTACTTACTTCGTTTATTGTTTGCCAGGCTATCCTGGATTGTCTATCTTCCACCGAGTCTCTAATCTTATCTATCTTATCTGATTTTGTATGTATTCTGCCTGTTCTTTTAGATATATTCCTGTTAATTGATGTTGAGCCTTTTCTAGTTTTCGTGCATTTGTGTTTGTTGGGTTCTTTTGATAGCTTTTGGAGGCAGTTTTCACAAGTGTACGTTTTTCTCTAACCGCTGGCGTTTCCCAAGGGGCTCTATATTTAGTTCTAGGTTTTGTTGGAATACACTTTGCTGCCGCCTCAAGGTGTGCTTCTACAAAATTTTCATATTCGTCATTAGGGGTACCTTTTTCTGCCTTCTCTTGTAGTACTTCGAATCTGTTTCTTAATTCTAATGCATATTTATCTCTAATATCTCTGTTGTTGAGTAGGGCCCAGTCATAGTGCTTGGTTGTCGCTTTACGTGTGGCGTTTTTTCGTAGGCTTAGACGTACTTTGGCCGTAACTATTCGATGATCGGAGGACACACCCTCGAAAGAGGAGTATGCCTCGCAATTCATCGCACTGTTTTTCCATTTCCCGTTTATAAGGACGTAGTCTATCTGTGCTTTACTCTTATTCGCGTATGTGTAGGTCCATAATTTCCCCTCCCTTTTTTGAAAGTTTGTATTGAGGCATGTTAATCTATTTTCTATCATGAAATCTATTAGATGTTGTCCATTCCTGTTTGATGCGTTGTGTAGGCTGTATTTGTTGTGTCTGTTTTTCCCGATTAGTGCATTCATATCTCCGCCAATGACTAGCAGGTTGTGTTTCGGAATGCTACGTACTAGGGAGGATAGATCTTCGTAGAAGGTGACTATTTCGTTTTCTTCGCTAACATTGGTAGGGCTGTAGCAGGAGATAATTGTTGCTTTGGGGTTGCCATTAAACGTTGCGGCCATCATCCTAGGTTGTATTCTCTCAATGCTGTTCAGTGTTTTTAACGCTCTTGGTCCGAGAAGCATTCCCACCCCTCCTACCGATGCATTGATAGAGTTTTTCCATGCCGATACAGTCACCAGCATCCATCCATTGCCAGTTTCGTGATACTTGATATCTTCGGTGTGCGTGTATCGGTGCTCTTGTATGCAAATTATGTCTATCTTATGTTCTACGGCTGATGCAGTTAGCTCTGATAGTTGACCTATTCTATTTAGGGTTCTCACGTTAAATGTCGCTATCTGTATTGCTTGTTTGCATTTTAGTAGTTTTTGTTTGAGTTTGAGCTCTGTAGCTGATTTTTCGAACACTGAGGCCAGGGCTCCAACCTCAGCAGGACGCGCCCCTTTTTTACCCGTGCGAAGAGCGATGCGGTTTATGTATGTGGTTTGAGTACGAGTCATGGTTATCTTTCGATGGCTGTTTTTATTCTCATCTATAGAAGCCACTCTTATAGATGAGCAGCAGTAGTTCCCCGATCGAACTGACAATCCTGAGCGTTAAGCTGCAGGACTCACACACGTACATCACGCTGCTTCCCATGTGTATGTGTTAGAAAAAAACAAACAAAAAACAAAAAAAAACAACAACAAAAAACAAAAAACAAAAAAAACAAAAACAAAAGAAAAATGAAGAAAAAAAACTTTTTTTTTTTTTTTTTTTTTTTTAACCTTAAGTTTTAACTTAGTTAAAGTCCAAGACTGCTATCTGTTAAAATTCAAAGACATTTTGGGGTATATTTCAGCCTATCATCCGATTCCGGCCCTGACAGGTTTTTATTTTATTGGTAGAATTCGATTTTTGACTTCGGTTGCTTTTTTTTTTTTAATTTTTAACTGAGAGTGTGCAATAAGACTTCTAAGCTTAAGAAAGTTCTATTTCTGTTTGCTCTGTATACTAACGCATTCGACCAGCGTCGTTATACGTCATTTTATTTTATTTTATTCATTTATTTATTTTATTTTATTTATTTATTTATTTATTTTTTTTCCTGGGGGGGCAATTTTGGGGTTTTCTTTAGCAAATTTAGAAGTTCGTCTTCCAAAAGTAAAGTTTTTCCTGAAAATTAAGTCGTATAAGTCTTCATTCTTCATTTAAACAACACAGAATACAGCTGAGATTTAAGACATTACTATTTTAAATCAAATGTGCATTTTAAATGAACAGTTTAGTAGAATAAATTTACTGACCTCTGTGAAAAAACTTCTGGAAACGGAATCACTTCCAACGTATGCATACTATTTCAACAAATGAAGGATTGATTTATTTCCATTTACATTCAAATGGTAGGCACAAGGCCTCAAGTTTTTGGGGGGGAGGGGAAGGGAGCGGTCATGCTTTTCTATATGTTCTACGGGACCTAGCTAGCCACATTCGCCGACCCATTCAACAATACAATATATATAACCATCCATCCGTCACCATATGCGCAGCAATTACCAAAATACCACATGTACTCTATGAAAGAAGCCTACTTAAAACCCGAAAGTGATGAATGATTTGTATTCATGCTTTATATACAATGAATGTGATGGGAATGGGAGAAAAACCCCGAAATAAATGAAAAACAAGGAAAAAAATCCCCGTTTGGTTGCCCTCCCATCCCCCCGTCTCTAAGATCGGAGGCCGACTGTTTTCCGGGGCGAAAGGAACCGAAAACAAGCCGGGCCTACCCTAGGTGGGACAGGGATCCTAATCTACAGGGGTAAAAGAAATAAAGGGTCGGGCGCGGTATGGGTTGATACAAGCGGGTGATATGATTTTATATGTACATATGAGTGTTCAAGATCTTCGGTAATCGTGGACTGGGACACGGGTTGAGGTAGAAAAATAATGGGGATGGGGAAGATCTTGAGGACTAACAACTGGATGACGGGGACAATGACTCACAACATACTGCTAACTAGGTATCTAGGTAACAAAGAAAAGGGAAACAGTTCTACTCACCAAGGGTGGGGTCCCTAAAGACCCGTGCCGTAGACGCCATGAGACGGCAGAGGAGGGAAGGATGACTCCAACATTGCCCCCTTTCGCACGACCAGGCTCGCTGCATTCACCCACCTTTTGCTGAATGTTATGCGATCCAAGCGTTTTCTATCGCATCTGATTTTGACCCTCAGCTGATGCCGAAAATACAAAACCAGATCCCGATGAGAAAAGTTTGCATCGTCATACAATCCCTTGTTTCGCGTCGTCCACACCACCATTCTAGCTACAGCTAGGATCGCGAGAAACACCACACGCTTATCACCCTGAAACGGAGGAAGAACGTTGTCTACGACGTAACCAACGTCGAGCAGCACGAGCTGTTTGGGCTCGATGCGAGCCGTCTACTCGCCGACGTGATCCCAGAACGGACGAACTCGCTCGCAGTAGTAGAAGGCGTGCTCAGCCGTTTCTTCCAAGCCACTGCCGCAGCGAGGGCAATCAGGCATGTCTGCCAGGCCCGCTTTGTAATTCAAGCCGACAAGGGGTAACGCATTTCGCACAAGTCGCCAGGTGAGCGAGAACTCGGAGTTGTTCAAGAAGCTCGATCCTGGCGCCCAATTCCAATGAGAGCGGATCTCCTCCGTCGTCCAGCCGCGCCGCTCGCTGAGAGGATCAGAAGCGGAACCCACCACTAGCTCCCGATATAGTTCTTTTCGAGGCCGTGAAAGGTCACTGGACCCAAGAAGGTTACGAAGGGCCTTTCGGCACTCGCGGACAAACAGTGTTTCGCCCAAAGGCTTACGTCGACCTTCAGCCTTTGGGTCTGACTGAAGGCGAGGAAAAGTCCGACTCGCCTTCAGCCTCCACACTTCAGTCCCCGTCAAGACTCTGCCCAGGTATGCAAGTCTTTCAGCAAGCCAGTGGCTCTCCAGATCAGGCATACCCAGACCCCCGTTGCGCGTGCGTTGGATACAGACCTGCCTACGGACCATCGGCCTTGCACCTCCCCTGAGCAATCTGGAAAGGGATCGTTGCAGTGCCAACCGACGTGCCTCAGGCAGAGGAAGTACAGCCAATCGGTAGAGGATCAGGGGGAAGACGTACACGGCGCACGCCTCGGCCCTGCCCTTTAAGGACAACCTCCTTGAAAGCCAGATTCCCACCTGAGCATTCACCTTAGCTTGTACCTCCGACCAATTTCGCTCCAGTTGGAGGCCGGGTCCGAACCACACCCCGAGGATGCGGACGGGTCCATCACTCCAGCGGAAGGGCCCCGGAAGAGTATCGCTACCCCTCCAAGCACCGAGCCGCAAACCTTCGCTTTTGTCAAAGTTGACCTTGGCCCCTGCAATCCGCTCGTACTCGCTAACCGCCTTCTTCACAGCCTTTATATCCAGACGGCGGGATACAAACACTGTGATATCATCGGCGAACGCGGAAACCCTTGCCGAAAGAGAGCCAGCAAAAGGGACACCGCGCAGGGCCGGAGTCGTCGTCCTATCCCTAAGCCTACGGAGCAGGGGCTCCAAAGCTAGGACATAGAGAAGAGGAGACAACGGGCAGCCCTGCCGGACCGAACCCTCGATCGCGAAAACCTCCGAACGCCTTCCGTTCACCTGCACCACTGCCTGAGGGTTGTGGTACATCATGCTAATCCATCTGCGGAACTCCGGTTGGAATCCGGCAGTCTCCAAAACAGTCGCCAAAAACCGATGATCAACCCTATCGAAGGCCTTGGACTGATCTAAACTGATCAGCGCGGCCTCGGTGCCGTCTTCTATCCCCTCTAGGACCTCGCGAATCAAGTGCAGGTTGTCCTGGCTCGATCTTCCCTTCACAGCAAAGGTCTGCTCGGGGCCGATCAGATCACTGATGACAAGCTGTAAACGATTCGCTAAGACCCGGGCCAAAATCTTTAACTCTGTGTTAAGCAGAGTTATGGGCCTGTAATCATCTAAGCCCTCCCAAACATGCCTGCCACCTTTCTTCAGCAATGTGATCACGCCCTTGGTAACGCTACCAGGGATGGCTCCCTGGGCGAACCAGTGGTTGAACATATCCGTCAGAATAGGCACAAACATGTGCGACATCCTCAAGTACACTTCGTAGGGCAAACCATCCAGTCCCGGCGACTTGTTCAGGCCGACCTGCTTCAACGCGTCACGGACTTCGCATTCAGTAACCACACCCTCGCAGCCAGCCGCTTCAGCCGCCCTAAGGCGGGGGAAGTCGGCAAGATAGCTACGAAACTCCCGGATCGGGAGATCAGTGCAGCGGGCAAAGCGACCCCGAAAGTGCGCCCGAAAAGCATCACGTATCTCACGACTCGAACGCAGCAGTCGCCCGTCCGGAGCCTTGACAGAAACGATATACCGATCGGGGAACCTTCGCACTTCTTCACGCGCAGTCGCGTTCGTCTTCACAGCTTCGTTGAGAACTCTCTTTAACCTAGATCTAACTACGTATCCCTTGTAGCGCTCGCTACTCTCGCGCTCAAGGTCCCCCCTAGCTAGCTCTACGTTTAGGGAGTCCCCCCCGGCCACCGCCCGGGAAAGTCTATCTTCTATAGATTTCGCTTCCTTGGCCCTATCTAAATTGAGCTGTTGACCGTACTTGGTAGCGAAATCTCTAATCCTATGCTTAAGAGATCCCCACCACCTATTCCCGGTAACCGCCCCCACTAACGCCCGCTTGATTAGGGATTCCAGCCGCTCCTGGAAGTCCCGTATCTCCAGTAAGGAGGTATTGAACTTCCAGTAGCCGGCCAGACTAGGCCTATCAGCTAACCGTAGACTGACGCTAACAAGTTTATGGTCAGTCCACGCTATCAAGTGGAACGTGGGACAACTAACAAAATCGATGCCAGCTCTTCTAACTAACACTCTGTCCAAGTAGGTACCCACTTTGGCAGAGGGCGAGCTTTCTAACCACGTCCACATCTCCCGCCCTGGGTGATGAAGACGAAACCTGTCGACCAGATCATGACGAGTCATGAGGCCGGCAAGGCTGCTATCACACCTTCCCCATCTTCTAGCTCCCCGCCCGACCTTATCTATCTTGGGATCAAGGATCGCATTCCAATCACCCATTAAGACTAGCCGCTTCGAATCTTCCAGGAACGGCGCCAACCGACGAAAAAAGGGAACCCTCTCCGCAGCGAAATTGGGCGCATAAACCGCAACCAGACGAAACTTGAAACTTTTCACGGCAACCAGTCGGCCCCCGTCACCTGCAAAAACAACGTCAACATCGGCATCAAGGCTGCGTCCAACTAGCAAGGAAACCCCAGCGCTGGCACGGCTGCCATATGCTGAAAAAACATTAAAATCCTTCTCCAGCACACGACAGTCCGCACCGCAAGTGAAGTGAGTTTCTTGCACTGCAGCAACATCTACACCGAGAGTTTTGAGTTCACCAAGCAAGCGCGTACACTTGCTTGAATCCCTCAATCCCCTCACATTCAACGTAGCAAGGTTAAGAGCCATCAATCCCACTTACCTTACTCACTGTCGACTACGGGCCGGAAATCCTTGGGAGTAAAGATGCCGACGGCCTGACGCAGGGATCCAGTACCGAGCTCAGTGCTAACTCGGTCGTCTCTGGTGATTTCCCCGACATCCATGGGGTACCTCAATTTTAATGACCTATAGAAGGAAGGGTGAACTAAAATCGGGACCCTTCCCGCACAGTATGGTAACATTTTTCGTAGCATTGCATTAGTAGTGTCGGCCAACATTACGTCCGCCCGACTGGCCAAAGCCCCTTAGTTCGGTTACCAGCCGCACGGACGAATGTGGTCAACATTGGTGCATTCTTGAAATTGTACGGATTGGTAATGTCCGCCTTATCGATTGTCTTAAGAGCCAACAGGGGCTTAAGGGCTTTTTTGAGGACATGGTCTAGGTGCTGGGGCTCCAATATGTCCTCACAGAAGTAGAAAGCGTTTGTCGCCCGTCGCACCTCAGTTGAGACTGACTGCGAGCGCTGTTTTGTTGCTGATGGTGGAGGGGTTGATGTTCTGGTCACCGAATGGGACCGTGTGATTAGTTTAGGTGTGGTGATGAGAGATAGTGAAGGTGATTGTGGAGAAAGTGGGAAGTCGTCAGCAGGGGTATTTTTGGATTGTTGTGGGAGCGGGATTAATTGGGCTGGTCTTTCGGGTTTGACGGGTGATTTTTTGGTGTTTTCATCCCCCTTTGGTTGAGACTGGGATGGTGTTTGGGGATACTTTGATTGAGACTGGGAAGGTGTTTGGGAATGTACTTTATTGTCTTTGGTGTGTTTATTCATGTTTTCCTCCCCCTTTTTTTGAGACTGGGATGGTGTTTGGGGATGCACTTTATTATCTTTAATGTGCTTTTTCTCGCCCCCGTCCTTCTGCGAGTCCCCACTGTCCCTACGTCTCTTCAGATTGACTGCGACTTCCATACTTTCTGTTGTATCTTTGGTTTTCCTTTGCTTAACTGTTGATGATGATGATGATGATGATGGATTTGCAGTATGTACTGGCTGTTGTTGAGTCTTTGCTACTGCTGATGATGGTTGTTGTTGCTGCTGTTTTTCAGTTATAGTAGTCTTAGTAGTGACGGTGGTTGTTGTGTTTGCCTTAGCAGAGGCCTTCTTTTTTTGTTTTCCTCTTTGTACCTGGGTCCACCCCTCTTCATCTTTATCGGGGTGGTCCCCAGTTTCTGTATTGGGACTATCGCAAAGTACTATCGCCGTTGCTTTTGTGGACGATGTAGTTGCTGCTGCTGCTACTGCTGTAGTTGCCGTTGTCTGGCCTGGTTGCATTATCTTTTGAGGGCAGGATTTGGAAAAGTGCCACAGCTGTTTACAGTTCCAGCATTGGGGCTTCCTGCCCTCCACAACCACCGTCATTACTTGTGTCTCATACTCGATAGTATGGGGAATGGCTCCAAATCCCCCTCGGTCCAAACACATGGTGAAGACGTAATCACCGTGCGCTGTCCCGGTGCTAGACTTGGCCTTGATGATATTTTCTATCTCACCGTGTTTGCATAGATATGCCGCCAGCACTTCCTCGTTAAGTTCTATCGGGACATTACACACGGTGACACGGATCCGTCGTTTCCCCATGTATTCGGGCTGGAGCCTGAAGAATTTGGAGTTTATACTCTCTCCGGCCAGCTTGGCTGCCAGTTCCTGGGATGGTAATAACACATCCCAGGTGGCAAAACTGCGTCGGCAGTAATATTTCGCCGGGATTCCTGCTCCTTTCAGTAATTCCTCGAAGGTCTCCTTTTTTATGCCGGCCAACCTTCGCGTCTTCAAGTCGGTAATAACAAATGAAATTGTTTTTGGTTTCACTTGCTCGACTAATTCAGGGATCGGAAAAATCCTATTTCCGTCAAAGTATTTGACGTATTTTTCCCTTAACTTTTCAAAATCCATATTGCACGCATTCTGTGTAATTTTATCCGACCAGGAGGCCGGCAATGAAGGCACTTTTTGTGCGGGCGGAATGGTACTACTGGCCGGAGAGAGAGAGTTGGCCATTTGTTTTCTGGTTTGGAGGGGGGACTTATGCCGTCAAAAATGTCAGTAAGCGACGGAGATGGTGAAGGTGTCGCTACTGGAATTGGGGATTCGGCTGCCATAGTTGCTTATCAGGCAACCAGGCAAGACGAAAAGTTCTTTTGTTTCCGGTGTGTGAAAGATGTAACGTTGTTATTTTTTCAAAACAGACGAGTTCCAAAAACAAGCTTTGACCCCCCTCAGCAAACAAATAACAATTGTTTCGGGGGAGGGGGAGTCAACAAGCAATTTCAACAAGAACAAATAACAGTTTTTAGAACAAGAACAATTTTTCAACAAGAATAATTTTTCAACAAGAACAATTTTTCAAACAATCAACACTCACTTGTCCGCAGAATTAAGTGGCAGCGTGACACCTATTTTTGTCAATCCAACAAATGAAGGATTGAATTATTACTAATTTTTAATAGTATTTATATTAAAGGTTCCACTCCTATATCATGGTCATCTAGTGGGGTAGACAGAGAGAGAGAGAGAGAGAGAAAGAGAGAGGAGGAGTCAACTCTTTTATGGCTTTCGTCTTTAGCACGTGTTAGACTACATTTGAGGTGTTTTGGATATATATTGTTTTTTTCTTTCTTTTCTTGGGGGGGGGCAATTTTGGGGTTTTCTTTAGCAAATTTAGAAGTTCGTCTTCCAAAAGTAAAGTTTTTCCTGAAAATTAAGTCGCATAAGTCTTCATTCTTCATTTAAACAACACAGAATACAGCTGAGTTTTAAGACATTACTATTTTAAATCAAATGTGCATTTTAAATGAACAGTTTAGTAGAATAAATTTACTGACCTCTGTGAAAAAACTTCTGGAAACGGAATCACTTCCAATGTATGCATGTAATTACATTTTCATTGAAACTATCTTTTTTTTCCATGTCTGCTCTCTATTTCTCTTAATTTTTAGCATTTTCAAACTAACATTCTCTTTATTCTATTTATAATGCCATTTCAAATAACTGCACAAGGAAAATATTTTTAAGTGAATATTCTTTTCTCTATATAGATATAAGAATATAAAAATATCTTATATTAACAGATCACCATTTTTGGTAAATTATTGCAATTGGTTTTCTGTTTTGTTTATGTTTTCCCTCTTGCTGATTAACTGTACTCAATTATATATGACAATATCATTGCATGTCAACAGCTGCATGATACAATGACCGATTGACGACTCTCAGAAGGCAAAGATAAAGCCATGCAGCAGAAAAGGAAATCCACTGTTGGTTTTTGGTGAGGATCTTATTGATGAATGTAAATCATAAGGTAGGGATTAGAGATGAGAAGGAAATCACAGAGATAGACAAAAGTGTTATTGTTTTCATAGTTGAAGAGGCAGCCATGTAGTTTGCTGAGAATAACACGGAAGCTTGGATATACAAATTCTACTCAGCAACTGATAAATTAACAAATTGTGTTTGCAATTAATAGAATTTTCTTCCTTTCAAACAACAGCATGAAAACCTACATATTCTAAAGTTAGTTTGAAGACTGAATAAAGTGGGTCATAACCACAAAAAGATTTTTGTGTCCTTTCTTTTCTATCATGGTATAAAATCAACATTGTACCATAGTGGTTTTCAACTTTTGATTCCTGGTCAAGAACAAGAGGCAGCAATCAGGAGTCACCTGGTTGCCTGAATGTAACCCAATGGGTTGGAAGACCTAGCCGAACAAATCTATTAATCAGAAAAAATAAGAATTAATCAAAATGGATTTTAGAAGAATAAAGTCAGAATATCACAAAAGTAAAAAAAACAGAAATGGATTTTAGAAGAATAATTCGAAAACATGTTATTTTGATGAGAAAGAAAACGTAAAAAATACAATGTCTTTTATTTATTTATTTATTTATTTATTTTTGACTAAAAGAAAAAGAGGAAATCCAGTCGAGATTGTTTTGTCGACAATTTTTTTAACAAAATCGTTATTTCAGTTGTCTACTGAAGACGAAGCGAAATTGATAGTAAATTTAACCCTGGGATCAGGGCCAGTCAGCCGGCTGAGTACAATTGTCGGTTGGAAACGAAAATTCTGAATAACATTTATTTAAAATTAAAGTGTGTAAAATTTAGGGTAAACCTTTATGATTAGACGTCATCATCAGAAGAGAAAAAGACCTGCCTTTTTGAGTGGAGGTGAGAGGAAACCAAGCACTGAAAGTGGAAGGAGCGGAATTAATCAATAGGACCCAATAAAGAGGAAATTAAGTATTGCAGGCGTTATAAGTCGAAGGGGTAGCATTTATAATTGAAATCCAAAAAGAGAAAATTGATATTATCTGTAGCTTCGCCAATCACCACCGCTTGGATGAGAGAAAACTCAAGGAGGTTTCATCTCTCGAGGGAGACCAGCAGAGACCGGCGGAAGGCAGCTGCAAGACTTCACGTCGCTCTGGACTTTGGCTAAACTGCTTAGAGTAGAGAAGCAGAGAAAGACTAAGATAATACGAGACTTTGAAATAGGTCGAGAAAGCCTGAGATGATACGATATTTGAGATCGACTTGTGTGATAACCTTGTACCAGACTCGCGAGAATAAAGATGCGAAGAGAGACTGAGATAATACGATACTTTGATACGCCCCTGTACCAGACTTACTGAGATAAAGAAGCGAAGAGAAATCAAGATAATATGATATACGAACCGGTTAAGAGACTTCACGATATTCTCAGTCTTGACCTTTTACCAGAATCCCTAACACAGAGAAGCTGAGAGTCAGGGACTAAGAAAAGCGAACATAACACGCTACTTGAAATCACCTTGTAATAGACTATCAAGAAACCATGAAAAGCTGAGAGCCAAAGATTGAGAAAGGCGAACATATCCACCATTTGAGATATACTAGACAATAGAATACTTATACTAGACAATAGAAAGTGAGAAGCGAAAAGTTTACAACAGACAAGATAATTTGAGAGGCCTTGTGCTTCTCTTCAAATGCCGAGAAATTGACTGACTGTGAATTTAATTACCATGACCAGAAAATCCGCCGAACACCGACGCACGACATACGGGAACACTAGACAGCTATTTCGACCTTATTAGGTCTCATCAGCAGTGTATACCGTAATCTCCACCACTGGAGATCGAACCAGCGACCACAGATTGCAGTGCCGAAACTCTACAACATCGCACACAAGTGACCCCAAATCAACTAGTCATGGTAATTGCGCGGCCATATAACCTAAATGTGTCTTGCAAGTTACATCCGTACTCTTTCCAGAGGACACGGTCACCCCCCAGGGCTACGTCTTCCCAAGAAGCTTAGAAATACGCATCCGCGTAATTATTATGACCTCAAGGGCAAAGGAATAGATGTACATATTTTTATTGTTATTTTTTATTTTTTTATTTTCTAAGTTTTTTGTATATTTTTGATTCCTCTACTTAAAAATAAAAATATGTACAATTGATTGACTGTTAATCCATGAATTAAGTCTACGTCTATCACTACCAACCTCTGGGAAGAAAGAATGTTTGTGCCATTTTAAAGAAAATTTTTAAAACTAAATATTATCATTATTGCAAAGCCATGTCCTGTTCTCTGTTTGTTGGCGTTCGACTTTTTTTTTTTACTTTCTTAATTGTACGGTCTGATCTGCCCGCTCATTGACTGACGACTCTGATTAGCCATTAATCTGCTGTCTGGTTTAAAAACACAACGTGGGTAGATAAGTGGATTAACTGTGCCATCCGATGACATAACCAGCCAAACGGAGCGGTCAGGGAATTGAAAGCGGAGTCACTCCAGTGTTTGGGGAAGGCGGGTGTACTGCCACATGTCTACATATAGAATTATGACTCAAATGCAATAGTTAGATATTTACTTTGTCATTTCAATAATATGTTAAATGTTTATAATTTGTAAAGCATGATAACAATATCAATAGAAATATCATATTATCATAATTTGATTCAGAGTCAGACTGGAGTAACCAGTTGAGATCTTACAACAATAGAAATGATATGAGAGACTAACTTGGTAAGCAACATACTATGGAAGGTAGACAACTTTTACTGCAGTAAATAATTTAAAGAAATTAAAATAAAAGAATAAAAAAA
Source organism: Sepioteuthis lessoniana (assembly GCA_963585895.1). Classification (NCBI taxonomy): domain Eukaryota; kingdom Metazoa; phylum Mollusca; class Cephalopoda; order Myopsida; family Loliginidae; genus Sepioteuthis; species Sepioteuthis lessoniana. The sequence goes on from OY757907.1 coordinate 19,811,094, forward strand.
TAATTCATTGTTACTTAATGAAATGCAATTACAAAGATGATATAATATTCAGACAGAAAATTTAGATTTTAGTTTTAACAATCTGGTATAGTAAACAGCATATATTTGAAGTAAGTTTTGTTTATAGATGTAAATGAGAGAAAAATAAATTATTCTGCTTTTGTTGTTGGTGGCATTAGAAGTGTTTAATTTTAATCATATCCTGAGAGATTGCTTTTAATTGAACTTTGACGATTGTCATATCAGTGTACATGTTTTTTAATTATAAAAATATGTATATTTTTGTTTATTGGTTCTAACATTGAAAATGGAAGAAAATAAGCAACATTTTCAGTACTTTAAGATTTTTTATTTTAAGAACGATAAAAATGTGACTTAAAATAAAAAGTTTGTGCAGTTTATAAAGAAAAAGTACCGGACATTGGCCAAGTGGTTAGAGTGTTCGCCAATGGCCCGGGAGACCTGGGTTCAATCCCAGGTCGAGTCATACCAAAGACTCAAAAAATGGTACTTGATACCTCCTTGCTTAACACTCAGCATTATAAGGTACGGATCAAGGGTAAAGTGGAGTAATCCAGGGAAAGGAGTAGCGCCCTCTCCTACACCTTGGTGTAGTAGCTATCGAAAAGGAAGCTTTCGGGTCACCTTCGACTATGGTCGCCAACATTTTACTTTTATAAAGAAAAAACTAAATGCTAAAATGTGTTAAAAGTGGTTTACAAAGTTTTGTGCAAAAGATTTTCCACTGAATGGTTTTTCAGGTCAGGTAAACCAGTTGAAGTTGAGAGTGATCAAATTAACGCATTATATGAAAATAAACAATGAAAGAAATAGCCAACAAATACTGAAACAACTTGATTATACTAGACACATTGATATGTGTCTTCTTTTACATAAGTAAAAAAAACAAAAACAAACTATTGGACTGCATTTCTGTGTATGATTTACAACTTAAATGCAAAGAAAATGCTTCATTTTTCAAACAGTGATGAACTATACAAAGTGGATACTATATAAGAATTTGGAATACAAAAGATTGTTGGGCAAATGAAACAAATAAGTACTAATTCTACCAAAAGTACGAGGATCATTAAATAAGTTTCCAGACCTTTTTTCGTATGGGCACTTTTATTGATAGTACACGCATGAAACTCTAGTCCTCTTCCAAGTAATCTCCTCTGGCTGCAATGCACTTTTTGTGCCGTTCCAACAACTTCTCGAAGGCCCCATGGAAGTCCTCTTGTGTGAGCGTGTCAATGACCTTCGTCACAGCCTCTTTCATCTTCTCAATTGTTTCATAACGACTGCCTCTGAGCTTATGGAATAACCAAAAGTCACAAAGAGCAAGGTCTGGACTATTGGGAGGTTAAGGAACTGTCTTGATGTCCATCTTGGTCAAATAGTCTGTAACAAGGATGGAGTTGTGGATTGGTGTATTGTCCTGATGGAAATGCCACTGACCCGTTTTGAAGAGTACTGGCCTCTTCCGACGGAATCTCTTCCTGAACTCCCTTGAAACCTCAACATAGTAACCCTAACCCTTAGGCCAATCAACTCTGGTGTATTGACTTCCTTACTCCTCCCACATCTCTCATCATCCCTCACAGACTCCCTGCCTTCCTTGAATCTCTTATGCCACTCAAAAACTGATTCATGCAAGATGCTCCAAAAGCAGTCTGAAGCATTCCATACGTTTTTGTGGCATTTTTTCCAGGTTTAAAACAGATTTTTATTGCATATCGTTCTTCTAAAGTGTCCTCACGTCCAGATTGCATTTTTGAAATTCACCAGCTGTGACAATCAGGCTTTAGTAGGGTGTATTCCAATTGCTGCTGTAGCTGTTCCTTTGAAACTGAAATAATAAAAATTGGTCAGTCATCTCATAAGATGTATAGCAATAACATACTGAACTTTCAAGAGTCTACACTAATTTTAAATGCCTAAACAAAAAAGTTTGGAAACTTATTGAATGCACCATGTAAGTGTTCATCAAAAGAATGTGATGCTATGTACATAGAATTTACGAAGCTTTGCTGAATTTGGCACACAGTTTAAACATACCTGTTGTTACCAAGTGGTTATTCATAGTTATGAGTATATGATGAGATTGAAAAAGTCCTCTACTATCAGTTTCTTTCATGAAACCAAACAATTATTTCATCATCATCATCATCTTGTCGTGCCACCAGCACGGATATCCCTGACCCTCTTTCGCCACTCATCCCTATTGTTCATCGCTTCTGGTAGGTCCTCAGGGCTACATCCAGTATCCTCACAGAGCTGCTGTATGTAGGTTCGAGCCGGTCTCCCTGCCCTTGCTTGACCATGTGAGGGGATCCATAGGAGAACATCACTTATGAGCTCGTCCCGCTTCTCCAGCAGTATCCTGCATGTCTGGTTCGTCTAACTTTGATAGTTTCCGCGATAGGAAGTAGGTGGCCGTACAGCTGCTGCTTTGAGGGGTGTTAATTTTGAACAAGTCCTGAAGGCAACATTAATTCATACTGCTCCCAATTCAACCAAATGAAGACACAAATTGAAAAAACAAACATTCAGAACTGATTAAAAGAGAGTGTTACATAGCCATAATAAACGCCATGTGTGAAATGGACATAGTATGTTCATAACATATATACATAGAACATAGGATCTCGAAACACGAAAAACACTTACGACTTCTTAGTTCAGGTACACAACTTTTTTTATTACCTTTGAGTTTAAAGGTTCTTCGACATAAGGAGAGAGATACACATTCCTTCTATTCTGGCTTTTTCATTTGCCCCCCCCATTTTGTGCGACACCTGCCCAAGGCCTCTGCGAGCAAGCGAAAGTCAACCGTCTTCTCCCGAGGTAGGACACATCTCGAATGACTTTTTCAAAATCCCCCAAAATCCTCCATGTGCGCGTTTCCGATGCATGACGTCATTCACATCCACTGGTCAACCTTTCCATCGGATTTTTATTTTGACATCTATGAACGACACATCCTCCCTGCGTGCGCGTTAACACCTGCACTCAAGTCTGCACCTAACTAACTCATATGCTGAGCCGAAAGGTTCTCAGCCTAACTAAATCCAAAAGCATAAAACGAAATCCCTCGGCCATTATATTACAAGAGGACATAATTAGGAGAATGCCTGATTCTATGCATTAGGTAGCCAGTCAAAAGTTGTTATAATGTTTTGCTTATGCACCGTATTTCTCAGACACTAGTTGAATTACCTTTTATTCTGGTCTTTACAGAATTCTTTCAAACCACACAGCAGTTTGTTGCTAAGAAATATAAAAAGTTCTTGGACAATATAATTATGAAGTCATTTGAAAAAATGGCAAAAGATAAAGAAATGAATTATATGATCTGTGAAAATTGATTGAAAAGGATTCTATAATGTTCTGGTAATGTGAGTTTAGCTGACAATCCTGTTACATGATAGGCATTCGATCAAGATTGTGCACTCACTACCATTTGCAGTGTATGCAAGTATGATCTCTTGCACTAGGTAAAAAGCCCTGATTAATGGGGTAAAAATGTGAATGGTTGACTGACCTATTTCCCACCCCCCATCCAACACACATGCACCTAGAAGATGCCTATTGTCCTAGTATATATTTATGCATCTTTGCTAGAATAATAAAAAGAGGATTTAAATAATTACTTGGGTGAGTCTTTTTGGCAAAATTGTGGTAGCCTGAGACACAATTCAACTGCTCCAGATGGTTTTGCTGATGTTGTGAAAGTGGGAAATCACAGTGGACAGTGAGATGCCGAGCTCACCTGATACACTCCCAGTGCTACTCGCCAGATTTGCTTCTACAGCTTAGAGAACGGCTTCAGAATCCATGGTTTTAGGCCGAGTCAAATTTGCCTGATCGTCAAGATTCTTGCTACGTGAGTAAAATTTCTTGAACCATCTGTTTACTATAATGTGATCAACTGCACCACCACCTTTCATACAACCAATGTTTTTCGTTGCTTCCGGGCCATAATGGCCCAGCTCGAACTTGTAAAGCATAAGTTCCCAAAGTAGACTACGTTGCACATTCATCTGTGTGGTTTTCAAATCCTACACAGGGTCAAGCAATACAGAAAATGTTAGCACACCAACTACCATGATACTACCAACTATAACAGGTTCCTTCTATGGCTTGACCTGTTTTGGTCACATGATATACACAACGTAGATTAACGTGTACCAAGATATTGCAAGACTTTTGGCTCACCATAAAATTTAAATTCGCGGAATCTACATGAATCAGGAGCGCTAGTTACAAAAAGTGAAGCTGTTGACTAATGGAATTTCAAACTCGCTTACTTCGAGGCTGCAAGCCAGCACTTTAACCATTACGCCACAGGGACTCTCCGTTTCTTTCTAATTTTTTTTACTAAATATTCAATATCTTTCGTGGGTTAATCTTTCTCAGCCTCAACGAATTTAGAGAATTTCCTAATCAATGCACTGTAGTTTCCATTTTCAGCGTCTGTGAACATTTGTGTATTATTATCTTCTAATATTTATCACCATATATGCAAGAAGAGTGCAGATTTCTGATGAGAGAGGAGTGTATATTTAACGCTGTCAGGTTTCGTCATTTTTTTATGCTTCAATAAGTGTGCACATTTAACGCTGTCAAATTTTGTCATTTTTTATGATTCAAGAAGTGTGCACATTTAACGCTGTCAAATTTTGTCATTTTTTTATGATTCAAGAAGTGTGCACATTTAACGCTGTCAAATTTTGTTATTTTTTTCCGATTCAATAAGTGTGCACATTTAACGCTGTCAAGTTTCGCCATCTTTTATGATTCAATAAGTGTGCACATTTAACGATGTCAAATTTTGTCATTTTTTCCGATGTAAGAAGTGTGCACATTTAACGCTGTCAGGTTTTATCAATTTTTCTGATTCAAGAAGTGTGCATATTTAACGCTGTCAGGTTTCCTCATTTTTTCCGATGCAAGAAAAGTACACATTCAACACTATCAGGTTTCGTCATTTTTTCTATTACAAGATATAAATCAAATGTTTGAAACCAGGTTTTACAATTCTCTTCAATGTTGCCTGTCCAGGACATTTGCGTTGGCGAATGTAAATGGTTTATGCTGATCCTATTTCTTCACTTTCAGCACCATTTAGTGTCATAGAGGCAAGGCTGTAATTAAAAATGAAAATGGCCATGCGATGTACCTAAGTTTTATTATTAGTGCTTAATCATTAATTTGTACTAATCTGCGTTTCGAGACGAAAGATGATGAAGCCTAGTTTCTGTCTCTCGTATGTTATATACAAGCGTGTAGTTGCAAGAAAAATAAGACTGACGAGAAGATTTAGTTTATTTTGTTTATTGAATAAATAAAATGAACAAGCGGATGAAATATCTGGCCGGCTGGCGGTGGGGGTTGTCTATTCAGCGACAATTGGTTGCTTTGATCTGGTCGGACGGTGCTATCGGGTGACGCTCTCGGGGCGGCCAGCGATTCAACTGGCGTGTGACCTCTGTTTGGCCTATTTATGTGTTCCCGATTTCAAACACCGGCTCCAGAAAATGCTACTTGTGGAAGAAATATGATTGGTTGAAAAATAGACTTTTTTTTTTATAACTGTGAATTTTCTGGGGATTTTGGATGGACTATGCGCGGAGCCTATGCGCAGAAGCCATGATTTTCTCAGTTTGACACTGACCGTTGTTGGGTCAACATCCAGTAGCTGTTATTTTCTTTTACAGTGTCGATGTCTGTGGATCAGTGTTTTGTGTGTTTTAGCAGTTAGGTGTGTGAAGGGTTAAGTGGATGAATCAGAAGAGATTTGATGTATTTTACTATTACAATTATGACGTCAGTGAAGGGTTCTATTGAAGGGGAATAACTGCTTACAACTCTATATTACTATCACAACACTCTGGCTACTCACATCGGTAATTTTTGTTTTGAAAAAAAATGCAGCGTTATCTATAACATTATTGAATATAATTCCTCATCGCAATCAGAAGACACCATCGCCAAGTTTGTCAGCGAGTGGAATTTTCCATTACCCACCAAGCATACCTGCATTGCTGGGCTGAGTTCATTGCTTGGTGCCTGAGGTGCTTCAGTAGGGGAATGCCGACGTGATCAAGCATTTTTTGTTTCGGACACGCATAACTCTTGCACACGCATAACTCTTGATTTGTTCATGGCTCCTCATATGAAAATGACCATGTGTCAAATCCTGCCAGGTGGGAGGTTGGGTAAATATCTAGTAAGCGGCGTGCATTTGGCCTGAAGTGGAAGGAATAATCTGAGTCTTTTCACTGGTACCAGCACACACCGACAAGATGCCTCTTCCTAGCCATCAGTAGCTGACGCCAAAGTCCAGCCTTTCATTTGCGGCAGTCCAACCTTTCCAGTATTTACAGTCCTTTTCAAGATTAACTCAAAAGTCTTTTACAGTCCTTTTAAGGTTTAACTAATGTCTTATCTCATCTACTCTGCAAGGACGATGACGTAGCAGCCAGTTAGAAGCAACAGACACTCAAATCAAAGGATCATCTACAAGCCAATCTCGACTAAACCCCCAGTTAACTGCCGTATTAACTACCAGGACTTCGATTATTTCAATATGTCCGATTCACCGCCATCTACAGATAGCTGGCCACAAAGCTACACCTAGGACCTGTCCAAGAGTAACAAGACTTGTTTAAGATCATCTAAACTCGTTGTCACCAAAAACTATTTGATAGCCAAGTCTACACTTTCGACACAGCGTTTACTTTATGCAAAAGCATGGACTCAACACAAATTCATGTATCATTCACCTAATGAAGACTTGGCATTTTAACCTTACCCTCTCGTCTTTTATCCACCTTGCCTCGTCCGTGTGACATCACTCAACTCTCAATGCTTGCGGGATTGACGTATTTATCGGTCCAGCAACATTACGATGTATTGAGGAATTTCTACTAAATTTCTATCCAAGATTGACCTCAATCCTAATTGAGCTAAAACTTTTAAGATTATGAATTTATTTTGTCACACACAAAAATGCTGCTTAAATAGAATATTTGACAGTGCAAAGTTGTCTATCTTATATATATATATATATATATATATATATATATATATATATATTAGGGAAATGGAAATAAAACCAACGACATGAAAATATAAAAAAAAGGAAAAAACAAAATGTTCAGAGGATAGAGTTATTCATAAATGATAATGTTTCTTGTATTTTAAACGTTTCGGCCGACGTTAGAATGTAATGTTAAAATGCTTCATCCGGTAATTATTTTCAAAAGAAAAAAAAATCTTTGAGTTCGATTATCATTGCGTCCCATTTCAAAATATCATTCCTGTAGACAAGTAGTGTTCGAATAAAAAAAAAAAAGATAACGTATTTGGTTTGGAGTGAAAAATTAATTAAAAAAAAAAGAATTACGAAGTTTCCAGAAATGTTTTTCAAAATAACTTCTATATATGTATTTCTAATTTTCTTAAGAATTTCCACCAAAAGAAATATTATTATCATTATTATTATTATTATTATTATTATTATTATTATTATTATTATTATATAAAAAAATAATGTTTTTGTGAGGGGGTGCAAAAATTAATAAATTATATATATTGAGTGTTTCAATTTGATTTCTCATCAAAGTATTTTCAAAGATTTTTTGATAAGAAATTATATTGAAACAACTAAAATATGTATAATTCATTAATGAGTAATAAAAGCTAATTTAAATAAGGGGATATTATAACTGTTTAAAACTAATATAACTAAATTTTCGAACACTCGTTACGTCGCTATATTTTGAAATGGAACGCTATTAACGATAATAGAAGGATTTTTTTGTTTCATTTTTAAAAAAATAATTTTCGGATGAAACATTTTAACATTGCATTTTATCGTCGCCCTTAAGATGGATTAAGAAAAAAAGAAACGTCAAACGTAGCATGTTATCATATATAAATAAATATACCCTCGGAATTTATTTTTTTAAAACAATGATTTTCATGTTTGAGTTGCCAGTACGTTACGATACACTTATACACACAAAGAACTGTAACTTAAGGTTTGGTTCTGACACCAAAAATAATTGCACACTAAGGACTCTCTCTATCATAACACACATAATTCAAAATAAAATTCACTATTATGATTTGTTCTCAGAATTTCTGTTCCTGTTATTTCTTGATTTCTTGTTTGTCGAAATTCTTTGGTTCACTTCATTCCTTGAAGCCAAGATTTCTACAATAAGTCGGCAACAAATCTACTAATTACTCGTTTATTACAAGCCTATAACCCTTCATAATCAAAAAAGTGGCATCAGAAAATTTAGGCCTTAAATCTGTTATAGAATTAAAAAAAAAAAATGAAACTCTACTCTTAGAAGTAAAAAAACCCAGGTCGATTTTCAATTCAAAATGACTAAAATCCCTAACATTCCTGTCAAAACATACCTTTGTTGCGGGGCCGATAATTAGAATATACCGATCCCGCAAACTTTTGAAATATGCGTATAAGTGATTGACAACGAACTAGGCAAGAATGACAAAACAAGGTGATTGTTTCGAAGGCCAAATTTTATTATGGCGAATCGTAAAAATCGGAATAGCGTACGGCAGACAGTCACCGTTGCCGGAAGGTGATCGCTGGTGCAGGATCTAGTCGCTGGTGCTGGACTGGATTATTGGGGCAAGACTGGTAGTCGTTGGATTGGTGGTCACTGGAGCAGAACTGGTAGCTGCTGCTGTAGGAAGGTGGTCGCTCGTGCAGGACTGGTAGCTGCTAGTGCAGGAAAGTGATCGCTGGTTTAGGACTGGAAGCTGCTAGTGCCGTCTCAGAAGGAATTAGGTTAGACTTTCAGAATTAGACCTGAAAAAGACTGTTAAGTTGAGAGGCTGGTTGTCGAGACCACTGAATTGTGCCGTCTCAGGAGGTTTTTGAATAGAGTTTCTGAGTAGTCCTGAAAAGTTCTTTTAAGCTGAGAGGCTGGCAATGTTTCTGCGTCGTCTGCTGGCTGGAATCAGGACATCGGCTTTAGGGGAAGCCTTGAGCAGTGCCTCATGGGCAGTTGCTGCTGATAAGGCTTCGGTCGCAGAGTGACCAGGGGAGAATCGGATTTCTCCCACAACCTTGGCTAGCGCCCAGCCAAATGCTTCAGACCATTTCAATACTGCTGCTTTTATGTCTACAGTGCGTTACTACTCCATGTGGTCTGAGTAGAATGAGTTTGCTTATTATCACAAAATAATAGTGAGAAACTTCATTCTACTTCGACCATTTTTTTTTAATTACTACACATTTTTGTTCATTAATTGAGGACTGTCTTTAGAGAGACCGGGTGAAATTAATGTTTTAAAAGACGTCCTGTGTGGAGCGATTTGGTTCTTTAACAACTCGTCCCTAGATAGCTATTAGCTGACGAAATCAGTGACTCATCACTTCTTGGAAATGGTGTTTTGTTTTGTTTGGTTTGTTTTATGAGTAGCCGATTGACTACGATACCTTCATAAATCCCTAAACATAAGTAAAGGGGTTGTGATAAGTAAAGAACTCCCTGTGTGTATAATCAATGAAATAAAAAGAGAACTAAAAAATGAGGGATGACAGAAGTAAAAAGAGTATCAATAAAAAAGGAAAAAAACTAATAGAAACCAATACTTACATAATCACATTTGATTCACCAGATATACAAGAAAAAATAGAAGTAGACAACAATATGGAAAAGGAGGAACAATTCGTACTAAACCCACTTAGATTCTACAAATGCCAGAAACACGGCTCCCATGAAAACAATTGTGGAGAATGAGAAGTGTGTGGGAAATGTGGTCAACAAGAACCTGAAAACCACACTAATTAATGTGAATTTCCCTACAAATATACCAACTGTAGCAGAAACTATCCAGTCTACGCAAGATCTTATGAAAGTTGGAAACTAGAGATAGAATTTCTGGCTGTACAACATAAAAATAACATTCCTTACCATGAAGCACGGAAAATGGTAGCAAAGTCTAAGACCACTACTTATTAAAAAAAAACCCGAGAAAAACTCCACACTGTTGAAATTATTTTGTAATGGGAACATCTTCTTGGAAGGGACTTTTATGGTTATCATCGCCGGAAGGAAGTGACGGGATTTTTGGAACTGACACCGCCTGCTGAGAGAATTACCCTTTTAAACTGAAGCCATGAGGCGGTCAAGACGTGAATTCAGAAGTCCTATGAATTTTCGCAGGATGTGCTGGTTTTTAAACATTGGTGTTCCCTGCAGTTACGGGAAAATAGAGATTAGGGAGTAAATCCCGCAAATAATTTTGCTGCTATGCTAGAACTCTCCAGGAGAAATATGCTGTTACCTTTATCTGTGAATTTGTGCTGTCTTGACTTGGTATTCCAAAACTATTCTACTGTGATGTATTCTTCCAGGTAAAATGTGCTGTTGCCTATACCTGAGAAGTTGAGCTGTCTCAACTGAATTTGCTGTCCTCTACAGGTGTGTTCCAGAGCTACTCTACTTTGCTGTATTCTTCCTAGTGGGAATTGCTGAATGAACCCAAGCTGTCTGCATTATTCGCTGTATTCTTGACGGAAAAGTGAACAGGTTTTCCCAAGATATATTTTTCGCCTAAGAAACTCTCCCAAATCTTTTTTTCCATTCATACAACACCCCTTTTTTTGAGTTGTAAGTACCAGCCCCTTGTTCGTTGAAGACATATAAGCTCCTTGTAATTCATGAGTGACCCAGTGTTTTTTTTTAAACAATTTTATCATTGTTACTTAATTCAATTTTTTAGACTGGTCACTAAAATAGCAATTAATTTTTGCAACTAGTGTTTTTCTTCAAAACTTTGTAACTCCTTTTTATTTATTTTTATTTACTTGATAATAAATAGTTCTTACGCACGAGGCAAGTTTGTCTTTTTATTTTTTCCTTTCTTTTTTTTTCAAAGTGTTGTTTTATTTTCCGTGAAAGGATTGGTTTTTTTTATTTTTTATTTTTTTTTTTTACTGAAAATCAATCTTTTTAACTCACCCTGGAGAACAATTACGAACAAATTGTTAAAAAAATTAATTCATTTGGAACCCGGAGGTTGGGGAAGCTTCATTATAGAAAATAAAGCCTCGCTTGAAAACTGCTGTAGCAGCCACAGTATGGGGAATTTTTTATAAGCCCCGAAAAGCCCGTTTTATTCCTACGTTTTATAAAAGAATAAACCGTACTTCAACAGCAGTAGGGAATTGGTAACAGCTTTTGAAGAAAGGAGACGAACGACTTTTAGTGCAACAAAATTTATATACAACAACAACAACAACAACAACAACAATAAATAGGGTTTTACACTAAATGGAACAAACAACGAATATGTAAGAGTTCGAAAAAGAGTTCAAGATTCAGATAGGTGATAGAGTTTTGTAAGGTTTGTAAGGTTTAGTTGTAGTGTTGTTATAAGGTAAAGTTATAAGGTAAAGGTTTAAGGTAAGGTAAGGTTAGGTTAGGTTGTATGAAGGTTTGCAGATAAAATGCCTGCTGGAACTTAGCTGTGTGTCCTGTTCCTTTTAACTCAGCACGTGCGTTCGTCGCTCTTGGCTCCCGGCTGGTGGAAAAAGGTACCAAATACGTTTGCCGTCAAGGGCTGCTATGAAGGGACCTGTTGCTAACAGCGGTGGGAGTGGCAAAAAGAGGAAGAATCTCCAGTGGAGCTCTTTTTTATAATGGACGCCACGTGACCCCAAGGGGCTGCTGATATTCGGTGAAAATGGATCACCAGGTCCTTAACAAATTTCCACAACAGATCTATATCCTTTCGCGAATCAATGCCCCCGCCAAGAGATTCGGTCACTCACTGACCAATCAACTGGCAGAGCGCATTAATTCCTTCTTCCTCTCAAGAATTATTTTTTCTAGTCCCTCTTTTGGTGTGTCGACGGTCAGAGAGCCATGAGCCAGCAGCACAAACAGACCTCTCTCACATCACTGCTATTGATTCCACTTGGAACTCCATCGCTGAAGAACACGTGGCTGCTAGCTTCACACACGCATCCAACAAACCAAGGACCAATATTCTGACCAGCGACACAAAAGGGATACTTTTTCATCTTACTCCTTTACACCTGCGGCGATAATAAACCTTTCTTTGTTGTGTTGTTTAAAAGAATTTTCGTTATTCATTTGTGTTGCCAAATAATTTATAGTGTTAGAGAAATTAACCATTTCCCGAAACACTAAACTGCAAATATGATACCGTCTGAGTTGACAATAAAGATAAGAAAGCACAAAACGAAAAAGATATAGCGCTATTTCTCACCAAACAAGAATCTCTTTCTAAAGTTCCAAAGAAACAAGAAAAATACCCGAATAATATACAACAACTGCGCTCAAAGCAAAACACTGAAACTAAAAACAGATTCAACCAACTGAAAAAAAACCCCCAAAAAGCAAAATAGATTCTATTGGAATAACCAAAATAAAGAAAAAAGATAGCATTTTAATCCTGAAAATAATTAAATTGAATATACTGGAAGTAATACTGAATTACAATACCTTACTCCTGCTACATAATAACCTAAATCCTACCCTAACATTTCTTCAAGAAACCTTCTTCCATGATAACAATGCAAAAATTAAAACCTACAAATATATAAACTATGCTGGATTCAGGGATTCTGCAGGTGTATCCATCCTAGTCAGAAATAATATACCTCAACGCAAAATCAACATTAGAGTGAAATAAAAAAAATCCTTCAAGAGTGAGGATTAGATGAGATTAAAATAAAGGTACTAATATCATTAAATAAGTTTCCAGACTTTTTTTCGTACGGGCACTTTTATTGGCAGTACACACATGAAACTCTAGTCCCCTTCGAAGTAATCTCCTCCGGATGCAATGCACTTGTTGTACCGTTCCAACAACTTCTCGAAGGCCTCATGGAGGTCCTCTTGTGTGAGCGTGTCAATGACCTTCATCACAGCCTCTTTCATCTCCTCAATTCTCATAACGACAGCCTCTGAGTTTAGGGAATAACCAAAAATCACAGGGAGCAAGGTATGGAATATAGGGAGGGTGAGGAACAGTCTTGGTGCCCATCTTGCTCAAATAGTCTGTGACAAGGATGGAGTTGTAGACTGGTGCATTGTCTTGGTGGAAATGCCACTTAGCCGATTTGAAGAGTGCTGACCTCTTCCGACGGAATCTCTTCCTAAACTCCCTCAACATAGTAACCCTAACCCTAACCGTTTGGCCAATCAACTGTGGTGTATTGACTTCCTTACTCCTCCCACACCTCTCATTATCCCTCACAGACTCTCTGCCTTCCTTGAATCTCTTATGCCACTCAAAAACTCATGCTCGATTCATGCAAGATGGTCGAAAAGCATCCTGAAGCATTCCATACGTTTCTGTGGCATCATTTTTTTCCACGTTTAAAACAGAATTTTATTGCATATCGTTCTTCCTCACATCCAGATTGCATTTTTGAAATTCACGAGCTGTGGTAATCAGGCTTTAGTAGGGTATATTCCAATTGCTACTGTAGCCGTTCATTTGAACCTGAAATCATAAAAAATTGGTCAGTCATCTCATAAGATGTATAGCAATAGCATACTGAATTTTCAAGAGTCTACGACAATTCTAAATGCCTGTACAAAAAAGTCTGGAAACTTATTGAAGGCACCAAGTATCTTCCACTTTTTCAGTGGAAAGGACGACTACAGTAATATTGATATTGTATTCAATTTCAGAATGACTACCGGCCTTTCCCATTATAACTGTATGAACTCTGATGAACTCTTTTTTTTATGGTTGTATATTTTGGGGGCAATTTCTTTCTTTTTCCCTTTAGTTCAAGAAAGTGAACGGAGTGCTAAGCATATTTTTCCTCAATTTGATTTGTGTCTTGTTTGATTCCAATTCTAAAACATGAATCAACCTTCAGCATTTAACACAATAAAATATTTTATTGTATGGTCTGCATAATATTTATTATTGTTTCCTTGTGAATTTGCCGGAGTTTTGTAGAAAATGAATGTAGTATACTGCCAGTTACAGAATTGCATGGTTTCGTTTTGAGTTTTGTGATTTTCAAGACTGTACAAAAAAAAACAAAAAAAAAAACAACAACAAAAAAATAAGAAAGTCAGTTGCACTACATGCAAGAGCAAGACACACGTGATATATCCTTGTGTAGGACGCATTCCGGTACTATTGAACCTTATGCATGTAAACTCGAGTTAGATAAAAATCAGTTATGAAATAGAAATCGATATCGATAAACGAGAAACAGTTAAACGAACTACCGAACGTGAGTTTTTTTTTAAAGGAATTAATACAGAAAGTACGGACCTATTCAGGAGAGGTCATTGTACCTAGGTGAGTGGTTAAGATGAAAGTTAAACACCAAGAAAAATTTATACTTTAAGAGTATTGATTATACTCGGATCGGGACCAAATCTTCAAAGGATTGGCTGGAAAGGTTGCCAAATAATTCATGGACGACCTACAACCAAATTAAATGGAGCGACTTAGAGCAGGAATTTTCAGAACTTTTCAAATAAAGTTTGGGGACATTGATAACATAACAGTAAGATTGTACATTCAGCAAAATATTACTCTTCGTTTTATGAAAGCAAAATCAGTACTATTAACGTACAGAGAGAAGGATGAGGCTAAACTAGATCACATTATTGCTACCCCAGTTAACGATCCAGATTTATTTTCCGAATAGTCTTCTCCTATTGTCCAAGTTTCAAAGAAGAATGGTCAAATCCGAATTTGTGGTGACTTTAAACAGATTGTCAATCCTGTTTTATAGGTAGACAAGTATCTGATTACAAATATAGATTACCCGTATTCAAAAGTCTTGGGTGGGCATTATTTTACAAGACTAGATTTAAGTAATGCGTATTTACAAATTTTTCTGAATGAAGCGTTTTAGAGATTAACCACAATAAACATTCATAAGAGTCTTTTCATGTCTTTTCATGGAATTGCCTCTTCACCAGGAGTATTCTAACGTATTATTGACCAATTGATCCTAGGAGTACCAAATACGGCCGCCTCTATCGACGAAATCATAATCTGGGCTTTAACTATGAGTAAAAATGAATGTAAACTGTGTATAGTATTAAAGAGATTATGGGATGCCGAACTTCGCCTGAAAACGATTAATGTGAGTTCAGAAAATCGTAGATTTCGTATCTAGGTCATTGGATTGATTCAAAAGGGATCCATCCAGCTCAAGATCAAATCAATCCAATTCGCATAGCACCTATTCCAAAGAAAGTGTTGGAACTGCATGGAGCTATCAAGCTTTTATTAATTACTCTCGCCTATATTTAAACGGCGCCATTTTGGCCCCATTGTATAAATCATTATAAAAAGAAGTTCCCAGAAAATGAGGACCAGCCGTTCCCTTTGCATATTAGTAATCAAAAGGTTTGTTAATATCAACTAATGTTTTAATTCATTAAAATTCTAAACTTAAACTTATCATGAGTGTGGATGCATCCTCAGTTAATGTCGATGCCGTCTAGTCAAATATTATGGCAGACAGAAGTGAAAAACCAATTTATTTTGGGTCTAAACCCTATCAAAGAGACAACAGAATAACGCACAGATAGAATGGGAAGAGCTAGCAATCATTTTTGGAGTTTCCAAGTTCCATAAATATAATCAGGAGCTTACCATCATTACGGATCAAAAGCCACTGCATGGGATTTTTTTTAAAGAGGACCATACCATATTACCTACAGCAAAGTGCTAGAATGCAACGTTAGGTGTTGATTCTCTCAAGTTACCACTATCAGCTTGTCTATAAACTGGGGTGGGATAAGATCGAGGTGACTTTGGTATTGACATCTAGATGGTTGATCTTCCTTTATTTGTCGTATCTGAATACTTAAACTGACTACTGCAATTGTTGAGAATGAGGAACACAATTCGGACACTTGCAGCAGAGAAAATGTATTATGGTTTAGCATTTCCTTGTGCCAAACAATATAAAACAATTCCCGACGAATTATAAACAACATATTTATTGCCTGTTCAAACTTAATAGAAAAGATACAGGAATTATATGAAATACGAAGAGTAAATAATGGAGAGAAAGCCTTATCTAGTTGTTGAAGAGTTTTTTTTACAAAATAAAGTTGTTGTATGAAGACTTATGTCAAATCCCATGAACCTGCTTTTTGTCGTCGAGGACGGAACGAAGAGAGAGTTTCGACTTTGCCACACATTTTATAATGCTACTTTGGTTACGCCAACTAGCGACCATTAAAAGCACTATTTTAGAAAGCAAGGAATATAGTCCCTACTCTGTCGTAAAAAATTCCCAACACAGATGGACTGTACAGGATTATTTTACACCATTTCCTTGTCTGGAGGAAGTTGCATTTTCCATGTCAGAATTTAAACTCAACACCAGTCACGTCAAAGTATATTGCTTTTTACACACCAAGAGATTCCGTATTATCACAAGTGCGTAAATGGACGTAAATGGACGTAAAGGGACGACCGGGCAAAGAATCTTATGATATTCAACCCTACAGGAAGGATGAGTTACCAGTACAACTGGGTTGTGTATTATGAGGATCACAGGTGGTTATACTGGCAAAGTGTCGAAATATCTTACAGAGAGACTTACAAGTAAATGTTGGTCATCCTAGTTGTTCATGGATGAAGTCCAACTCTCGTTGTCACATCTGGTGCCCTAATCTTGATTCGGATATTGAATTGTGTATAAGATGTTGTACACAGGCTAAGATGGCCAATTTGCCTCAAGTTAGTGCATCACATTCATGGGAATGGCCAGGAGGACCATGGTTCCGAGTGCACTTGGATTATGCAGGCTCTATCAATGTAACGTAACTGAATGGCTCATAGAAAATTGAAATTGAATAAATAAATAAAGTAGACAGTAGTTTCCGAATCGGAAGGCAGAGGCACTCGTGGTAATTAAAAATGACTAGGGAAGATTGGAGGTCCAAAGATCGTGTGTGCATGCGTGGGGCGAGCGGAAGCGGATGTCTCTCCTGCCGACACGACAGGTGGAAGTGAGGGAACGACACGTGTCTTTTAGAGAGATAACAGCGTGAAGTGATAAGGTAAAGACGTCAGTTGAACATCAGCGACGAAGATGTAAGGAGACGAATGTTCACGAACCCCAATTTTGGGGGTGCGTTCCAAAGGGGCTTTAGACTACGTGACCCAGCGGACAACCATGTTAAAACCAGGAAAAATTCAAGGTTTGTGTCTGCTCTCTTTTTCACTATGATATGTAGCTAAATTTTGTCTAGTTGACGCCGTCGTCTTAGTTTCTATATACTCTTTCTTTCTCCCGACGACTACTTGCTACCTTGTAGTAAATAAACCTTTGTGTAGTTTAAAAGAGTTTTCGCGTTCGTCAACTTGTTACCACTGTGGGGTCACAACAGGGTCCAAAGTATCTTTAATACAGCAATGATACATCAATATCCATATTTACCAACCCCTCCGCACGGGCAGGATATAACACAAGTCAATTTTTTTAAGCGGAGTTTGACAGGTTTGACTTCAGAGTTTTTCTTCTCCTGGACTAGTTGCCTCGCCAAGGCTGAAGTACCTAGTCTGCCCTACTATTTATCCATAGCTGGAGGGAGAATAATTGGATTCGTACCTTTCCCAGGCGTATTAGTGCTATGTGAAATGCAACCAGTCTCATCTAGGATTTGAACTCGTGTCGCCGTGCCCATTTCCTACGATGATAACCATTACACCACAGGCACTTCCAACAAAATTATGTAATGATACATCAATATCAAGTGGATTCTGGCAATTATAGATGCACATGACGTGTAATCGTCATCTTCCCGAAAAACTGAACGGATACTGTGGTGCACATTTGCCATACAATGGAAATGTACATGTGATCGTGCCTGACAATACTAGCAGTTTTACTAGAGGTGAATTTTCCTGGTTATGTGCCTTAAACGGCATCAAACATGTAAGGTAATCACCGTATTATCCTTCTTCGAATAGACTGGCTGAGCAGTGCAAGCTATTAAAAGGGGACTAAAAAAAATTCCAGGTGATCTTGAAACTCAATTACTTTGTGTCTCATCCCATTACCGTCTATTACTACAATTAACAACAGCAATGTTGTTAATGGGCCTTCAGCCCCAATCTATTCACTGGTTTATATAGAGTTACCTTCCAAAGTCACCGCAAAGGTGGATCACACTAAAATACCTACAGATAAAAAACGACTTAAAAGAATGTTCCGCGTTGGAAATGTCATTAGTGCTGTAGATTTTTAAGGGAAACCAAAATAGCTATCTGGGATTTTAGAGGAGCAAATTGGTCCACTGACTTTTCGATTGCAGTTAGAGGATAGTCGCCTATGGTAAAGACATATGGATCACATTCGCATAAATTTTCCCACAGAATCCAGCCAACCGTTGAGAAATCAGAGACAAACTTTTAGAGAGCGCTCAGCATCAGCCTTCTGCACTGTGCAGAAATGGTAACCTTTCAACAACTAGAGCAAGCTTCGATGATAAACCAGAAAAGGTACATGATCATCCCAGAATTGACATCAGAACGTGTTTTCAGAAATGCAAGGACAATGAAAGAAGGACTTATTAAACTTCCGTTTTTTTACTTATTTATTTTTCTAATTTTACCCTCGGTTGGAATTATGGTAATTTAACTTTTTTATTTCTTTTCTTTTTTGTTAAGTTCGACGGTAAAATTAAAAAAATGAATAAGTTAATAAAACGAGGAGATAACTCTTCATCTCTCTTCCTCCCCAACCCGTGCCTATTCTGTTTTATTTTATCCATAAGATCTGAAGAAGTCCTGTTATATTTTTCTTCGTGTTTTTGGTTTACATCAGAAACACAAAACAGGATGGAAATAAATTTATAATCCCAAAATAACCGGTGTTTGGTTTTTTCTTTAAAGAATATATATATATATATATATATAATTTGTAAACGAATTGTTTGTTGGTGGAATTTTAAACAAGCCAGAGCTCATTTGTTTTGATACAGTTAAATGGTTTCAAGTATTGCTATGTTACATTAACAATTCAATTTAATATCAGTCATTGTTTGTACTCAGGGAAATGGTTAAACAGTTCTATTTAACCCATATACGGGACCCTAACAGATACTACCACGCCGAGTCAGAGTGGACTTGGGAGTAATGCCAGAGAATCCTTCAGTCCAGAAATCAACTGTTGCGCAGTGGGGTTGACATCCCCACTGCGATAATCTTCCCGAGAAGTCGAAGTATCACAATCAACTGTTGCGATGTCAACCCCACCGCAACGATCCGCTCGAGAAATCAAGGCACCTGAACGTTTCAGTCCCGGAAAAAGTTTGGATCTAAAGCAAAGACTCATAAATAAGGTGAGGATGTAATGTCTGAAAAGCTTGGGAGCTACAGTCTTTGGGATAGCACCGGGAACTTCCGGCAGCGAGCCCTGAAAACGATGTTGGAATGAATAAACAGGCTTATGACGCCTACAAATGTTTTTTGTTGATAATTCACGAAGTTATCTCACATAGTACTCATTAATCCCGGGCCCACTCTGGCCTGGAGTGCTTGTACTTATTAGGGTCCCATCTATGTGTCAAATTGAACTATTTAATCATTTATTATATTTGAAACGGCAAACAAATATCTGATGTTAAATTGAATTCTTGGTATTACATAGCAGTATTTGAAACCATTTAACTGTGTGCAAACAAATGAACAATGATGAATAGAATTATTAATGTTAGGTAGCAACACTTGAAACCTTTTAACGTCCTGGGTATGACATAAAAAACTGCATCTGTGAGTGAGGCTCTAGTCTTGGAATTAGGGGAGTGTGGAGTCCTTCTTCATTACCATTACTGTCAGGTTCCCTCTGATCGAGAGTGGTAGTATCTGTCAGGGTCCAATCTAGAGGTCAAAGAGTTACAAAAGATTTTTATCAATATTGAATAGAAATATTTGTGTTAAATAGAAATCCTTGAAACCATTTAACTGTGTGCAAATTATTAAATTAGATAGGAATACTTGATTAATAGAATTACTCATGTTACGTGGCAATACTTGAAATCATTTCACTGTGTGTAAAGAAATGATTGATATCAAATAGAATTATTATTGTTGAATAGCAATACTCGAAACCTTTTAACTATGTGCAAACAATGAATATTTTAATGGTTTCAAGTATTGTTGTGTGCAAAGAAATGATTAATATTAAATAGAATTGTTAACGTTAGTAATACTTAAAACCATTTGTGTGCAAACAAATGAGCTGAGACTCATTAAAAAATAATGTTACCTACAAACTATTCACTTAAAAATCATGTATATGTGCAAATAAGATTTGGCATTAAATAACCATCAAGGTTTGATATGCCATTAAACCAAATGACCTAACCTAACCCAGAAGCGCCTTTTGATATATGTTCTGTTGCAGATTCACGTGGATTTTCAAGTTGTTCTCCGGTTGACTGTGCTATATATATCTGACGCCTGATCTAACTGCAAACGAACTCGTTCGTTATTCCCTGAAACAACAACGTATTTCTGGCTGGATTCATAGTCTACTGTTAATGTTGCGAACTCTGAGTCGTTTTTTACAAGCCGTTAATTTTTTACAGACCAAAAGTCTGAGGTGCCTAACATTAAACTTTTCAACCATTTCTTTGTAATAGCAGACATTAGATGTAGATTTTTTATATACAAATATGGGCTTCTCATTAATATTCACTGACGTTGTATGAGCGACCCAAAGACAAATTTTAAATCATCCTTTTTAGATCCATTCATATCCTACCGAGGTTAACACGGAGGATAATCCTGCATTTTGGTAACTTTTAAAGAAGTTCAACGGTATTACAAAACCATCAGTTCACAAAGAAACATTTCTTCATACCATCACACACACCACATTGCTACTAGCGGCCCTCCTGTTCACATCCTCAGCGGCTCACTGGAAAAATTGAGTAGGGGGGAAGCAAAATTTAACCAAATTATGCAACTGGGTTTGATCCGTACATCAAACAGTAATTGGGCTTCTCATTTGCACCTGGTACTCAAAAGTGGTGGTACTTGGCACACATGTGACGATTATTGAGCACTCAACTAAACCAGATCGTTATCCTTTTCCCCACATACACGATGTAACAGCCAAGAATACAAGATAAGTCTATATTTACTAAATTAGACCTTACCAGGGTCTACTATCAAATTCCAGTAGATCTTGAACACATTCTGAACAAACTGTGATTACCAAACCTTTTGAACTGTTCGAGTTCTTGCGTGTGCCTTTTGAAGTCAGGAATGCAGTGCAGTCTTTCCAGAGATTTATTGACCACGTATTGTACACTTACATTTTGTATGTGCCTATATGGACGATGTCCTCATTGTCAGTTCCCCTATAAAGGAACATATTCAACACGTTCAGTCCGTTTTTTAGCGTTTCGAGAAATCTGGTGCTGTTAGCAATCCAGTAAAGTATGAATTTGGAAAATCAGAAGTAATTTTCCCAGGCCAACACATCAATTCTGTGGGAATTTCTTCTGCCTGTTCAAAACTAAGAGTCATACCTAAATTCCTGGTACCAGACACAATGAAAAAGGTACGGCAGTTTCTAGCGATGATGATTTTTTTCAAATGCAAAAAAAAAAAAAAATGCCTTTCGTATACATATACATCAACAACATCCGAGTAGCCAATGCTAATATCGATAGACACAAACAAACCCTCCATAAAGTTCCAGAGATTGGCTCATTTTGGTCTCCGGATCCATTTAGACAAATGTATCTTTGGTTCCACCGGCATATATTTCCTTGGGCATTATAATGACGTCGCCAGCATCTCACCACTAACTCAGAAGATCAAAGTCATCCAAGACTTTCTTACTCCAACCTTTATCTGGCAGCTAAGACATTTCATCGGGTTAGTTAACTTTCATCGAAGATTTGTGTCAAACTGTTCATTCATACTTCTTACACTAACAAGTATTCTATACAGAATGAACAAAAACCGTATTCGCAGTCATCGAACACGAAATAAATTCTCAAGGCAAATCAATTGCTTTTTCACAGCCAAACTGTCACCAACACAATCAAGATATCGCACTTTCTTCAAAGAGTCATTAGCCTTACTATCAAACCTTACTATCAAACATTTTCGCCATCTGTTCGAAAGCAGAGATTTTGTGATTCATACCGAACATAAAACGTTTGCAACCATTATGAACACAAACCTGGCTTGGTTTCTGTTTAATGGCATATCAACCTTCGTGGGTTATTTAATGCCAAGCCCATTCTTGTAGAACATTAGTTATACTATTAAACTTACAGCTGGGAGAATAAGGGGTATCATACTTTTCCCAAGAGTATTTGTCCGAAAGTGAACGTAATAGCGCAACTGGAGTTCGAACTCGCTTACAAAGAACGTGCAGTCCAGAATGTTAGCCATAACACCACGGGGATATCCTCCTACGAACTTGGATAAATCCAAATCCCCAAAAGCCAGACAACCGGACTATATCTTGCTATTCACAACAGCTATTCGTTATATAAAAGAAATTACAACTGACACACTGTCGAGTGCAGATATTAGCACCTTCGCCGACGACATACCGAGTTATAATTTGATGCCAGAACAGAAATCAAACTCAAAGTTAAAAGATGAGTTAACGAATGCATCACTTAAGCTCCAAAAATTACTAGTCCTTTTCAGTAAACAAAAAAAGCTTAATTTCGATGTCACACTAAATAACCCCTGAGCTTATATTCCTCCCACACTCAGAAAGCTTTTCCAATACCTACATGAACTATCACACCCAAATAAACGAGCTACGACCAAACCCATCGATGAACATTTTGTTTGACCGAACATGACAATCGAGTTTCGTAAATAGACTACTTCCTACATGGAATGTCATCGCAGTTTATATATCTACACGTCGATATAGTTGAACCTCTGCCCATGTATCAGGGATACCTGTATCTATTAACCATCATCGATTGATTTTCCCGATTGTTAACAGTTACAGCAATCAAAGACTCAACAGCCAACACAGTCTCCAAGACGATTTTAAGTCGTAATCTTGGAACTCTACAAGTAGTCATAACTGATCGTGGAACACAATTCTAATCGTTCTTATTTCAGGAATTCGTCAACTTACTTGGTTCCAAACTAATCAAACGAGACCCAATATCATTAAGCTAATTCTTCTCTCTTTCCGGTATATTGTCAAAAAAGATTTCGGTTGCACATCAGCCGAACTCATTTTCAGCACATTCCAGTTCCTACCAGGACTCTGAGGAAACCTCAAACACTCATTCTAATCTAACTACCCACAACTCCTCTCCGTGACAAAATGGTACAAATACGATATACGTCGACACGACTTACAATTACGAACACTTGCATATCAACAGATCTTCATAACGGCGAGTAAATCTTCATAGGAAATGATGCAGTTAGAAAACCTCTCACACTTAACCGTCATGTTCCTTTTTTAAGTTATCAGCTACCATCAATCGCGATAACAACGCGGACACTATAATAGAAGTGTTGTGGGTTAGTAGATAATAGTTAACAATAGAGCCAGACGACGGAGCGTGTTATACAGCAGTTTTATTCTGGTAGAGAGGGGACTGGTACTGTTACATCCGGTGCGTGATCATGCGGAGAAGGTGGATATTTTAGTGCGATATTATGACAATAACTAACGACAAGACCATGTTTTTGGAGAAAACGTATCATGGCAACATTCCAAAACCAGATTCACAACCAAAAGAATTACACGACTCCTAAACAAACAAAATCTGGTGGGAAAGTCAACTTTCCAAAACATTTCAAAACTTCCATCAGTTACTAATTGATACAATAAATTATCTAAAAAGGGAGCCTTGACGTAATTTGTCAGAATTCCGTTTGATAACCCAATCGAAAGTGTTCACCTGGACAGCCATAGCTCATATGGAAAAGCTGAACTAAAATTCTGACCGGCTCCACGCATCCACTTCCGGGACGAACACGAGAGGACAAAAATAAAGCGTCAAAATAATTTTTTCTAACCAATCGGAAACCGCTGCGCGACTTTTAAACAAGTCTATTTCTGAGCTTATACGAAACATTCTGGTTGTATATAAGGGGGCTAATCTGACCCAGCAGTCAGAAGGAAATTGTTTATGATAGCAGCAACTTCAAAGAAATGCCGAACGATCAAAAACCAGCAGCAGCCTTCAAAGAGATGCCAAAAATCACAAAAAAGCAGCAGCAGCAGCAAGTTCAAAGAGATGCCAGACGATCACTAAGCAGCAGCAACCACAATGAAGACATAACCACAACTACAATCTGCGATCATGATCAAACTACACCAAGTGAATAACCATCTACTTAATGTGATGACAGCTAACTATAATCATTGTACATTAATCAAGAATAAAATCTTTTTAAAATCTCAAACACGTCTCCTTTCCATTGTTGTGTTACTTTTTACTCTTTTACGGTTAGCACAAGATATTGTACCTAAACACGACGACATTTGCACAAAACCTTTTCTTGTTCGTCAGAACTGTAGCTCCTGCAATACCTTCCTTCCAAAAATTATCTTGTATGTATAATATACCCTTTCTTATTAAAACTATGCATTTGTTTGTTGTCATTTCTTCCAGCCGGCAAGTAGAGCAAGGTTGTCTCTGTCAAGTCAGCCTTTCCTCTTCTATAAAAATTATTTCTAAGAAAAAAATCAAACCGACCACGTGCACACTTGATTTGGTCTGAGTGGAGAATGGAGAAGTAATCCCAGACAGTGCGGCACCAAAAAACTACTTCCTCTTTTTGTCGAGAACTACCATTTGATCCTCAGTACCAATTCGGGGACCGAACTGTAAAAGCACGAAACACTTCAGCTAGCTGATGGGCTTCGTCACTCGCTTCTTGAATGGAGCTTCCCAAGAAATAAAAGTAAAATTAAACAAAGTCGACAACTGAAATTCTACCAAGTTAAACAACTGAAAAAAAAAAATTCAACCGAGAATTCTGCTGAAAAGAACTTTAAAGAAGACTCGCAATTTTATGAACTCTGAAGCGTTATGACAAAACAAAAGAGAAAAAAAGTAAAGAAAAATACTCAAATTCAAAGAACTTGGTTTTCCGGACACTCTCCCAGATAAGTTCCAGCAAATTGCACTAAAACTTGCAACACTTTATCTTTTCCATCCCTTTCTTTGTTATTTCTTTGTATAAAATCCCTTTTTAAAAAACTTTATAGTCGGTGTTATCTTTCCGAATTAGTATCCGAACTAGAAAGCTGCGGAACTTACTGTTTAAACTTACTTTTTAAACTTACCGTTTAAATTTACCGTTTAACATTGCACACTAAAGCTCCCTAAAAACATTACCCAGTTAAATACTAAACTTGGCTTTAGTGTCACTCACTTCATATTAAATTTGTTATCCTCTAAAATTTCCTTATATTGAAATTCTATCCTCAAAATTTTCTTTTATATTGCAAATTTTATTTCTCAAAATCTTTTTACTACCTTTCTCTCTTATCTCTTATCTTGTCTTTTCATACACGCGTAAATAATATCAAGCAATTTCAGTTATACGTTTTCCTTTCTTTTTTCGATTTTTTTAAAACTTAAAATGACATAGAAATAGTTTTAATGTTCTTAATTTGAACGAGGCACCCCAAACAAAGATGTAAACGAACCGGGAGGATTTTTCATTTCAACTGGGGGAAAACGAAAAAAGAAAACGAAGAAAAGAAGAATACCCCCGCTCCCAAAAGAAAACACAAATTATCCTCCCTCGCCCCAAAAGGAACAGATTTCAAATTAACTAAGTCTTTTTGATTGTTTTGATTTTTGCGACTTGTTATAGAAACAACTCTGGAACTCAACAGTAGAGTGAAATAGATGAATAAACAATTGGCAGTTTTGTTTACTGTTGTTTGTTTACTTTAGTAGTAACAAACACTAGTTGCTACAAGGAAAGAAAAAAAAAAAAAAAGAAATGCAAATAGAATTATGGCTTAATAAGTTCTTTTTTTATTCCAACGTTTTTTTTTCTTATTTTTTATTTCACGAATAGAAAGAGTGATTAATGTTCAGTGACAAATTTTGGGGCTTTGATTAAAACTGCAGGTATTGCCGTCGTTGAAACTTTCGTTCAGCGCGTACGCACACACACACACGACTTGCTTACAAGGTTTTCAACATTCGTTCTATTACCCTTCCCTTACTTTTCCAGCCATCATCCCTTTTATTTAGGTAAGGATAATTCAGCTTTCTCATTCTGTCCAGTTCATATCTGTCTCAAGTCACTTCAAAACTCCTACTTACATTTGCTTGTTGCTTCAATTTAGTATTGTGATAGCGAATCTGCTTTTCTCATAGTTAACCTGTTTGATTTACAGCAAAGCACTTCCTTCCAAACTGACAGATCACTGCCATACACACCTTATCACGCAATAATTGTGTATGCATAAAAAAGAGTCTATTTCATTTGCTACATTTGTGTGTGTGCACATTTAAAAACAGGATCGCTCAAAATCACGAAACAAAAGACAAAAAACGAAAACAAAAACCCAGCAACATTGAATTTACGAAGAGAGAGAGAGAGAGAGAGGGATATATATATATATATATATATATATATATATATATATATATATATATATATATATATATATATACATATATATATATATACACACATATATATACACACAAGGGCAACTAAGGACTACCTTACCACTACAAAACTTTTCTCTACCCATATCCACGTATCTCTTCTTTACCACAGAGGTGTGTGTAGGTTGATACTAACCACGTGACCACAGCAGATACCTTCACAACTCAGCACATACAGTTGGTAAATGTAATACTTACCTGGAAAATTGCATTTTTTCTACAGGTAACTTAACTTATAAAAACTAATACTGATATTGCAATTTCATTATTAGTGTTTATTTATTCATTTTTCTTTTGACGATTTATAAGTTTGTGTAGTTTTAAATATTTTTATCCCTTTTCCAGTCCTCTCGTTTTATTTTTTTTTTTTTTAATGACTTGCTCTGACGCGTATAGGACCTGCGCCTCAGTTTTTTCCTCTGATTTTCTTTTATGTACAAACAACTTTATCTTCTCTTTTGATTTCTTTCATTGATGCAAGATAAACAACTGTCCATCTTACATATATTTTCAACTTCTTTTTTCCCCTATTCTCGGGCTGGACCTTACTTGGGCTACTACTACTTACCTGATGACATGATTTTATTGCTTTGGAAACCTACTTCGACTGTCTTATTGTCTTGTCACTAATAAAACATACACATAAAGAGAAAACTTATTTTCTTTCTGCTGAGTGTTTTATTAATCAAACTGTTTGGTATGCGATGCACAATTTTAATAACTACACAAATCGCGTCTTATTTGAGATGTTCAAGAAGTGGAGTGAAACTGTTTTATTTTTACAAAGTTCAAAACAACTTTAATACGAACTTTTTGTTCGTAGTTATTTGACATAATGGAAGAAAACAATTTAAAAGATTTTATATATTTCGGAATGAGGAAATTTAAAATGGAAAATAAAGTAGTAAACGGTTTTAAGTTCTCCCAATAGAGAATGATTTAGCTGATCAAAAACAGTTGACTGCAGCTCAACACATGTGGTTTAAATTTCAAAGAATCTCGCTTTGATGATAAAAGAAAAAAACAAAACAAAACAAAAAAACAAACCCCAAACTATTTATCAAAATTACATAAACATTCTTTCCTTTAAAATAAAAGGGAAGTGCTTGTGTCACGTTTCAAAAAAAAAAAAAAAAAATTAAGTAAAAGAAGTACTTTGATTGTGAATGACGACCTATGGAGTTCATAAATTAGTCTTTACCTTCAATTTCCTTATCTATGTTACTGTTTGCTTTGCTACACATATAACTTTTAATTAGATTCATTAAAACAATACCTTTCATCTTATTAAACCGAACATTATCTGTTATTATTCATATTATTCTTTATTCAAATATATTATCTTTCATGAGCTCCTAAGTCTTATACAACATTTAAACCTCAAAATCATGTCTTGTCCGACAATTTCAAAAAAATTAAACGGGAGAGAAAAATAGGGGGTCTACTTTATCAGCAGACATGGCTGTGAGAGCTTCTACAAACTCTCCATCTTCTGTTACCTCCTCTACCCCGACAATTGTCCTCAAATCGCCTGAACTACAGCAACAGGTTTCAACTTCATCGTTCTCTACGACCATGATCCAGCAGCAGCAGCATTCTGCTACCTCGACTCACCATCGGGTACGTCGGAACATCACAAACAAACCCATGTCTATGAAAGGACATCTCGCCAAACATAAATTACCATTTTGGGTCCGACTAGTTCAAGGTAATCTGCAAAAACATATTCATTCTTTAGAACCCTCTGTGCAAGGACCTGAAGGTAACAGCATTTTGGGTTGCGAAGTTCCATTACAAGTTTTAGAGATCCGACGCAGAAAACTAGTTATTGCTCGAAAAATGCAATGGGAACGTAAAGTTCAGGATTACGTAGTGACTGGCAAAAACTTACAGATACCTATCAATTTTAAAGGTGAGTGATATTTGATGATAATTATTGTTTATTGCATTTATGTTCTCCCTAAGTTTGTTTTGATGTTTCTCTCCCTTTCAGCATATTGTGTTTCATTGAGTCAGAATTGATAACTTCACTAGAATTAGTTATTTTATGAATTAAGTTTTTATTTCCCTTTCTGAAAAGGATTCTAGTTTCGGTAAATGTGAAAAGTTAGAGCGTAATTACAACGGCGTTACTCTACTTCTTACTTTTTTTCTAGGCTCATATACATTATACAACAATAAATATAAAAGACCGAAAATACAGTCTATCAATTTATTTACCTCCCCATATTTTAAGAATTAAGTGATACACATCATTTATCTCCCTGTATTTTTTAAGATCTCATTTATATTTCGCGGATGTTTAGATCAGATTTTGACAATTGTCGAGCGAGTCTGATGCAGAAGTAAGAAGAGATAAAGATTTGATTTTGTCCACCTCATTTAGGTGATTTAGTTTCTAGTTTCAATGCTTTTGAAGAATTGGATTGAAATGACTGGTCAAAATTCGATTGATCAGGAACAATTATATATCTGAACTATAAGCAACGTGCCATGTGGTCTAAATATAAGAAAAAGACAAGTAATTACAAGAAAAAGGAGTCCATTTAAGAAAGGATTCGTTCTTTAAAAAAAATCAAACTTAGATTGTCCTAATTCTTTTTTTACGGTTCACTTAAAAATATCTTAGATCTTGTAAAAGTGATCGCACCACTTGTATTTTTGATTTTTATGGTTCACAGATTATTTGGCACAGCTTGTCTAGTCCTGCTCGTTAAAAATCCATAAACAATTTTTCGCGAATAATTTTGCTTGCTTTCCATTCAGAATTTCTACTAATCAGGGAATTTGTTAAATTTGAAATCAACTGATATTTGTATGGAATTAGTAGCGAAATGGTCTCCGACTTGGTCATTTCTATAACATGTACACGAGTTCTATCTTTTGTTTTGATTTTATTTAGAGTGATGCTGATAAAACAATAAGTAAAATAACTTTTTTAGTTAAAAAAAAATATAATGAATTTTACATGAAAAAAATTAGCAAAGTTATTTTTTTATTTCAGAGTAAACAATGTTGTAACTATTTTTCGCTATTACTACTCGTTTGAGATTTGAGTTTAAAGTCTCATTGGTAATTGTTAATGGTTTAATCTCTCATATTCAGTGTCCATTACTTCTTCACGATCATTCCAATTGTAGTTATACACAAAAAAATGTTTTTACTTTTTGCGGTAAAAAAACAAACTTTTATATTTCATATTGGAGCAGTTGATGGGAATTTTCTTCTTGATTCATCTGTTTTTAAAAAAAAAAGAGCGCTTGTTCAAATTATTCCGTTGATTCCACTCATTAACTCTGAGAATGTTATACTTAAAGTCACCATCGAGGTAAGAGTAACTTTCAGTCATTATTTTTGTTTTCCCGAATATTTACATAAAAATCAAACAAACGGAAAACATGTATGTAACCCACCCATTCACTATAATTATTTTAGTCTTTCCCTCTTTTAACCTCGAAGAAGTTGGGGACTTACGGCCGATCGTCGAAAAATATAACTGCAAAAAAGAAATGACTGAAACTTACTCGTATCTTTATGGTGTAAAAATTTATTTTTAATTTTTATATAAACTGTTTGTGTTATCTTGGAATTTTGATTATGAATATATATTTTAAGCGAAACGAATTCTGTAGAACTATGCTTGAATATATGTTTATACAATCGTGTTATAAAGCTATATAAAGTTATCCCCCCCCAACCAGTAATTAATGAAAGAATAAAAACTTACATTTGGTTCGGTGGTTAGTTACTCGTTTAGTTTTGAAAAAAGGGAATATATGCTTTATGTAAAAAAAAAAAAATTGATATCCAATAATACTAGTAAGTTAAGCTCTGTAATTATTGATTTTTCTGTCATTGTCTTGGGTTAAAGGTTTTGAACGTAGATTTTTGTAAATTCTATGTTTCAGAATTGTTGACAAAAATGAGAAAGAACTAAATTCCAAATATTTTGTAGCCTTTTCATTTCTAAGTTTCTCAAACGGAGGAAGTTAATATTTTTTTGGTATATTTCTGTAGGATCTTAGAAATATTGTACATTAATAGTTGTCTAAACAAAAATTGATTTCAAAATAGATAAAATGTTTCTGATTTTTCTTTTTACTTCCCGGCTCATTGGCCTATTGGGTAGAGTGTTTGCCAATGGTCGTGTCATACCAAAGACTTTAAAAATGGCACTTGATACCTCCTTGCTTAACACTCAGCAATATAAGGTACATATCAAGGGTAAAGTGCAGCAAACCAGGGAAAAGAGTAGCGCCCTCCCCTACACCTCGGTGTAGTAGCTATTGAAAAGGGAGCCTTCTGGTCGCCCTCGACTACAGTTGCCAACTTTACTTACTACAAGTTGTAAGGTTGTTGATAAACACTAATAAGACATTTGTTTGTATTCATGTTGTTAAGATGGATGCAAAAAATGTGAAGAAAGAAAGAAAACCAAAAATGTTAAGTCATTAGTAATCAGGATTTAAAAATCTTTTCTCATTAGTGTTTTTAATGTCCTCTTTAACCATTATGCACTTGATATAATTATTCCTTTCATATTTTTGAATATCAAATATATGCTCGGTAAATGAAAATATTTCAAAATCCTTCTATGTATCTTTTGTGATGGTATATTTTATTTTTCAGCCTTCTGTTTATTTTACTTTGTAATCCGGAATACAACAATTTGAATTTTTTTTTGTCTCCTCTGATTCTATTCACATGATTTACTGTATCTGGTGCTTAATTAATAAGTTTTCTCAATTGAACTCTAAAAATAAACTGAAAAGGGATTTTAAATGAGTGGGTATTTTAACACTTTTTTTAAATATATGTATCAAGGATAAAATATTTCTTTCAATTGCATTTTTAAAAAAAATCAAGATATGAAAGAAAAAAAACAAACAATGGATTATCTTTATAATAGGTTTGTATACACTGCCTAGTATTATTATACACTTATGTTGGAGTGGAAGCACTTTTTTTTACTTTAAGATAGCAAGTAGGTAATGAGCTATGTATAGAGATTGTACCTATGTTTTTGGTAGCTGCACCTTACCAAGTAGGGTAGATGCTCATCATTTGTTTTTATGAGTTAATATCTATGAGAAACATTCTTTCAGCTATTTGTTTTTTCATCTGTTAAATCAAGTTGCAGATGCACAAATTTGTAAATGCTTAAATTAATATCTTCATATAAGATATTCTAAAGTGCTGAATAGTTTATAGAAAAAGATGAAAGAATCAATGTTAAAGTTAGATTTAAAAAAAAAAAATCAGCTTTGCTAATGTAAAATATTTATTAGATATGAATTATTTGTCTGTTATAAATTGAAGTTAGAAGAACCAATTTTTAAAGAAGAATGTAAGACACAAATTATATATATTTTTTAACTTATAATTTATTTTGCCCTATTGCGGGTGTAAGACCTTTGCCAAAAAAGGGGTGTCTTGGGCATGACACTAAATTACATCTGATGGTGAGGCTCCACTTGGAATGTGAACTTCTCCTTTATTGCCATTACTCCCAGGTCCACTCCAAGTTAGAGTTAGGGTATTATCTATGAGTCGAATTGATCTGTTTGAAAATTAATCTTATTTGATAGGATCATGTGCCAAAACTACAAATACGAATGTACAATGAATACAATTGCTTAAAATAACTTGAGATGGGTTGACATGTTATTAAAATAATTGATTCAACAAATAGGTCCTTTGAATTAAAAAAAAAATAGTTCTCAATTATTTGTCTTAAAGTGTCTGTGACATGAATTGTAGAATGTTCCTTATAGTTGGCTTGATTACCTTTTAGGTTTGGTTTGGTTTGGTTTCTTTGTTTAATGGCATATCAACCCTTGCAGGTTATTTAATGCCAAAGCTATTCTCCTAGAAGAACAGTAGTGGTGCTATTTAACCCATAGCTGGGAGGATAAGGGGGTTCATACCTTTCCCAAGGGTATTTGCCCGAAAGTGAACGTAATAGCGCGACTGGAGTATGAACTCGCATACTACGATTCCACAGTCCATCGCTTTAACCATTACACCACGAGGAGGACACCCCCTTTACCTTTTAGAGAAAGAAAATTATTATACAGAAGAATTTTCTTGATTGTTTTTAAAAATGGTGTGTCTATGTAGCTTCTGCATAGCTTGTTTTGAGAAATCATTTTTAGTTTGTTTGGCTCAAACCATTGTAAAGGAAAAAAAACTATCATCTTTTATACCATGCTTTACAATGGGTCTGTTAACATTTGGTTTTGTAATGTCTAAAAATTTGTACAAAAGCTGCTAAGACTTTGAAGTGTTTTCTGCGGCTACTAATTTTGGGTTGGCCATGTTTGATAACAACAACCCTTAGATTTTTATGCTTGAGAAGTAGAGTTGAATTTACTATTGAAAAATGTGCCAAGGCATCAAGAGCTGCTGTCATTGCATTAATTTTATGATTTTTTTGCTCCATTTCTTTTCTTTCATTATCAAAAAGAAAAAAGAAAATTAACTAATGGTGAAAATAACACTGTTGACCTATTTCTTGTTACTCTAATTTTCTTTTGGTTTAAGAACTGCGAAAAATTGGGTTTTCACTCAAATTAAAAAAAGGATGTAATTTGTGAGTTTAATTAAGAGTTATTAATAATAATAATTGATGGCATAAAAGAAACCTGAACTTTTTATTTGGGTTACCACTTTGTGTGGTTAATGAGGATTACTTAAGGTTAAGTAAAGATAACCTCATTTCAACCAATCAAAATTGAGTCTTGCAAGGAGATGCATTGGAACCATCTTTATTTGTAATTTGCTTAGATTATGTAATATGAATGTTAATAGATCTAATGAAAGAAAATGGTTTCAGATTAAAAAAAGTAAGAAGCAGATGATAGAAAGTATTACTAATGCAGACTATACTGATGATCTAGTGCCTCTTGCAAATATATCTGATCAGGTTGAATCTCTACTGCATTGCTTGGAGTAGGAAGCAACTGGGATTGGTCTTTATGTCAACTCATATAAGACAGTTAATGTATTTTGATTAAGATTGACAACTACTGTATGGTTGCACCATGTAGACTTTAATGAAACATTTGTAGAAAAGGCATGATGGGAAATAAAATAGAATTCTGTGCTCTATTTTGAACAAATCCTGGAAGCAGCACCCCAGAAAATGGCAGTTATATGGTCATTTACTTTCCATCTTGCAAATCATCCAAGTAAAGCAAGCAAGACATGCTAGGCACTGCTTGAGAATCAACGACAAACTCATTGGTAACATTCTCCTAGACATATGTGTACACCAGTGTTAGCCAACCTGTAAATACATTTATCAACTGATGATAATAAACTTTCTTTAGTTGTTAAGATTTAGTGGTTAGCATTTATTGAAAGGAAATGTTTTTTGATGTGATACACTATAATTTGAGTGAGACTTTTTTACAAAAAAGGAGTTAATTTTTCATTCTTTTTCGAAGGAAAAGTATAATGATTTTAATTCCTTCTGTTTATTTATTAAAAGAACAGGGTAAAAATAAGAGCAAATATTGGAATAAATAATGAAATAGAATAAAAAAAATCAACAAGTTTAACATTTACTAACAAAAAATATTACAAATAAACTATCACACAAAATGTCGGAAAGCATGCAAGAGAAAAATGAGTAAACCAATGTAGCGATGCATAAACATTTGTACAAATATATTTCTTTCTGATTGGTACAGTCATACATATGTTTACAACATCAATGTTTGTAGCAGTGTTATTGTTTATTGCTTCAGTAATTAAAAGTTTATAATAATTATTTGTATCATTGGAATTGAAATATAAATTGTCTTTGACAATAAAAGATACAGTTTGTAAAATGTTTTTATGTTCTTTAAAATTTGAAATTTTACAAAATATGCCTAGTTTATGCATCAAAAGAATTTATGAAAAATCAAAAGGTATGAGGCACTATGGCTCCTGTTTCCTTGTTAGATAGACAAAAAAAAACAGTTTATTTTTTTTGATTTAGATTATGTAAACCTTCTTTGCAGATAGAAGATAATCATATTTTAGAGATAGACTAGACAAACTTTGTGGGTTGATTTTTGGTTTTTATTTTTTAAGTCTTATTTTTAAAATTTTATTTTTGGTTGTGTGAATCAACCACACTATCCACACACTCAAAATTTTCCAGAAAAGTGTCTTTGAATTAATATCAATATGTGTACAAATCTTAAAGTTAAAGTTGGAATTTAAAAATTCTAAAAAAAAAATTTTCCTGAACTATTTGATAATTCTGGTCACTACAATATGCTAATAGTTTGATAAGAATGAAAAAAAAAAGATGATGCTTTATGGAATGTATGTCACTAATGTTTTATTCAGTTTTTTAAATCTATAGCTTTTCATCTGTTCTTTGTTTTTTTTGTTTTTTTTTAATCTTTCTCTCGGAATTAAAAAAAAAAAAAATCCGTAATTCTGTTATTTTCATGTTTTCAAATGTTTTCTTTTCCTTATATTTTATTCTATTTTTCAATTTTCTGCAATACAGATGTCTTGCAGCAGATTAGCTATGTATGTATTCATTGA
This sequence comes from Sepioteuthis lessoniana, assembly GCA_963585895.1. NCBI lineage: Eukaryota > Metazoa > Mollusca > Cephalopoda > Myopsida > Loliginidae > Sepioteuthis > Sepioteuthis lessoniana. Next base: position 19,846,319 of record OY757907.1, read on the forward strand.
TTCCTTTTTTTTTCTTTTTTTTTTTCTTTCTTTTTTTTTTTTTTTTAAATTCTAGTTTTTCCAGTATTTCTGATTCAATGTAAACATATTTATCTTTTTCCTAATTCCCTTTTTGGTATTCTAAACACTATATATTGTGCATGTATGTATTAGACTTTTTATTGAAAAATGTGTTTGACTATTTGTCTGAATATTAAGAATATGTAAAAGTTGAAATGTAGAAAAATATATGCATAAGTGAGAATGAATATTTGCTTGAATGTATTTGTTCATTTGAAAATGTGGGGATATAAATGTGTAAAATGTGCATGCAATGCTGTCTTTTTTTTTTTTTTTTTTTTTTTTGAATGATCTGTCTTGTCTCTTGTTTATATGAATTATCATTTTTGTCATGTCATCAGAAAAAAGAAAGAATATTCTTCCCAATGCATAAAAACTACAGACTTTTGCTGTTGTGGTCAACAGTACAGAAAGATCTTTCAGAATTGCTTTATTCTCTTCTTTTCCTGTATTTGTGTCTGTAAAAGTATATCTATATGTTTCTGTGTACCTGATGATCTAAAGTATTATTTCTTCTACATCCTTAAGTATTGTTTTTCCTTCAATGATTCACACTATAAATTAAGAAGAAAATAAAATAAAAATGCCATAAGTACAAGATATTACATTAGATTTTACAGTTGGAATCATTAAAATACTAAATCTCAAGTTTTATGTTCCCCAAAGAAATCTATCAAATATCTTAATATTTCATGATTTTCTATGAACCCTTATTTTTGGTGTGGGTTTCTTCAAACATCCACTAGAATTTCTCAATAAATCATGGGTGTCAATTTCTACCTCAGTTAAGACTTTTCTTAATAACTTGATGTCTATTAACATCACCTAATTTACAATTTTATACTTTATCTTTATTTCTTTTGGTTATAAAAATATCTTTTATCATCAAGGGTTTTCGGACTATTGTCTTCATCTTTATTGTTATTTCCACAACGTTTCGGCCAATATGTCCTCCGGCCTTCTTCGGGTGTTTGTCAAACTCGGGAACCTTCACGAAACGTCAAGCTATATCCTTTATTGAATCCACGGGGGTTGCCTGGTCTTATTCCGTTAGGCAGTAGGACATATCAGCCAAAACATTGTGGAAATAACCATAAAGATGAAGACAATAGTCCAAAAACCCTTGATGGAAAAAATCATCAAGCTTTGTCTCAGAAATTTAGACTACTAAAAATATCTTTGTTATTTTTTGTATTGAGTTTTTTTTATATCTTAGTTGTTGGAAGAAGTGGGTTTGTTATTCAGTGTTTTTTCATATTATGCTATATAGTTGTAGAATAACAATAACACATACCTCTGGCAGGCAAAAATAAAGTAGGTCGTGGCTCAGTGCAGTCCTTCTTACAATGCTAAACTGAAGCTGGTTTATATAATGAAATACCTTCACTCACTTACCAGCAGCCAATCATGGCCCATGCAATAGAATCGCCCACTTGTGCACAAAGGGATGCTCCAGAGCACCATAAATAGCTCCCGTTCCTCAATTGCGGCAATTATAGCTTCCTGTCTTCACGACTGATTGCTCTTAGCTAATGTGATTAATTACTCTCGGCTATCACAACTAATTGCCCTATGCCACCTGACAAATCCTACATGGCGCTGTAGGCAGGATTCAAACCTGCGCGGGGATTACCCAGCGACCCTTAAGCTTCTGTGTTGCCACTTACAATTCTCTTGGCTGACTTGACAGTGAGCTCTGCCTGACCATTAGATTGTGGGTAGGTGGCTGATGATAATCTGTGTAAACAAATGACTGATGTTTGATTGAGTTGTTAGTTATTCATAGCAATACTTGAAACCATTTAACTTTGTTGACTTATGTTAAATTGACTTGTTAGAAATAGAACTGTTTGATCATTTAACTGTGTGTAGGGGAGAGCACTATTCCTTTCCCTGAAATAGTTATTTTTTTCATCTGTATCATTTGAAAAATCACTTGATAATGAAAATCTAAAAAAAATAAAAACTAACCCATAGCTCTTGATAATTTGATAAAAATTATATTTTCAAAATGATAGTAGGCACTGTATGGATTATGTCCCTTGCTTGGCAAATATTTCTAATAGCCACTAGGTGGCATGACTAAAGTAGCATATAGAATGATGCTCTAATGGCAAACTCTCTCTCTCTCTCCTTATTTTAGCCTTGACAACCAGAAGCATGCACAAGTGTGTATGCATTCCCAACGCGTAGTGGTGGTGGGGGTTGCTCTCGCTCCAACAAACTTCCTGTTGTACCATACATAGTACCATGTCTTGATGTAAGTCTTCACACAACTGCTTTCATTCTATTAAGGCCTCTTAACTCATACCAAAAGACTCTTCAACTACATGATAAGACTTTTCTCTGCAATGTACTTTCACATCATTCCTGTATTCATTCTGTCAATTTTGCTCTGGTAATAAATTTATTTCATTGTGAATTGTTTAGCATGAGGAAATATTAAACCATCATAGATTTCCTATGCTACAAGTGTCTGAATTGTGTTCCTCGCACTCAAATAATTGTGGTGGAGAGTTTTGATACTCAGATACAACAAATATACAGACTAACCCTCGAGTTGTCAATACCATTGCCCATTCAATTCTATTCCCACAACACCTTTTGTACCAATTGATATTAATAAAGTTAAAGCCATTTGAACTTTTTCTTCTTTTGAAGGTCTGAATTGTATTTGAACTATAATTTTTAATGACTGGGAAAACATTCCTTATGCTTGATAAGTTGATATAAACCTTTTGTAAATATGAAGCCCATTATGAACTCAACAGCATGTTTGTTGTCTCTTTGAAGGACACACACTAGAAGGATTTTATAGTGAACTGTGACTTCATATTGAAGTCAATTTTCCACTTCTAAAGTTTTGACCCTCTTTGTTAGTTTTCCTCTTATTTGGACACACAAATATTGAAACTGAGTAGCTTATGTTAGTGTATTTCTGAACAGAAGGCTTTGAAGTGCATCACTTGTCCTCCCTCTTAAATGCCAGTAAGTGTTGTTGCCAATCTTGTGATGAATCTACATATGTAAAAGATATATACACAATCTTGGTTAAATAAATCTGTCTTAGTTTATTAACTTATCTGTCTATTTGTTTGTTGTTTTTGTGATTTCTTTCCTACTGCAAAATATATCAAGTAGATCACATCAGAATCAGTTTATATTATTAGATTTTACTAATTATATAAATTATATTAACTTTGGTATCTTTCATTTGGACATTGGTTACATTGAAAAGAAAATCAAGAAATATTTTTAACCCTGTGTTAGGAACATTTATGAAAAGTTTTATTTTAATCAAGAATAGACCACCCATCTTCTATTACATGTTTTGTTTATTTTCGATTTGAGATATTTCAAATTCTTCATTCAGTTGACTGTCTCAATTTAGAGACAACAATTTAAAAAACAAAACAAACTTTTTTTTAATTGTAAAAATAGAGGAGTCTATTGATGTAATCAGAAATACTTGCTTCTACAGTTATTGATACATCATATATGTGACTAGATACTTCTTCAATGTACATTTCTTATCATTTAGGTTTTTTTTAATTCTTTTATGAAATGGTGTTTTGTTATTCAATAAAAATTCAAAGTATCCTATTTATGTTACTGCTCTGAGAAATAAGATGTAAATTTTCAGCTGCAGATGTTTGCTAGGAATATTTCTGGCTAGTATGGTATGAAAATAACAAGTTGGATGTGTACCATACATAAATCATTTGTCTTGATGAATAATTGCGAGAATTTATTCTTGCTCCATGTATATGCTTAGCCTGATGTTGTCTTGTAGGATTGATAATTTTTACATTCTTTTGTTGTTGGTGTGTATGAATGAGTGAAATGTTTTATTTCAATGATAACAAGGAAAAAATTTCCAGGAATGTTGAAAAATTAGATCTTTTTCTTTCTCTTTCATACATCTGATGCTATTTTTTTTTTTCTTTTTTTTTTTTTCTTGTAATATTAAAGAGTTGTAGAAAAAATTGTTCTCTGAAAAAGTTGTGTTCATAAAAGCCAAAGAGTATGATAATCATATTACTGTATGATTTTTTTTTTTTTCTTATGATGTTGTCATGGAACAATGCATTCTAATTTCCTTGCTAATGTCCGTGCAAAATATATGCATATTTGTGGATTTATAATTTGTGTGAAATCTTCATGTTTCTGAGTCAAAAGATTTCGGTGGCTTCAGCAGATCTAATATGCTCAGATTTTGACATCTGATGGAAGCTGAATAATCTATCTCTCAAAATGTAGAAACAAAACAACTAGGATGAAAATATTAGAATAACTTAGAATAATAAACAGTAGTCAATCAAAAAAAAAAAAATCCTCTTTTCTCACTCTGAAATTAGTAATGGAAAGAGAAAAGAAAACACACTGAAACAAAGGAGCATCAACATAATATATAACTACTAGTGGGTAGAGTGTTTACCAATGGTCCAGGAGACCTGGGTTCAATCCCAGGTTATGTCATACCAAAGACTTTAAGAATGGTACTTGATACCTCCTTGCTTAACACTCAGCAATATAAGGTACATATCAAGGGTAAAGTGGAGCAATTTAGGGAAAGGAGTAGCACCCTCCCCAACTCCTCTTCTGATCGCCCTCAACTACGGTCGCCAACTTTACTTACTTATAGTTCCTGTCAAAATGATGAGATTATTTATATATGGATTAGTTTTCCTGCTGAGGATCAGAGTATATCTGTGGTTTGTTCAGGATCAGTCTTACTCCTTAGCAAGCATGGTTCTCTGAGTATTTGGATAGTGATTTGCATATAGTATCTATTTCTAAACATCTGTGTGTGTGTGTGTGTGTGTGTATATATATGCATATATATATATATATATATATATATATATATATATATATATATATATATATATATATATATAAAATGATCTTGTGGTACATACAGAATCTAAATGTTGCTTTGAAAAGTGAGTGCATGGTATCAAGAAAATTTAAAAATCATAAAAACAAATTAAAATCCTTAAAAAGGATACCCTTTCATCCAGTCACTTCTCTTCAGAGAATTGTCAGTGACAATCGATTTTGTACTAGAAGGAAGTAAGCATGGGATGGTAACCAAAAGAAAATCCAAAAGGAGTGAAGAAAAACATATTGGGTGGGGAAATTACTGTAAGCCAGTTTTTAAAAAGTTTTTACAGTATTTTTTTTCAATGATGTTTTTTCTTCCAACTGTAAAATTTAATGTAATATCTTGTGCTTATGTCATTTTTATTTATTTTCTTAATTCATAGTGTGAATCATAGTGCCCTGTCGGCTGGGGCTGTAGAATACACTGACTGCTTCTCAGCACAGAGGTACTCCCCACTCGCTAATGAGTATCCTGGATATGACATGAAACAATCTGATGGTGAGGTTCCAGTAATGCTGGAGCTTTGGGGAATGTGGAATACTCCTTCATTACCATCATTCCCAGATCTACTCTGACTCGGAGTGGTAGCCCTTGATAGTGTCCTATCTATGGGTCAAATAGAACTAAACTGCATACTTATGCTAAACTGAATTGCTTGAAATAGAACTGTTTTGACATTTAAACTGCATAACTAAGCTAAACTAAATTGTTTGAAATGGAACTGTTTTTGTATGCTTAACTAAATTGTTTGAAATAGAACTGTTTGAATAAACTGAATAGCTTGAAATTGAAATGTTTTTGACAATTAAACTGTGTATTTATGCTAAACTGAATTGTTTGAAATAGAACAGTTTCTTAGTATATAAATGGATTTGGCATTAAATAACCTACAAAGGTTGATATGCCATAAAACCCAAACAAAACGACCAATTTATTTTTCTACAGAATGTCTATCTACAATTTTTGCTGTCAATTAAAAATTTGCAGAGATGCAAACAGTAATTTTGACAATAAAAGACAACTCTACATAATAAAACAGTAATTTATCAATTATATTTATTACATATTATTATTTGGTTTAACATCTTATTTTTGTTAAGAAATAATTTTTAAATGAGTGACATTTTTAAGTTTTATCAATTGGAATATTGTTTTTATTCAGGTAGTCCTCCATATTGTTTATCATAACTAAACAATGCTATTTGATTATCATACATTTCCAGCTTGAAGAACTATCTACAGCATGATTAGTGAAGTTAGAGGATAATAATTATCTTAGCAAAATAAACAATTTTTTTTTCTTTTTTGAAATGTTTTTAAGTTCTCTACTGATAAATTGAAACAAGACATTAATTTTTGAAAAAGCCAGAATAATTGGAGAATCTTTACACAATATTCTCTCAAACTATATGGCAAATAAACTTAGTTATAAAATTATTGAATTAATGATACATACGTCATCAAACTTAACCAAAAATTAAAAGCTCTAATTTCAAACAATTGGAAATCCGTTGGATGTATATGATAAACTTAGACTGAAACTCCATTTTAGATTAAAATTCATCAGACATCATGGATAACAAAATCACAAATTTAATAACCTTGAAATTATTAACACACCAACACAGATTTCACCAAGAAACAAATGCACAGTCATTATTATTGCTACAACAAGTTTTGAAAATAACGAAACTACTGTACCAAAAAGACCCTTTGCAGAATTTAGCCAATTTTGACAAAATAGTGATTTCATTTTCAGATAAAGGTAAACGAATTATAATCACAGATACACATTCAACAACAATAGAATGATGTCTTTTTTGAAAGAAAACAACATATAAAAGAGTTATAAACTGTGTGAAACTTACCCAAGTAATTGCTTTCCCAACAGCAAAGTTTCTTGTAGTACTACATTTGCATGTGTCTCAGTATTTGTCATTCTTGGCGCCAAGACGGTATGGCACAAGGTCTTTTTTAATGTGAGAGCCAAGCACAAGTCAAAGCTTAAATGCTTGGCGGGTACAAAAATACCTTGGCCCTGTCAGCATTCCTCTTAAAAGAGAGCTCCTCAGGTGCTAGGAAATAAACCTAATCCTGCCAAAGCAGGTGAAAACCTGGGGGGAAACTCTCTGAGACCAATGGGTGTGTTAGTCTCAGCCAGCTGACACAAATGCAAGGCTTCCCCAACACTCATGTCGGGTAACCTTGACTAATGTGAACAAGACCTCCACTCATTTTGCAAGCCAGGCATATATGTGCACACTTTGTCACTTGGGGTAAGTCATCTTTTCTTCAAACTACAGAACTAAAAAATTCATAAAAGCTTATAAAGAAATTGCAAAAAAAAACAAAACAAAACAAAAATGCACCAGTATCCCAACAGATAATCTGATGGAGATGTTGACTTTCTGTGTGAAAACGACCTGCTTAGAGATGGGGTCTGACATATACCAATTAGAAATATTAGCTATGGGATCACTGTTGTCTCCAGGATTGGCCAATGTACACATGGAATACTTTGAAGAAATAGCATTAGGATGTACATCACTAAAGCCATCAATGTAGCTTAGATACATAGATGATATATTCATTTTCTGGTCTCATCTGGAAGACGTTCAAACATTACTGGATCATTTGAACTCAGTCTGACTCATCTATATGGTTCCCTATGAAGAAAGAACAAGACGACAAATTATCCTTCCTAGCCATATTAACAACTTGCACAGAACAAGGAATCAGGTCATCTATGTATCAAGAGTCAACCTTCACTGAACAGTATCTCAACTCCCACCATTGACATAATGTAAAAAAAAAGAAATCATTTGTCACCTAGAACATTGAGCAAAAGCCATTAGTAAGTGACATCACCCCATATCAAGAAGAAATGAATAACCTCCATTGTAACAACTACCCAGAGAGCATAACATCAGCTCCAAGAATTCTGGATCACACGACAGAGAAAAATACCTGAAAACTCACAAATCTGTCTACCCTATGTCAAATGTCTTGCTAAAAAAATTCAAAAAAATATGCAGTCCATATGATATGAGGATAATATTCAGGAGTGGCACAACTCTTAAAAAATATCACTTCCGAGTCGAGCCCCCAACAGAATACAACAGGACCAAGAATTGCATGTACTCCATCCCATGCAGCTGTGGTAAAGTATACAAAGGCAAGATATGCTGCCCACCAAATGTGGCCCTATGCTAATCACATGATTTGATTGTAACCTTAGTTCCATGACTACCACATATGTTTCTGGCTAGTTGGTTTATCAATTCTCTCTGTGCCCACAGTAGCATTGTCTTTGTCTGCTGGTAGGATTATGATATTTTCATCACCCTGTAGTGATTTGATGGCCAGTCTTTCTTCCTTTAAGATGTTTAGTTTTGGAGGCTTTAATTTCTCTAGTGCTGGTCTCGCTTATCATCTTAGCTCATCTGCCCAAGCCTTGGAAATTTTCAAGGTTGCCTCCTTGATTGGGGCTATTAAATTTAAGTAGGAGATCTACTTGATGATTGTGGTGAAGTTAAGACCCTTGTTTAGCTCTGACTTCTCAGATGTAGTTAGCTGGAACTTACTGATGTTAACAATGGCTTTCACTGGTAAATAATGGGCTTTCTTTCATTCATGAATTTTCATCTTTTCCAAGTGCCCTGTTGACTGGAGCTGTAGAATACACTGACTCAACCTTTGTAGAAGGGTAAGACCCCTCCTCATAGGACCCCTTGTTAGCCATAGGTGGTGGCACTAGGACGGAATCCTGGTGATTGAGCTGACATCAATCTGGCAACAGTGGTCAATGACTTGTAACACACCACTTTGCTCCTTGATTGGTCTGATGGGCAGTTGGATAGACCCAATCCAATCAATCAGCTGGTCCTGTTATTCCCAAGCACATGTATGTTTATTTTCTACTGAACATATTGCCCAATCTTGCGGAACAATTACTAAACTTTTATCTTATACATGCTACAAGGTGGAGGCTGAGAGTCAATTGTTCTGAGAGGAAAACTCTTTTGACCATTGTTAGCTTCTAGAGTGATAAAAACGAGAACCTGGCAGAGGCTCATAATCTTCCTCTTAACATGAATATACTGTTATTGTATCCCCCATCTCAACCAAGGTTAATGGGTTTTTCCCCTCAGTTTATTCCCAACATAAATTGGACTCTGTGGTGGGTGGTGGAGCATAGGACCAATGAAAAAAAAAATGCTACTTATGGCATCCTCTTTTAAAACCAAAACAAAACCTAAGTGACACAAAAACCTCAGAAAGTGAAGATGAAGACATTTGTAGGTTTTGAAGATTCATTGTTTTAGAAGCTCAGGATGACTCCCCACTTGCAAATTTGTCTCCATTTGTTATTGAAAAAAATTATATAAGCAAATCTAAAGCCTAGAACAGTTAAAAAAAAACAACCTGGAAACCTAGTAGTGTTAGAAAGAAAGAAATATGGAGATTTTTTGCTGAAAGTAAAGATTTTTCATACAAAAATATAATTGCCTACCCTCACCAAAACCTTAAGACATATGAGGGGGTGGTGAAAAGTCAAGAGCGCTCCTTGTGTCCTCTAGAAGAGATAAAGAAAATTGAAACTACAAGGAGTGACAGAAGTGAAAAGAGTCACAATAAAGTGGGATGATAAAATTGACACAAACACCTACATTATAACTTTTGATTTGCTAACAATCCCGCAAAAATAAAAATTGGCTACACAATGGAAAGGGTAGAACAATTTATTCCTACTCCCCTCTGGTGCTATGAATGCCACAAGTACAGACATCACAAGAATAAATATAATGGGAGGATTGTTTGCGGAAAATGTGGAGAAAGGGATCCCAACCACTCTACAGAGGAATGCAAGAAAATTCACAGATGTGCAAACTGTGGTGGAGACCACTCAGTGTATGCAAAAACTTGCAAAAAATGGAAAAGAGAAAAAGAAATCCTGTCTGTAAAATTCACCAGAAACATATCTTTCCTAGAGGCATGGAAGATAGTTGATGCTACAAACAGATAAGACATATGCTCAAGCGGTATATTCGGTAAAGAGTATGGAACTGACTAGCAAATACCAAAATCTGGTCCAGAAATGACTACAGCTTGGACCAGGAGACTGGCCAAACTTTATCAAAAATATTTGAGTAGTACTCAAGGAATCAAAGATGAAAACAAAAGATGAAGGGGAAAAGGGCATCAATATACTGCCCACTCAACTGGATAACTCCACCCAAGATACATCACTTGATAAAAACACGGAATGAAATAATGAAAAGCTACCTACTGACTGTACTTGAACACCCAAGGAAAATAGTCCTGACTATATAAAAAATCTCCAGTTAAACAAACTAACAACTAAAAACAAAAATAAAATAAAACTTAACACAGAACAGATTCGAGAGACTCAAAGTAATGGACATAACTGACCAAAAATCAGAAACCAACCTACCAACCAAAAACTGCTCAAAGACAACATAGATTCAAACTGATCAACCATGGGTCAAAAAAAATATAGTGGAATTGTCGTGGATTGAAAGTAAATATTAATGAATTGCTTCTATTACTAATGCAAGAAAGTCCTACAGTTATCTGCCTCCAGGCAGTAGCTATTGAAAAGGGAGCCTTCTGGTTGCCCTCAACTATGGTCACACACTTTACTAAATGCAGTAGAACTTTACAACTCATATGAGCGATAGCTTCCACAGAGTGGGGAGCAGATCGAAAAACTTTACTAAAACTGTATAGGTCACTGATTAGATTGAAACTAGATTATGGTAATTTTATATAGCAATCAACAAGAAAGACCTATGTAAAAATACTTAACCCAATCTACCATGGAGGCCTGAGATTAATTCTTGGAGCCTTCAAAACATCTCCAGTTAAGAGTTTTTATGCAGAAGCTAATGAAGCACTGGCAAATATCAGAAGCAATAAATTGGCTCTCTAGTATTATGTTAAATTGAAATCATGTCTATCTAATTCTGCATATGATTGTGCATTCCATCCAAAATATTGGGAACTATTTGAAAGGAGAGAAAAGGCTATAAAACCTTTTGGCCTTCAGATGGAAACAATAAAAGAAGAAGCAAGAATAAATTTAACAAAAATACATAATACAATCTGACCAAAAATCCCACCTTGGACCATAAGGACTCCTAAAGTAATTCTAACTTAGTGCAAGCTCCATAAGACTAAAACTCATTCTCTAATTTTCCAAGAAGAATTAGAGAAAATCAAAGATAAATATCCAAGACATTCACACATCTTTATAGATGGTTCTAAGCAGGAGAAAACAACTAGATATGCTGCAATATACAATAAAAAAACAATTAAAAAACATCTCCCATACGATACCACTATATTCAATACAGAAGCGTGTGCAGCAGATATGGTGCTTGATCTGATTCAAAAATCAAAAATTCATCATTTTTTCTGACTTGTCATTACAAAGCAAGAAACTTGACAACCCACTTATAATAAAACTCTTAATTAGAAAAAATGTCAGATGATATCAAAATATTATGTTGGATTCCAAGTCCCACAGTAATTAGTAGGGGGTGTCCCTGTGGTATAATGGTTAAAGTGATGGACTATGGAATCGTAGTATGCGAGTTTGTATTCCAGTCGCGCTATTATGTTCACTTTTGGGCAAATACCCTTGGGAAAGGTATCAACCCTCTTATCCTTCCAGCTATGGGTTAAATAGTACTATTACTGTTCTTCTAGGAGAATGGCTTTGGCATTGAATAACCTACAAAGGTTGATATGCCATTAAACAAAGAAACCAAACCAAACTAGTAATTAGTAGAAATGAGAAAGTTGTTAAAGTGGCCTGATCTGTCTTAAAAAATTCTGAAAAGTTCCTGAAAAAAATTCTAAGATTTCATATATGGACTTAAATATCAAAATAAATATATACAACAACAAAAACAGCATCATTGGAGCAACAATAATTATAACAAACTTCAAGAAATGTTATAATTATAACAAACTTCAAGAAATCAAGCCTTATGCTAGGAGAATGGAAGCGAAGCTTTAGGAAAAGCCGAAAGGAAGAAGTAGAATTATCCAGACTGCACATAGGTCACACAAGAATTACACATTCTAACTTGTTTAAAGAAGAAAAGCAACCAATGTGCTATGCATGCCAGACTGTGTATACAATAAAACATGTTCTCATTGAATGCATTGATCTGACCCCGACAAGAGAAAGATTTTACAATGCAAGCTCTATGAAAGAACTATTTAAAAAAACTGAAGTGGATGCTATAATATCCTTCCTGAAAGCAGTGAACCTATATGGAAAAATTTATAGGCCTAACCAATATAATATAAACAATACCAAAGTATATAAAAACAAATAAGTATCTGAAAATTACTGTACACCATGAATAAATATTTGAAAATAAAAAGACCTTGAAAAACAATTTCATCAAAATGACTTGATACAGTATTAAATGACTTGAAAAGGGTGGATATGTCATAAAACAACCAACCAACCATATTTTCCAACTTCGTAATTTGTTTAGTTCTTATTCATCCGAGGTAACTCCTATATCATAGTAATAATTAGTACCTCATAGGTTGATAAAGGCATTATATTTATAAGTCCTGAAAATTCACTCTAAATTGGCAGATAGAAGAACTTATAACCAAATGTCTTTAACTGAAATCATCTGGAGGTTGTAGGTTCAACCCCAACTACAGGTAAATAACAAAGAATACTTACAATCACTCAACACTTGTACCCAGTCATGGTTTACAGAATTCAAACAATCTACCCCCATGGATTAAGTAAGGAGTTTGGGTCAAAGTTCTGTGTGGGCTCCTAAAATTGACATTAAACATCTGAAGAAGGCCAAAGGATGTGTGGGTCAAAATGTTGTAGATATAACAATGAAGATGAAGACAATAGTCCAAATACTCTGTGATAAGAACAAAAACCCCCCAAAACTTTAAAATTTCTCCAATATTTCTTTTCTTTTATACACAATGTGAGAAGAAAAACATAAAATGTATTCTAACAAACATAAAAAAAACAGAGATAATCCTAGCAAAATTGAATTCAATAGATCTATAATTCTGCTCATAAATTTAGCATTAAAGATAATTAGCAAATTAAAAAAAACCAAAAAACAATTAGGCATTCAAGTACCAGTGCACTAAAATAATTAGGGATATAATCAATTAACCAAATAACAAAATTATATGAACATAGTTGTGTTTTAAAAATGGAAGCTAATTTAAAAGTACTCATCTCATTTGTTTTAAACAGAGCTCAAATTTAATTTAAAAGAAGCTCATATGTTACTTAATAAGTAAAATAAAAAATACCAAAAACTTATAGAATCATCTATAATTTCTGTATCAAACAATAAACAATCTTTATTTTATAATGTATTGCTTTTTCTGGCTAGATTATTATTAAAACAAAACAATATACTACTTAATTTGTCCATTAATATCACTTTCCCTTTTGTTTTCATGATTAAAATCTACTAATGTAACATTTGTTTGAGGGGGTGTCCTCGTGGTGTAATGGTTAAAGCGATGGACTACGGAATTGTAATACGTGAGTTCGTACTCCAGTCGCGCTATTACGTTCACTTTCGGGCAAATACCCTTGGGAAAGGTATCAACCCCCTTATCCTCCCAGCTATGGGTTAAATAGTACCACTACTGTTCTTCTAGGAGAATGGCTTTGGCATTAAATAACCTAAAAAGAGTTGATACGCCATTAAACAAAGAAACCAACCAAAACCAAACTTGTTTGATTCAATATTATTTTTAATATCCTGTTAATTCATGGAAATAAAAATGAATCTTTTAAAATTGAGATATGGCAATAAACTTTTCATTGGACACACACAAATATATATATACTGATCAAACTCTTTAATTAATAAACTTGTAAAATATATTTTCTTGTTTATATTGGTCCAGGCTTAGGGAAAGATGTACAAAACTGGAAATATATTCAACCTGATGCAGTATTAATTCCTTATACTTTCTTATTTGCTTTTATTAGTATATAGATAATTTCTACTTAGGATGTTTATCAGTTAGATTTTGTGCACTTAGTCTTATCCATGTTCATCCTCAGCAAAAGAAAAAAAATGGCTTTAGAAGATATTTAACAAATAAAAAAAGATTTTTAAAAAGAAAAAAAAAAACCCAAAAAATAAACTCCAAATTTTTGAGAAAGTGAGATTTTGTAATTTTATTGTTTTGTTTTCCTGTTTGTGCTTTTTAACAATTGTTCATCATCCATATAATTGGTTCGTAAGGGATGTGCATGCACATCTCAAATTCTGCAAATTGGCATATAGAATTTAAATAGATCAGTTCTTGTGTGGTATATTTGTGGGGCACTTCAAACAGGAACATTTTTTTAATGTACTAAGTGATTTTTCTGTAAGAAACAAACACAGCTTGTATCTCCTTTTTTCTGTTCATCTTTCTACCTTCCCATTACTACTTGCACGTTAAATGCTGGGCTGACCTGGCTTGCAAACCATATAATAAACTTTCCTTAAGTTATTTCAGCTCATCACCCATTATCTATTGTAACTTTCACATTGTAATTATCTGTTATAGTCTCTTAATTGGGAGACAATGCATTGTTTATATAATTACTTTCCCTGTTTCTAATCTTTCTACTAATTTTCATCCCTCCTTTTTTAACAGTTATAAACTTCTCCTTGGACCGTCTTGAAAATATCATTTTGAAGCTAGAGATGTAATAATGAAAGAAGTTAATTTATGGAGAAGGGAAAAGATTATCTTATTAATCATTTATTTCTGTTCAAACTGTCCTAACATTGACTACTAACCAAGAATTGTAGGTTCAAATAATTATGCTGTTAAAAAGTTTTATTAATAAGAATTCACTTTGAGTACCCATTAAGCTCAATTTTAAGTTAGATTCTATGAATAGGATATACGAGGATCATTAAATAAGTTTCCAGACTTTTTTCGTATGGGCACTTTTATTGATAGTACACACATGAAACTCTAGTCCCCTTTGAAGTAATCTCCTCTGGCTGCAATGCTCTTGTTGTACTGTTCTAACAACTTCTGGAAGGCTCCATCATCTTCTCAATTGTCTTATAATGACAGCATGTGAGCTTAGGGAATAACCAAAAGTCACAGGGAGCAAGGTCTGGACTATAGGAAGGCTGTCTTGATGCCCATCTTGGTCAAATAGTCTGTGACAAGGATGAAGTTGTGGACTGGTGCATTGTCCTGGTGGAAATGCCACTGACCTGATTTGAAGAGTGCTGGCCTCTTCTAACGGAATGTCTTCCTGAACTCCCTTAAAACCTCAACATAGTAACCCTAACCGTTTGGCCAATCAACTCTGGTGTATTGATTTCCTTACTCCTCCCACACCTCTCATCATCCCTCACAGACTCCCTGCCTTCCTTGAATCTCTTATGCCACTCAAAAACTGATGCTCGATTCATGCAAGATGGTTGAAAAGCAGTCTGAAGCATTCCATACATTTCTGTGGCATTTTTTCCACGTTTAAAACAGAATTTTATTGCATATCATTCTTCTAAAGTGTCAGATTGCATTTTTGAAAGGCTTTAGTAGGGTGTATTCCAATTGCTGCTGTAGCTGTTGATTTGAACCTGAAATCATAAAAATTGGCCAGGCATCTGATAAAATGTATAGCAATAACATAATGAATTTTCAAGAGTCTACGACAATTTTAAATGCCTATACAAAAAAGTCTGGAAACTTATTGAATGCACCACTTAACTTATGGTCAACTGTCTTTATATACAGGTTTTAAGATATTTATAAAGTACATTGTGTTAGAATATTTTATTTATTAATGCCCAACATGCATCTCATTTTCAAATTTTAATATCACAAATATTTTCATTATGAAAGAACTTCTGAATAAACATTATTGATGATATATTTCTTCTCCTTGTTTTCTTTTTTCTGAGAATTTTCAACTTCTCATGATTTCCATCTCCGCTCATTGTTACATACAGCAGACTATGTGAAAAGAAGTCATTTTTTTGATAGATGAAAATTTGGAAGAGAATTTACAATGGAAGTCATTGTCATAACTCTTCTAAACTATGCAATTTATGCCAAACTGGTCACTGGATGACATGCAGGCAAGTCATTAATGATTCCGCATATTCTCTTTGTTAGCAGTAGTAGTTCAATTTCATCATTGGTGCATTTTTCTTGTGTCCATTTTTCAGCCTGATGGTGATACAATCTGATTCTTTGTGCAATGATTTAAATCTTGACTGAGTGAACAATCCAATTTTCACATTGATGAGGCTGTTGTATTTGAGAGACTTGTAGGGCACCACCTAGGAATTTTTCACTTTAAATAGTTCGATACTCTTCATTTTAAGAATATAGTTGTTTTCTTCTTTGTCCTTAGCTCTCCTTTGATACTGAGAGTATGAATTATCTGTTTGCATGGTATAGACTGGGCACACCTTGGGTTTCTCTTTCTCACATTTGTTATCTATCATGCAAGAGTATTGGCTGTTGATCCTCCAACATTAACCATAGATTTTTTCTTCTTTTTTGGTGATTCTTTCATAAAGTTCCGTGTTAATATTCCTATCAAGGATCTCTGCCTGCCCAGTTGACTGGGGTGGTAGAACACACCTAGTGCATCTCTTCAGAGGGGTAAGACTCCCCTGAGTGTTCTGGATATGGCACTAAACAATCTGATAGTGAGGCTCCAGTAATACTGGAGCTTTGGGGAATATGGAGTACCCCTTCATTACCATCGCTCCTAGGTCTACTCTGACTCAGAGTAGTAGCACCTGAGAGGGTCCTATTTATAGGTCAAATAGAAATGTTTGATATTTAAACTGAGTGCAAATAAATGACTTATGCTAAATTGAATTGCTTGAAATAGAACTGTTTGATCATTCAACTGTGTGTAAACAAATAATTGATATTTAATTGAATTGTTAGTAATACATAGCAGTACTTGGAACCATTTAACTAAGTGCAAATGAATGAGTAATGTTGAAATAGAATTATAAGTATTATATAGCAATAATTGAAACCATTTAACTGTGTAGAAACAATGGCAAATGTTAGTGTGCAAACAAATGAGTTGTAACTCCATTTAAAAATGAAATTACCTACAAACTAATCTCTTACAAATCATGTATATCTATTTAACTGTGTTCAAACAAATGATTGATAGGAAATAGAATTATCCATATTAGATAACAATACTTGAAACCATTTAACTGTGGGCAAAAAAAATGAGCTCAGGCTTGTTTAAAAATGTTATCAACAAAATGTGTTTCCAAATCATATATATAAAAAGAGGAGTTGGCATTAAAGAACCTTCAATGGTTAATATGCTATAAAACCAAATGAAACTAAGGATCTCTGCATACATAATTTTGTCAGAAGCATCTGGTTCTTGTAGTTTAATTCAAATGTCAACAATAAGTAATATGTTGCAGTGGAGAAGTTCTTCCTTTTGGTATTCATTCTTGCAATGATATTGACCCTGTCAGCTGGTGCCGCTCCTGTACTGCCAATGAGGGATTAAAGTGAAAGTCACAAAAAGATCATGCTTGCTTAGAGAATAAAACTTCTCATTGAATGTTGAATTGCCTCAACATACTAACCTGACCAGCAGTAGATAGTTGGAGAAAGGATTACTTTCTGACTAACAAGTTTCTCTTTATTAAAATTAGCAGCATCCAGGAGACTAAGATGCTTTTCTGCTCTCTCTCCAATTTATTTTGACTCCTTCAACTTTTACTAATTTGTCACAGCCATATTGCTGTGTAAGTCTTCTAGCCTTTAAGTGTTAGTTCAAATAATGATCAATTATTTTCTCTAGGTTTTTACCTGAGATAATATCGAAAAAATTCAGTAACAGCTTGCCTCTCTCCTCTTTATTGAAGCCTGTCAAGTCTGAAGCCATTTCCTCCTAATAAAAACTGGAGGACATTGCATAGACGATCCTTCGTAGGTCTCTTAATATCAATAACAACTCTCAATTTGTTATTCTAAATGATTTCAAAAGCTGCTTTGAAAGACTGAATGTAGGTGTTGTTTGCATGCACCTATTTTTGCAGTGACTGCATATTCTGTTTGTCTATGTCCTAGTATTCATAAATCTTTTTTTTTTTTTTTTTTTTTTAGTTCATAATCAATGTTGGGGAAAAACAGCTGAGCATAATTTTGATAATCTTTATTTTTGAAATAGTAATAGTGTTCCAATTAAGTGGTGCACTTTTTCTCTCTAGCTTAAAGATTGGTTCTTTACTAGAGACTTGCCGCTTGAACTAGTCTCATGATAGAATTGAGCTATAGGTGTAAGTGGCAATGTGTTTGATTACTTCAATCTTTTCATGATCTGACTACAATAAACTGTGAATATGGATTTTTAAAGAATATTTTAGTTATTATTTCTGTATATAACTTTTGGATGTTAATTTCAGCAAGTCATCAAACTAACAGCTGTCCTTGACTACAGCAATTACATGGAAGGTGTTGATCACTCGGTCCAAATGTATAAATATTACACCTTTATGAGAAAAACTGAAATGGTGATTGAAAACTTTCTTCCGCATGATGAACTTGACACTTACAAATGCTTACACACTCTACACTAGAAAAAAAAAATTTGCTGTCACACGTAAAATTCAGAAAGAACTGGCCTATCAATATATTGAAAGTTTTTTGAACCTAAGCAAGAATACCTCTCTTCTTCAAATAACCTTGTGTGTAGACTTATTGAGTGCTCATCCCTGCCAAATAGGGTGCTAATGTTCAGAACCCAACAATAAAATTTGTGTAATTGCAACACTGGGAAAAGACATACACAGATATGTGGAAACTAGATACTGTTGCTGCAAGTGTGAAAAACTATTGTGTGTGGTTATGTTTTGAAAGATGCCACTCACTGGTTCGGTACAAGATGAATGATGATTGCAGTTCTGAATCTGACTTGCTATCCTAATAATAATGTTGGGTTAGTTGATCATTTGAGTACTTGTTTTCTAAAAAGAATTAACGACTTTATATAAAAATTTCCATAACTATTTTTTCTTGAAAATGACGTAAAGAATTAAAATTCACTCAAGTTTGTGAATGTTTTTTTATCAGGTGCAAAAAAAAAAAAAAAAAATTAAAATGACTATGTTCATTGAGTGCTACTGAAGTGTCTATTTTTGTATGAAAAATTTCTTTCTTTTCTAGTTTTATTTGCCTTCTATGTAAATGACCATTTCTTTTGGAAAATTTTTATTTTGAAAAAAAATTATATGTAAAAGTTGAGGTAAGTTAAAGGGTTCTAAAAGTGGAATCTAATTGAAACCCCCATTTGGAACCACTTCATCTTTCACTTAAATTTGATTGTTCTTGAAAATGTTAAATTTCCAAAAGAAAAGTAAAAGCAGAGGATTTCTCTATGGAGGATTTGGAACATTGGAAAACATAATTCATACAGGAGACAACAAAACCGAACCTTAAACCAAAAATGTTTACTAAATAAATCACTCAGTTGCATAGACTTTTTCAATTCATTGACTTTATCTGGTTTCCATCATTGTGAGATTAGCAGATCCATGCAAATAAAATGTTCATTTGATCTTGGAACTTCTTTATATTTTAACATTTTTATGTTGTAGACCATCTTACTTTAAGTATGCTATATCTAAATTGGTGATAAAACCTTTTTATTTAATTTTACTTATCTTCCTTGAAAATCAGTATTACCCTTTGAATTAACATTTCATTGACATTCCAGAAGTTGTTGGAATGGTACAACAAGTGCATTGCAGCCAGAGGAGATTACTTTGAAGGGGACTAGAGTTTGATGTGTGTACTATCAATAAAAGTGCCCATATGAAAAAAGTCTTATCATATGCACCTCATATATCACAGAAATCTCAAATCAAGATTTTATAATGAAAGTTTGAGAGAAACTGTAAACAATTGTAGAGTAACTTTATGGATCCCATGTGGAACATTTGCTATACACTGAACTAACTTCTCTTAAAAAGGACATAAAAGAAAGTGTCACTTGATGAGTACCACGAGTGAGTTCGAGTCTCATTGGGTGCCCCTTTCATATGGCCTTGTGCCACATCTAAGCAAAAAGCTTAGTAAATTACCATTACAAGGATAGAGACAATGCCATGACTAAGAAATTTGAGTTTGTATTAAAGGAAAATTTGCCCAAAGTGGAAACAAAATTCTTGATGCATGTAAAAGAAAAAAATAATTTTTTTTTTTTTTCCCACAAAATATACCAAAAATATAACACCATCAATTTACTTCAAAAACTGAGCCAGCATTAAATGACTCTTTGTGGTTGATATGCTGTAAAATAAAACAAAAACAAACCAAAAGAACCTGTGGCTAAAAATGGATTTAGAAAGACAATGGCACTTACTAATGATTTTTCAGATGTAATATTTGTATATTTCTTGAACCAGAGACACACCTATGGAAAAATTGATTCCAGATAGTTTCTTATGGTACAATAAAATGTTTGAGATCTGATAAAAGTGTTGTATATTGACCTCTAACCTGGCCGGGCTGTCAAAATAGGAAATGCACCTGTGTAAATAACAGGTGCATCTGGTCGAGGAATATCAGAGTATAACCTTAACCGTAGACAGGTTGAATGAGTGCGATTTGTGATGCCCACAAGAAGAAGGTGGGCGTTGAACTATTATATAACTCAGTGCACAGGAAATTCAATCAGTTGGAGAGAAGATGCGGTAGACAAAACCAGCACCCAGCAGAGTGGGCCCCCAGGACCCCTGTTGAGCAGCCCAGGAGAAGGTAAAGAAACACTGTTATGGCCAAAAGAGTGGGGGGTCAATATGGTACAGTTCTGTTCGGTCTCCAACTCCCTCTCACAGTAAAACCTTGAGTAACCCTTTCGAACCCTTTCAAATAAAGTGAAAGGTATATTTTTCTAAAGAACTGTGTCACTCCTCTTATTGTGTCGTCATGTTTCTGCATGCATATGTTTAATATGGCTATACTACAAAAGTACAGAAGTCGGGTCAGAGGATTTTCAAACATTAATTTATAAGAATGACATCAGTTATTAGGCTTATGTACTCTACTTCACCTCACAATAGAGACAAATAGGGGGAATTCAATTTTAGATGGCTAGATGTATGATTAAGAGTAACCTGTCTACGACTTTATGGCTGTATATTGTGATGAACCCTATGATAATCCAAACTGATGCTTTCAATTTTATAGAGCAAACTTCATGTTAGATGTTGAGACGTTAGAAATTAACATTTCAGATATGAGAATGTTTGGGTTGATGACTTGATCCTTGAATGGCTTCATTTAATCATGTGAAAAAAATTCTTATAACTGAATTTAGACTGTAAGATTTTAGAAAACTTACATATTTCTTCCAAATTGAATTTGTGTTGAATAAAGAAACTGGAGATTAATCAAGAGGTTCATTTTAAAGGTACTGGAAAAGTTTTTTGGTTGACTGGACTGTAAATCGAGAATGACTCTGTGAAATGAAATTAGACTTCAATGGTAATAGAAATTTCATTGATTCTAGAAAATGTAACCAAATAGTCAATGGTCTGATTTATTTAATGACACAAGACCAGATTCATGGTACATTATTGGTAAGCTATCACAATACTTAATCAATCCTAATGACCAATATTCGATGTGTGAATAGGTATCTGAAAGATAAATATGATTGAGTTGTCATAGGAAAGATGAGAAGTTAAAAGTTTTAACTTTGAAAAAATAAACATTGTCCGTCAGCAGAAATAGTGGGAGTTTAACAGATTTACAAATAAGTTGTGAATATGAAATTGTCTTTCATTGATTATTTCTCTTATTATATTCTCCAATAAAAGATTTATTTCTTCTGTCCTGGAATTTACTTCTACTGGTTTTCCTAACTTTCATCATCATGTTGTGCCACTAGCACGGATATCCCTGACCCTCTCTCACCACTTTTCCCTATCGTTCATTGCCTCTGGCAGGTCTTCAGAGCTACATCCCGTATCCTCACATAGCTGCTGAATGTATGTTCGTGCTGGTTGTCCTGCTTTTGTCCGGCCATATGTGGGGATCCATAGGAGTACATCACTAATGAGCTCATTCCTATCTTTATTCTATATAAATTATGACAAACTTAACAATAGTTTTGAAACTGGTGTAATGATGTTGGAAAGAAATTGAATTATTTTCTAACTGTTCAGAAAAACAAGTTAACTTTGAAAAATGAATGTGAAGGTTGAGAATATGAAAAATAATTACTCAACAAAAATAGTCACTGATATTTCCAGAGAACATTGCTATCATAATAGAGGAATGAAGTATATCAAAACAAAAAGGGACAATAAAAAAAATGAGTGCTATGATTATTCAATCTCTAGATAAGATTATCATAAGAAACCTATTCTGTCTTGATGTTCTGGGCTGACGTGTTTTCTAGTATGCAAGATTTTCTCTACTATGAATTTCAAGATGCTATTAGCTCCTTTACTATTGTATGAAAACATAACATCCATCTATCTTTTACCAAAATTTCATTGGGGTGTTCTCATGGTGTAATGGTTAAAGTGCTGGACTGCAGAATTGTAGTAAGTGAGTTCAAACTCCAGGCAGGCTATTATTTTCACTTTTGGTCAAATACCCTTGGGAAAGGTATGAACCCCATTATCCTCCCAGCAAAGGATTAAATAGTACCACTACTATTCTTCTAGAAGGATGGCTTTGGCATTAAATAACCTATGAAGGTTGATATATTGCAGAGCCAATAAGAACGCTGACCAACAAATTATTTTTTTGTATTTTGTATGTGAGTAATTGAAAGCCAGAGAACAATGAAGAAGAGAACAAAAGATGACAATTTATTTTTGTCACAAGGTTACAATCTGTTCTTGTATTGACGATTGGAATATCAGAGATGACTAGTAGAATAGTCATTGAAGGTGAAAACAATTGGTGGTCGTCATTGTTGGTAGAGTCAATTGGATGGTTGTCGTCATGGGTAGAGAGACAGCTGGATGATCAATGTCCCGGTTGTGCAGTACTTTGGTTTAACCGGAGGTGTATTGATGTGGTCTCAAACGTTGATGCTAGTCCATACAGTGAATTGGATGTGGACTAGATGCTGCAGTGCTGGAGCTGGTCTGCAGTTGGTGCTGGTAGCTTGGTTGCATAGGATTGAACAAGTAGGCTAAAACTGCTGTGTCTTAGCTCTATGTAGGCATGAACGAATGAATAACTAAGACTATCGTGTCTTAGTGTTGAGGTGCCGAAGAACAAACAAGTGTCGTGGCCAAGACTACTGTGTCTCAGCACTGTGGACCTGAGGAACAAGCGAACAAGTGTCATGGCTAAGACCGTCATGCAGTAGCAAACAGACAGGGGAAACTGTGGCTAAGGCTACAAGGCCTTAGCTCTGCAAAGCCGAGGAAATGGGTAACTGAATGTCATGGCTAAGATTGCAGTGCCTTAGTGCTGCACAAGCAGGAACCAACCGAAATGGTTAATGCCGGCTGGTCTTATCCTCTTTGGGTTTGCTTCCAGGCTGTTTGCTTTAACAACTTCATGAGAACTGTCAGAGATACTCCAACACTAAGGATGGCAACCTTTAATGGTCCTAAAAAGGACCTTTTCACATATCTATGTAGGTGTAAGGTGGCTGTGACTACTAGATGTAGAATTTCCCCTTAAGAGCTTCCCTAACGCATCAGGACTCTAGAGAATCATAACAATGGATGAGCTGATTTGATAGCTGAAAGGGGTTTGTCTATAAAGAGTGAAGGTTGTATCATGCTACAGGACCATGTGGACAGAAAGTTTATCTATAAAAAATATAAGTGGAAATACAATCTGTTAGTCTGAAATAGGCTTCTGAAGATAATCTACTTTATTTTGATAGAATGACTTTCAAAAGACTGGCACTGTTAATGTTGAAAAAGGTAGACTTTTTTCTTTCGTGAGGGCAGCCGGTCAAAATGACAAGTGATTTCATCATTGCCAGACGTAGTGTTTTATAGGGATTAGAGCAGTCTGGTTTGTTTACATTTTTAAACAGTATGACAGATAAGCCATTAAAACAAAGAAACCAAACCAAACCAAATTTCACAGATGATTTTTCTCTTTAACAAAGCAATTGATCAGAAGAGAAAAGTTCAGCTTTATCAAATATTTTTTATCATGATATCAATGTTATGATTATTGCAATGGTTAATAAGCGCATATACCTTGAATATATGCGCTTAAACCGGCGCCAGTAGGTGTCGTCAGTGATGTTTTAATCTTCTGGATCATTGGGGAGTTTCGGGTCTTGCAACATCATACTCCCCTCACCAGAATGACCCCCTCAGAGATGAACAAATTCTGAGTCACCTACTCTATAAGACGCTAAAACAAACTTATGTCTTGCATGGCTCGAAATAAATAATCCCTCAGACCAGGCCGAGCATTCGATTGGCTGTTGAAACCAGCCAATCGTATGCTCGGCCTAGTCTATTTAAAGGTGAGTATGTGACTTCACTTAAAAAAAAAAATTTCACAAGAGGATTCTGATGTTTGGCATGGAAGGTGCATTAATTCTTTTTTCTACCACATTAAAAATATGTATAATGTCTCTTTCTCAACAATGGTGATACTCTATTGTTATATATGGCTGTGGCATCCTGGGTGAAAAATTACCCTGGGTACATATGGACCATGAAATAATAGTTCTTCAGCAGGTCTTGCTCTGAGCTGAATACACATTTCAAAAAAGCTTTCCTGGTATCTGATTTCAGAATCTTCAACATTCACTTTGAGACAGAAAAGCCAACAAAGCCAGGTTGTACTATGAGGGACTGCTGTTAGTGGTGCTTCAGTCCTGAAATCATGTCTGACTTAAGAGTCATCATCTGATGAAGCTTTGATTGATGGTACTATACCTGGTTTTGTGATTGCAGTTGCATAAATTTATTTCTTTATTATGTATAACTAACCAAAGTTAACGCATAGACTTGAGTGTTTTCTTTTATCTGTTAGTTTACAAGTAGGTTTTCACTAATTTAATTACTTTGAATCTGGTTTTTCATTAATTAGGCTCTGATTTTAAATTTCTTAGACCAAGGTGTCCATCTTTTGGTTGTACTATATCATTTGTTGGTGTGATCATGTAACCTAAGGCAATTCATTTCTGCTTGTGTATGTGTGTATATGAAAAATATGTATGTGTGTGTATATATATATATATATATATATATATATATATAGTGTATGTTTGTGTGTATATGTATATATATGTTTGCATGTATGTTCATGTGTGTATATATGTATAAATAAATGTGTATGTTTGTGTGTGTGTATATATATATATATATATATATGTTTGTGTATATGTTCGTGTGTGTGTATATATATATATATATATATATATATATATATATATATATATATATGTTTGCATGTATGTTCATGTGTGTGTATATATGTATAAATAAATGTGTATGTTTGTGTGTGTGTGTGTGTGTATAATATATATATATATATATATATATATGTTTGCACGTATGTTCGTGTGTGTGTGTATATATATGTATATACTTTTGCTAATGTAAAATTTTTCTCTTTTGTATTATATATTTTTTTTTCTTTATTTTTGACTCTAGTTACCTTTTCACCGCAAACATGTACACCTCATTTTTTTGTGTATTTGTCCTTTAGTACATTTGTGTCACTTTTTAGTGCAGAATGAGTAAAATGATATTCATAAACATTTAACAATTAAGCAAATTCATGTTTCAATTGTGTGTCGGAAGCCTAAGTAGCATTAATGGTTATTGACAGGGAAAATAGACTCAGCCAGGCAAGGGTGTTTAGATTCTACTTTGTACTAATGTGTTTGTGAAATGCATGAATCTATTTTTCTCTTCCTCTTGGGCTTTTGGTAATAAGTTCATTAGACAGCACTTTCTTAGCCTTTAGTTAGGCAACTAATTTTGAAGAAGGAAAACTCTGAATTTAGAATCAGCTATCAGAGGTTTGAAGATTAAGTAGTAAATAGTAAACAACTCAAGAAAACATGAGAGGACAAATTATCACTTTCATCTCTCTTACAATACCTTCATGGTTGAAGCAAATTGAGAAAAAAAAAGTGTATTTAGAATTGTGATCTTAAATTTAAAGGTTTTCTTCTCTTTGTGTGAAAATTATCAAAAAATTAGCTCCCCCACATAAAATTTTGCTCTATCAACTGTGGCTGTAGAATACGCAAACTGCACCTCTTCTAAGGGGTAAGATTCCCACCCCAATGTGGTCATCTGTTGGCCATGAATAGCTACCAGTAAGGTATTTGAGCAGTCCTTGATCTAGCATCTGAGTGGTCAAGTGATTTGCAACACTTCACTTTGGCTCTTACTTGGCAGAGAGGCTCGATCAAGCACTTCATATGATTGTCTCAATAATTTTTTTCAACTGCTTATGAGGCAAAACGAATACCCAAACGTATGTTAACTGATTGGTGGTGGTTGAGGGTCATTTGTGTTGTGAGAGTGAGACTTCAGCTTTTGTTGAATTGTAGGGCACCAAGTATTGCATACTGGGGGCCTAAGATTGGTTGTGGCCCCCATTCGCAACATGAGTATACCAGTAGTATATCCCTGTCTCAATCAAGGCAAATGCATTCCCCTCTTGGTAAATTCCCTGCAGGAGTTGGGCTCCATGCTGGAGCACAGGACTGATGAAAAACAGAACAATATGGCTTATTTTAACCCCCTTCCCATAAAAAAATGGCACATCCTGTACAAATTACCTTAAAGAGCCCATCCAGACTGAAACATAGATAATGACTGCAACATAGAAGTGACCACTTCTTTTCTAGTTTCATAGTCCTTGAGTGGATAGTGTTAAAACCTATTAAAAAATGCTCCCTTTTGCAATAGAAAGATTTTTTCAGCAAATGTAGCATCTAAAATGGTAAAAACAACCTGTAACAATGATTTAATTGTGGAAGTTACAAAAAGAAATATCCTAAATAATTATTATCATTATCATTATTATTAAAAATGACCTCTCTCCATAATATAAAAATCAAGGCCTATCCACATAGATCTCTCAAAACATTCAGAGGAGTGGTGAAAAATCCTGAACTGTCTGTTCCTGTGAAGAAATAAAACTCAACCTAAAAGAAGTGTAAAGAGAATATTAACTAGGAAAAAATGACCAACTAATACTTACATCCTTACTTTCAACACTATATGTTGCCGAACTAGTCCAAAACAAGAGCAGTAGCCCAGTCCTCAGACAATTGGGTAGCCTCAGTTAATTAAAAGTAACAACACACGTGACTAGCAGCCCTTCCTCAGTATACCTCTGGTCAACTCGTTCGTTCTGTCAGTCAAAAAAGCAGTCTACAAAGAATAACAACAAACCCACTCCTGCTGCTGGCATGCTCTTTTATGCAAGTTCCGGCATATAGAAATTTACATGTGTGGTAGATTTCTTCTTGCGAGAGACTAGATTGGCCCACTATAGCTTCTGCCTCCAGAAGTGAACATATTTCCTACTGCTTGACATGCAAGGTATAGTCTTACGCACTTTGATCCAGGAGGTAAGTTTCTTCTCTTGCTACACAATGTAATAGTGTTGACACTTATATCCCTAATCCGCTTTGATGTTACAACATCCAAAAATTTGGGCACCATGGAAGTTGGAGTATTAGAAAAAAGCAATTAGCAAAAAATGTTGGAATCCACATGCAAACAACTAAAATGTACAATCTGTAATGGAAATCGCCTAGCTGACTCAGGACTCTGAAATGCAGAAAAGAGAAAAAGAGGTAATAAAAATGAAATATCCTAAAAACATCCCTTTTTCAGAGACGCAAGAAATCATAGAAACCATCTTCCGAGCTATTCAAGAGTAACACAACCTATGCCAAACTTCTCTGCTTCAGATTGCCAGAAATGCAATCGCTAAATAGAAAAACTTCTAAATTTGAAATTGAATGAATTCCCAACCCATTTAAAGAAGCTGCAGGTTTCTATACCACAAACTAAATGAATTCTCTCTTCAAATCCAATTTCTGTACCAAAACTCATACAAAAAGAGCAAATGACACCACCATCCTCCTTCCAATCAGAAAAACCCTCACAAGACACCCAAGAATCTCCCAGACAAAGACCATCAAGATCCCCCAACAAAACCACCCCTCTCTATGGATACTGAAAGAAAACTTCAAATATACAAGAATCATCTAGACAAAAATGTCAAGACAAACCATGCTAACAATCTGAATCCTGGCTCAAAATACAAAATATAACTTCCAATGAAACTCTGAAAACTTGTAACAAATTCAATATATTAGAAAAAATAAAAACAGAAGAAAATCCTCAACCCCACAAACACAAACTACTCAAAGACACAAGATTTAAATTTAAATATAGATGAAAACATAATATGATGGATCTGTTGTGGAATCAAAGAAAACCTCAATGATTTGGTTTTGTAACTAATGGATATAATCTGCCTGCAAGAAACATTTCTCAAAGAAAATGGTAAGATAAATATCAAAAACTTTGAAGCTATTATTACATACATAACACCAGATTGGGGCCTTGGTGGTGGGGGTGTCAATCTTAACTACAAATGATATACCACAAAGCAAAATTGACCAGAACACCAATCTACAAATAATTGCTACTAAAGCAACCATACACAGAACTATAAATGTTTGCTCCCCATACATTCCTCTACAAGATTCTATCAATTAAAATGACTTCAACAACTTCCCAAACCTTTTATCATACTAGGAGATTTAAACAGCCACAATATTATATGGAGTAGTGAAAAAAACAAAAACAAATAGAGCAGAATACTTGGAAGGATCATCAATGATAACAACCTATGCCTTTTTAATTAGAAATCCCGAACCTATCTTGATCCATCTTCAGACACTTACTCAGCAATTGATTTCTTTGTGATCTTCAAATCTTTCTGAACTGCACCAGGTGAGTACACAATGACTTAAACAGCAGCAATCATTTCCCAATTATAACAGAGGGACTACATCTTGAAGAAGAAAATCTCAATGGAAACTTAAAAATGGGAGGAATTACAAACACTATATCTGCAACACCTGATAAAAAAAAAACACAGTACCAAAAAGACTATAGAAGATTTTATAAACAAATTGATTGAAATAGCCAATGAGTGAATCCCAAAGAACTCAGCCCTGCATAAGTTAAACAGACCCATAGTTTGAGGAAGGGTACTTATGATGAGCAACCCTGCACAAATATAAAGTTGCTCATACAACCTCCAGTCTAATCTTATACAAACACCACTGAGCAAAAATACTCAGAATAATCAAGAAAGTCAAGAGAAACTCCTGGTAAAATTATGTCTGTAAACTCAACCCCCTCTACTAAATCAAAAATAGTCTAGGACATGATCTGCAATATTTCCCAGAAACAACAATCAACTTCTAAAAACACCTCTCTACAAACTATACCAAAATAACTGTCAAAGAGGATATTGCAAATCTATTGACTTGAAACCTTTTCAAAAAAATTCATTCAGCCAAAATAACCAACAATTCATAAAAATCAAATAAAAGAGCTGACTCAGCAGCCAAATTGGCCTAAGATTTAGCCCCCAACAAATTCAAGATTCCATATACTAACTTAAAATCTGAAATAAATAGATGTATTTATACAAAATGGCAAAATCACTGGAATTACAACATTCCCAATAAACTCTTCTTAATAAAATCCATTTTTGGTGACTGGAGACCAGCATTGAGAAAATCCACAAAGGAACGAGTTACTATATTCTGATTATGCATTTGTCACATGAGACTTATACATTCTTTTATACTCAGTCAAGAACAACCACATCAATGTATCACATGTCAAATACCCTGTGATCTGTTAAATACTTTCTGATAAAATATAAAGCGTTCACTCATATCAGAAAATGCCTTTTCTATATAAATAATATGAAAGATCTATCAGAAAATATCAGCATAGATGAAATTCTGTTCTTTTTGAGAGAAACAAAATTATACAAAAAAATATAAACTTATACCTGATTAATACCATACAAAGAAACCCTGAAACATGATGTCTGACAATGCTAACATTGTCAAAACCATTTACTGCAAGAATATCATTGTAGACTTGCAATGTACCTTATTTCCTAATCTCTAGGTATAAAATAACCCCAACAGATTGACATGCCATTAAAATCCATTTGGTCAAACCAAATCCATTAATATAAATCTGTGGTTTATATAAACTCTAGGTCACCTAGTACATAAGAAACTGGTCCGGTTGTTTAGGATTATTTGCTTTGCTGATAGACACAACCTACAGAAATTTCTTTAGACATTTGTCATTCCTTGAACTAGATCAATGCGCTTTTAAATAAGTTATGCCCCTTTAGTGACTAAATGTTGATCAGCATAGATGGTATTGGAATATTTATATGGTAATTATTCTGCTAGGCCATTAGCCAATGCTAGCTAACCTGTCGTGGAGATCACAGGTGTATATAAGTTTCAGTTTGGAGGGAGTAGTTCAGTTGCACACTTTATGTTGGTGTGAATTCTTATCTGGAAGGACTGGTGATTTATGGCAACTCTTGAACATGTTGGATTCAAAAGGACTAACAATATCAGTTAAGTTTTACTGTGTATCATTAGAGGAAATATTACAGATAAGATTGGATGGTTAACATTAGGGCAAACACATACATTGTTTGCTTTCATTTGTGTGTAGATTTGACCTTGTGACTTATCCTACTGATGGCAGAGGGTTTATGTAAACATTTTGCTCTTTTATTATGGGATAGAAATACCAACTAAAGTAAGTAAAAGTAAAGTTGGTGACCTTAGTCGAGGGTGACCCGAAGGCTCCCTTTTCAATAGCTACTACACCGAAGTGTGAGGGAGAACACTACTCCCTTCCTTAGATTTCTCCACTTTACCCTTGATACTCACCTTATGATGCTGAGTGTAGAGTTTAATAAAATTGTTTTTCTCTAAAACTACTTTATATTTTATGTATATGGAATGTTATTTCTCAGTTTTGAAAGTAGTTAGGAAAATGTGAATATTTTATATTAAAATATTTATCTATTTGTATTTTCTTAAATCAGCTATTTGAGCATCAATCAGTTTTTCTAGAGAAAACTGGTGTTTCTTCCTTATGTCAGGGATTTTGTTTATGCTTAAACTTTATAATTTTATTTCTCCTAGATTGTTAAACTGACCTTAATATGAAAATTAAGAGATTAAGAAGTCCTTATCAGGACAATAAACCCTTAGCTATAATGCCTTGTTCAATAGTCTAGACTAGATGCTATTCTTTAATGTCTGAATACATAGATGAAAGCCTGTTTTTCAATGGAAACTTTAGTACACACCTATTTTACTTATAGTAAATAGAATCATGATTTGCAAAATAATATAAAGGTTGATATGTCATAAAACCCAAACAACCAACCAAATAATCTATTTCAAATATTTAATTTTTGCAAAACAAAATGCTTATCTGTGATGTATTTTTTGTGAGTTGATTCATTAAGATTTGTTGTTAAATTTGTTTTCTTGTCAATTAATCTACTGAGAATTTATAATGTAAAATTATTTTTAACCTTAAGAATTGTTTGTGTATCTTGTTGATATTGTTGGTACTCAATTTTAAAAATTTTCTGGAATAAGGATTCTCAGTTTTAAAATGAAAACATAATGTGAATAAAATAATAACTTCAATTTGATAACATATATATTTAAATAACTTCAAACAAACATTAACAAATAAGGACAAACAGTTTAAGTGAAATAATTGTCTCTTTTAGGCATTAGTTTCGTATGTTAAAGTCTGCCAAAAGTGTTTAAAAAAATGTTCAACAATATTGAAATTTATTATTATTAAAGCTTTCCTTGTTTACTCAGTTTTTTTTAACATTAACAGTTGTAAAATAAATTAAAACAAGTAATAATTAATCCTCCTTCATTTCATGTCCTATTTGCTTTGAATCATTGCTTTTAAGATCATTGTCATAGCAAATAATTTGATAATGGACTTTTTATTCTTATAGTGTCTGAATATATAAAGGTATTTATCTGTGTACTAGCCTTAAAATGTGGGTGGGTATATCTACTTTGTCATATAAGAAAGAGAAGAAAAGATGAAAAATCAGATTGACTTGTTTTGCTAATAAGTGCAGTGTTATTCATAAAAAATGAAAGCTCTCCCTATAGTGAAAAATGTCAGTTTGATTTTTCATTGTCTTTTTTTTTTTCTCGTGTCATTGGATTTTGTTCCAAACTATATCCAACTTTATTAGATGTGTATGGTCAAGAATTGTTTGGAAAATATTTAGTAACAGTTTTTCAAATAATTTTCAAGTTTAAAAGCTCCTCAGTTTGCAGTGGCTGAGTGGATCATAGTATTGATGACTTGAAGGTATCTTAGTACCAAAATTCACTGCCACAATTATTTGAGTGTGAGGAACACAATTCAGACGCTTGTAGCTGAGGAAATCTATTATGCTTTAATATTTCTTTATGAAAAAACAATTTGAAACAATTCACAACAAATTAAAATTATTATTGATGAGCAAACTTAATAGAATGGATACAGAAATAACTGGTTTGGTTTTATTACACATATGGTACTTGATACCTCTTTGTTTAACACTCAGCATTATAAGGTACCTATCAAGGGTAAAGTGGAGCAATTCAGGGAAAGGAGTAGCGCCCTCCCCAACACCTCGATGTAGTAGCTATTGAAAAGGGAGCCTTCAGGTCACCCTTAACTACAGTTACCAACTTTACTTTTTACTACTTTATGACACATCAACCATTTTAGTTTATTAATGCCAAATCCATTTTTATACATATAAACAGTTCTATTTCAAACAATTCAGTTTAGTATAAGTTAAGTTTCAATGTCAAAAACAGTTCTATTTCAAACAATTTTATAGTTTTTTATAGTTTTTTTGTTTTTTTACACACAGTTAAATGTCAAAACAGTTCTATTTCTTAGTATGCTGTTTAAATGTCAAAACAGTCCCATCTCAAACAATTCAGTTTAGCATTAGTAAACAGTTTAGTTCTATTTGACCCATAGATAGGACCCTATCAGGTCCTACCACTTTGTGCCAGAATGGACCTGGGAGTAATGGCAATGAATGGGTACTCTGCATTCCCCAAAGCTCCAGCATTACTGGAACCTTACCATCAAATTGTTTAGTGTCATATCCAGAACACTCAGTGTTGGTGGTGGGGGGCTTACCCCCTCTGCAGAAAAGCAGTTGGTATATTCTACAGACCCAGTTGACTGAGCAAAAGCTTCTAGGCAAAGGGTATTCTTTGTCTGTTTTGAATTATGACAATAAATTCCATTATGATTCTAAAAATAATTTCATGGCATTTGAAGAAATGGTTTCTACTAAACATGTCTTTTGAAAAAAATTATTTCAGCTACCCTGCTTTTACTTTTCAGTTATATTTCTTAACCACACACACACAATTTTTCTAAAAATAATAACTCCAATTTATTTCAGTGGAAACTTCAGCTGATTTTAAGAGCACTTTAACACCAGTTGGATAAAGAAAATTTTCAGCTCCAAAACACTATTTTTATATACAATCACTAGCTTGACAATGTATTTTCATGAGTGATAAATAAGTGATTTACTGTTTTCATTTAATAATCAGATGGAAATTCTAATTTAAAATTCAAGCAACTGCTTTAGGAGTACATTGTTGATGGTTACAAGAAGTTGGTAACTAAGAGATTGAAATTTTTGAGAGATTCATAGCAAAGTCTTCCAGTTGAGAATTAACAATCTTCATGACTGTCTACTAATAGCAGATTGTGATTTAAAAAAAGAAAAAAATGTTGATCAATGAATTGTTTTCCAGCAATTTTCTCCTGTGAACCTAGGTACATGGATGAAAGCCAAAGTATGTAATGAGTGTATATATGGTGGTTTGGATGAGTTGACTGTTTTATGACCTGAAACTCTCCAAAATCTTTTCTCAAACTGATCAGATTTGATTTGCCTATGTCTTCTGGCATAAGCAAAAAATGAATCTGCATGCTTTGCTTTACTCTGATGAGTACCACCCTCACAAAAAACAATGGTGCCTTCCACATACCCAACTTTTGTGTTAGTTTGTACCACAATATAAAATCTTAGAAGAAATTGGTTTGAGAATTTCTGCTGACATTCCAGATGAACATGGGGATGCCATCTTACATGGTTCTTGATTCATGTGAAGCCTTACCTGGCTGAAGACAAGATGTAGTATTTAGCTGTCCAAATTGAACATGTTCGTCTAAAACTCACACACACCTACTCAGAGCAGAAGCTGCACCTTGATGCTCCTCTTGGAATCACCTGCTCACAGTGAAGCATAATCTATTCAACCGTAAAAAAAATACTGGAATACTCACCAGAAATACTACCATGCACAAAATCTCACCCTGCTATTTGAAAATGTTCCTACCTCTTATATAATAGATTACCTGAAAAAATAAACCTCTTCTAACTCCCATCAAAGAAACTAAAGATACAAGGCAAAAAATGCAAAACAAAAAAATGCATTTTCAAAACCACGCCATATTTTCATTACATGAATCTAAAACTGGAATATCAATCATAACTTTAACCCAGTCAGCTGGGGCTATAGAATACACCAACTGCATCTCTGTGGCGAGGTAAGTCCTCTCCAACAAGTGTCCTGGATATGACACTAAACCATCTGATCATATTTACCAACCCCTCCGCTCGGGCAGGATATGACACAAGGTCAATTTTTAAGTGGAGTTTAACAGGTTTGAATTCAGAGTTTTCCTTCTCCTAGACTAGTTGCCTCACCAAGACTGAAGAACTCAGTCTTCCCTACTATTTAACCATAGCTGGAGGGAGAATAATTGGATTCATACCCTTCCCAAGGGTATTAGTGCAATGTGAAATGCAATCAGTCAGGTCCAGGATTTGAACTCATGTCGCTGTGTCCATATCCTGCGACAAAACCATTACACCACAGGCACCTCCATGATGGGGTGTGTGAAGTACCCCTTCATTGCCATTGCTCCCAATTCCACTCTGAAATTCATGATAAATGTAATTAAACATTTTCAAAGTATAGAACACATATACAGAGATGTATTTGTTGACATGGAAAGTATCATCAATGGAAAGCACTGATATCATGAAATTCAACCCCCAAGTCAAATAGTCACTGGGAAAATGTCAGTTTTTACAAGGAAAAAGTCACCTTTTCTTTTTCATGATTAATTTGATTTTAGCAAAAATTCGATCAGAAAGAAAAATTGTGCTAACAACTGCATTGTGTAGTATTGTTGCAACTTTGTAAGGTGGCTGAGTTTTTATTGCATCTTGAAAGTGCTACTCACTGCTCACAAGAGATATGAACTAATATGCAACATCACCTGCAATTCTGTATCATCTAAAGTAATTCTGGATATAACAGTTATTATAGTTGATAAAGTCCCTATGATTCATAGGGCAGTTTTTGAGGCAACATTAAAATTAGAGATAGTAAGTTCAGTTAAATATTTACTGTCATCTGCATTCTAGAAAATCTTGGCAAATGGATGACTAGCTTAGAGCAACTAAGACAATAAGTATAGATTTCAATTTAGAAAAAACTGACAAATTCAACCACCATGTCTTTCAGTGAGAGAATGATTATTTAAGCTTAGAAATGCATCTATTAACTACTTAAACAATTGGTTTATGTCAGAATTTCCTGGGGAATATAAAATGTACAAAAGCACTAATTCAGTGGTCACTGAAGATCAGGCTGTTATTTATTTAACTGAATTCCCTATTTCTCTTGAACTGACTGGAATACCACCTCATATTTTAAAATTCATCTCCAATCTTCACCTTGAGGTCAATGGAGCCACCAATGACCACAAATGGAATTTGATGTGTTATCACTTGCATACATAGAAATGTAATTGAGGTAGTAATTTTATATAGGTGCTAAAAAGATTTAGTTATTCTTGACATATATATTGACTTAATGAGATGTTTCTCTATCAGAATAATCCTCACCTCCTGGCTCATTGGCCTAGTGTGCAGAGTGTTTGCCAATGGTCTGGGAGACCTGGGTTCAATCCCAGGTCGCATCATACCAAAGACTTTAAAAATAGTACTTGATACCTCCTTGCTTAACACTCAGCGATATAAGGTACGTATCAAGGGTAAAGTGGAGCAATCCAGGGAAAGGAGTTGCGTCCTCCCCTACACCTTGGTGTAGTAGCTATTGAAAAAGGAGCCTTCTGGTTGCCAATTGTACCTAGTATTAAGAAAATATTACTAATTTTGTTTCATCTGCTGTATATTCCTTTGTACACCCAAACTTGAAAGTAGGCATGTCATTCACTGTTGTTTTTTATCTTGTTAAATCTCATAAAGACCAAAAATACAATTTTTAAATACCATAGACTGCCATATCTTTTATTTTTTCTCATTTTTCATCATATCTTGTGACTTTTCATCTCAGACAGAAAGTTATGGGTTTTTTCTTGAAATTTTCATCTGAAATTGTGGATGCACATTATACACAGCAGTCTATGGCAATTTTAGCAAAATGATTGTTCCTATGATATTGTCAGTTGTATTATTTGTTAATGAACTACTGAATTTTACCTAATTTTATTCAGTTTTTCTTTTACATTCTTTCTCTGCTTTCATCAAATTTTTTTTCTCTCTTATGCTTTGTTCCTGACCTGGTTGCATCTTAATCCTGTTCGTATTATCTTTGTATTTTGAATAATGTGGAGATAATCTCTTTCTTTTAAAACCTTCCTAACATTATATATATTTGAAACTTTGATTGTTTAAAGCCACTGGCACTGATTATTTTTAACTTCAATGATAAAAAAAGGTAGAACAAAGTAAGCTTTTTATAGAATCATCTTGTCATTTTACCATCACTTTTTCCAACTTTCATTTTTTAATTTTGATTTTATGTTTTTTTTTAAATTAATTTCTTATTTCTTTTAGATTTTTATTTTTTCTTTATCATTAACTGTTAGTAGACAGTTGGTTCCTGTTTAATATTCTAATCTCTATATTTCAAGTGACCTTTTTGTAAACCCATTTTATGTACTAACTTTTAAAAAACCATCCGCTAGTTTCAATTTTAAAAAAATTCTAACCTATTAACAATTTCCAGAGTAGTATTCTTAAATATATTTGTGGTTCCATGAATTCTTGGAATAACTCATCTGAATGCGGATATGGGGTTTTTCAAATCTCACTGTGTTGAATTTAGTTTTTAAGATTAACACCTAAGAATTGATTGCTGACTAGTGTTCTAGGTGACTATTCTCTGATATAGAAAATGTTTGGTTATTTTTTTGTTGTTGCTTCATTGATTCTTTGGTACTTGTACAAAATAGCCCACTCATGAAAATCAGATTCTGCATTAATGTACAAAAAATTATATAGAGATGTAGTACTTATATTTACAAACCAGATAATAGTACTTAAGTTTCAGTTATTTGCTTTAATTTTTACTATTATACTATGTATATTAAAAGAATATTTTTCAATTTCTTATAAAAGGGTTTTTGTGTAATTCTATTGATGATCAAAAAGTATAGATTTTTAAGACAAAATTTTATTTTGAAAATGACAAAAGCAAACCACATTATTATAATAGCCTCTCATCTGTCACTACTTTATTTTGAGCGTTACCCATAGATCTTTGATGTTAGTTTTTTATTCTTTCTATTATTCTGTGATAGCATGTGACATATTTGTCTGGTTTGCTTGCTTTTGTTATTTTGCTTTGATTTTAGTCAACCCACCCCACTTTCATGTATTATCTGTTATTTCCAGGGTGGGAAAGATTCTATAAGAATCTCAGCCTTTGCAGTTATGTTTTTTTTTGTGAACCGATTTTATATACTATTCACTAGATTCGAGGTTTTAAAATTTTTTTTATTATTTATTTATTAACCAGAATGATATTCTTTCTTGAATATATTTGTGGTTCCATGAATTTTTGGAATAACTCATCTGAAAATATGTATGTGGTTTTTCAAACCTTGCTGTGTGGAATTTATTCTATTAAGATTAACACTAAACTGTGTCTTAGCTGGTTTTTAAAAAAGGCAATTTTATAAAAGATTTAGGGATAAAAACTGATTGATATTATCATCATCAAGTTGCACTGCTAACATGGATTTCCCTGACTCTATCTCGCCATTCATTCCTATCATCCATTGCTCTCGGCAGATCTTCCCGATTATATCCTGTATCCATACAGAGCTGTTGTAGGTAAGTTCTTGTTGCTCGGCCAACACTGGCATGTCCATGTGAAAAGGTCCATAGGAGAACGTCACTTATAAGCTCTTCCTTGACTGTACAACTGTTTTTTGTGGGATGCTGCTTCTAGGATTTCTTCAATATAACTTATAGCATTTTTGTACAGTTACTGTATAGCTTTTTCTCTATATCTTTTGTCAGCATCCTTTTGGTGCATCCGTACAGAAGCATTGAGACAACAGCTGCTTGGAAGAAATTCTGTTTTATTTGATCAAATAGGTCAAACTTCCATATGTTCAATAGCCTATCAATAACAGTCCATGCTTTTGCTAGGCATATATTGATGTCACTTTCAGTAGATGAGATGCTGCTACAGTGGTATTTGAACTTGTCCACTAGTTTCTGAGAACCACCATTTAGAGTGGAGATGTTTTCTTCTTGATTAAAATATATGTACTTTGTTTTGTCTGCATTCACATAGAGGCCAAATCCCTGCTGTGTGCTCCAGGCTATGCAGCAGGGATTTGGCTTGGGTAGGCATATTTGCCAGAAGT
Source organism: Sepioteuthis lessoniana (assembly GCA_963585895.1). NCBI lineage: Eukaryota > Metazoa > Mollusca > Cephalopoda > Myopsida > Loliginidae > Sepioteuthis > Sepioteuthis lessoniana. The sequence continues at coordinate 19,885,133 of OY757907.1, forward strand.
GCTATGTCATCTACATAGTCTGCATCTGTTATAGTTTCTGCAAGATATTGTCTGCTTCTTGCCTTTTTTAGTGTTAAGCCATTTTTTTTATTAGATCTGTTGACATTTGAAGTATGTAGTCTTGGCAGATTATGAACAGATATGGTGCTAATTTATCCCCTTGCAGAACTCCAGCAACAATGTCAAAGAAGTGTGTGTCTCCATCTGGTGAGCGGACCTTGACTTTCATATTACTATAGAGCATCATTATGGTTGTGACAGTTTCTTTGGAGAGACCATGCACTAGTAGTATTTGTGCCATCTCGCTGCATATGAAATCAAATGCCCTGGAGAAAACTACAAACAACAGTGTCACCTCAAGGTTTTTTGCACAAACTCCTTTGATTTGATGGACTGTCAGAATTTGAAGTTGTGGATTGATTTCTTTGAAAACCATTTTGATTTTTTCCTAAGAATTTTCACAATTTCTTGTTTGATGCAATTGAGAAGCTGAGCATTATAAACCTTAGCCACTATGAAAGTATGTTATGCTTTGGTAATTCTTGGTGGTTCTGAGGTGATTTTTCTTAGGGAAGAGCATGATGCAGCTTTGGTCCATCTCTATATTGTGTTCTGGTTATATACAGCATTGCAGAAATGGAGCTGTAAGTCATCAAATTTTCTGGTCTTCCATACTTCTGGAGGTATTTTATCAAGGCTGGCTGCTTTTCTTTTTTTAATTTTTGTTAGTACTACATTGAATTATTTTTGAGTAAACTGCCTGAGGTTGATATATAGTTGGTTATAAATAATTTTTGCGATAGGTTTATTTTTGACTTTCGGGGAGTTTCCAAGTAGATTCTTGAAATGTTCTTTCCCCATTTGTATTCTTCCTTCTTGGCTGGCAGCTTTTAGTTTCACTCTTGAAGTGTTCTTCCTTTTACTCACATCATTTACTGTCTGTCATACTATTCAAGATTGTCTATCTTCTACCAAGTTTCTTATTTTATTTCGCCCTGTCAGCTGGGGCTGTAGAATATGCTGACTGCACCTCTGCAGGTAACACACCTCCCACAATGAGGCTACCTATTGGCCAAGGGTGGTGACCTGTAATGCTTAAGGATGGGATCCTGGTGGCTGAGCAGCCCTTGATCTGGCAACCAAAGAGGTCATGTGACTTGCAACACTCCACTTTTGCCCTTACTCGGCTAGACAGGCAGTCTGAGAGGCCCAATCCAATCAATCGGCTGGTCATTTCAGCCCTTTTTCAGATTTTTGCAAAAATGTGAATTAGAGTGTGATGGCTGTAGGGTCAATCATGTTGAGGAAAGACCTATACTCCTTTCTATCCCTGGGAGAGTAATTATCTTTGGAATGAAAACCCAGGGATAAAATTAAATTGTCTACCACCAGCATGAGTATACTGACTATGTAGCCCTGATGTTAGTAGGTGAATGGGTTTCCCCCTTGGCACATTCCTATGTGGGTCTTCGTAGTAGGTGGGAGCACAGTCAATGAAATTCAGACTTTCTTTATGGTTTATGAATATGATAACACAAGCAAAAACAAAAAAAATAAAAAGACTCCTCTCAGAATCCTCTTCAGAAAGTGAACACGAAACTGATGAAAACTTCTATCAATTCATTGTACTTGAGTCAATAGAAGAAACTCCAATCACCAAACTATCCCCAGTCCTGATTCAAAAAACAATAGAAACACACTGTAAACCAATCAATATCAAAAATCTATGAACAACACCATTATTATACAAACAACAAATCAAAAACAATCAGAAAAGATACTAAAATAGAAACAATTTGGAAAACTAAACATAAAAACATGTCCTCACCCCACCCTAAGCTTCTCAAAAGGAGTTATAAAATCTTCAGACCTCGTATTGTGTTCCCTTGAAGAAATAAGGCTACATCTTAAACCACAAGGTGTAACAGATGTGAGGAGAATCTCCATATGCAAATAAACAAGAATCATAGACACAAACACATACATACTAGAATTTAACCTTTCCACAACTAGCATTAGAATAGGTTACATAAATGCAAAAATAGAAACTTACTCACCAAACACTCTAAGATGCCAAAAATATGGACATCCTAATGATAAATGCATTAGACCACCAATACGTGCAAAATGTGGAAGATCAAATCACACAGAATTAGAATGTCAAAATCCCTTTAACTGCATCAACGGCACAGGAGAACACCCTGTGTATTCATGGGAATGTGAAATGTAGAAAAAAGAATTACAGAAATAAAATACACAATAAACATCTTCCCCAAGGCCAGAAAAATAGTAGAACAAATACAAACACAATCTAGTTATGCATATGTAACAAAATAGGAAAAGGAAGATACAAAACTAAAATAAGAACTGAACAAACTATACGGCCACCTGCCTCCCATCACAAAAACTATACAAGTTAGATGAACCAGACATGCAGGTCACTGCTGGAGAAGCAAGGACGAACTCATCAGTGATGTACTCCTATGGACCCCCACATATGGCTAAGCAAAAGCAGGACAACCAGCTCGAACATACATACAGCAGCTATGTGAGGATACGGGATGTAGCCCTGAAGACCTGCCAGAAGCGATGAACGATAGGGAGAAGTGGCGAGAGAGGGTCAGGGATATCCATGCTAGCGGCACAACATGATGATGATGATGCATAGTCGCCACCATGACCAACTATACAAACACAGGATACATATACATCTACATATGCATGCAGAATCATAACGATGACACAATAAAGACGAGCGACACAGTTCTTAGAAAAATATACCTCTCACTTTACTGAAAGGGTTGTGTGTGAGAGGAAGTTGGAGACTGAACAGAACTGCAACATATTGACCCCCACTCTTCTGGCTATAACAGTATTTTTTTCCCATTCTCCTGGACTGCTTAACCGGGGACCTGGGGGCCCAGCCTCTCTGGGCCATGTTCCTCAATCCAGCATCTTCTCTCCAACTGGTCTGATCTCCAAACTGATTAATCGGGGGCCAGAGGGCTCCCTCTGCTGGGTGCTGGCTTTCTCTACCACATCTTGTCTTCAACTGATTGGTCTCCAAACTGCTCAATCGGGGGCATGAGGGCTCCCTCTGCTGGGTGCTGGTCATAATATCCTCGACCGGATGCACCTGTTATTTACACAGGTGAATTTCCTATTTTGACAGCCTGGCCGGGTCGTCGGTTAATATACAACAAAAAGAAGTTGTAAAAAAACAAAAATGGTAAAAGAAATAAACTAAAATATAATAAAACATATAACCTAAAAAAAAAAAAAAATTATACTGGTCTTCATTTCTCCAAAAGTGTACAAATGAAACTATTAAGGATAAGATTTGGTAATGTTCTGTGAACAAATCAAAAATTGCTATAGCATTATCACATGTTATTTTGTAGTTTCCCTGTGTACCATAGCCCGATATGGATATGTGAAATGGACATATAATGTTCATATATATATATATATATATATATATATATATATATATAACATAGAACATAGGAATCTCGAAACACAAAAAACACTTACGACTTCTCAGTTCAGGTACGAAACTTTTTATTACCTTTGAGTTTAAAGGTTTTTCGACATAAGGAGAGAGAGGCACAATCTTTCTATTCTGGCTTTTTCATCTGCTCCCCCATCTCGTGCGACACCTGCCCGAGGCCTCCGCGAGCAAGCGAAAGTCAACCCTTCTCGTTCAGTGTCTAGTCTCAACTCTACTAACTGACTTTTTCAAAATCTCCCCTAATCCTCCGCACGCTTCCGGTATGTGATGTCATTCGCACTTGATAGCCCCATTTCCCATCTTGGGCTATTGTGACATCTCTGAGTGACATGTTCGTTCTGCGTGCACGCGAACACCTGTGTTAATGTTGCACCTAAGTAACCCATGCACTGAGCCAAAAGGTTCTTAGCCTAACTAAACCCAAAGGCATAAAACGAAATCCCTCGGCCATTATATTACACCTGTATAATGCCTCAGTCTACTGGGATCATGTGTTGGTTGATCCTGATTTTTAGATTTTATGTATTTCTTGATATGCGACCTGAAAGCTTTTTATTAGGCCAGTCAGTCTAACAAAATATCAAAAGCACAGTTGTGCCCATTGAAATTTGTAGGGACAGGACCACTTCTCATTTGGATAGGAGTTGCATGCTTAGTAGTGACAGGTCAGCCATGAGTCCATTAAGGCTCTAAAGTATTTTGACTAAATCATCACACATCCAGTGGCTGCAGTTGATATTCAACCTGTACCTCTGTAAATAAAATACCATTAACCATCTAGCCTTCTTCCTATCATCTTATTTTCTTACCTTACATAATCACACCTACTCCTGAAAACATAACAAATTGGCAACGATGTACATCTGAATCATGTGGATGGACATTTTTTCTTTCCAGGATTAAAGGTGGATACTATAATACAGCAACTTTTGCAACAGCAAGTACGCCGGATGGAATTATTCTTGGAGAGATTTTCCAAACCTATATCACCACTTTTAAAAACAAAAATGACAATATCAACAGAAGCAAAAGCATGTTTGATTATGGAATTTCACTATAACCGTCACACAAAAATAACATTCTGCTTATAGTTTTTGTGATTTGAGGATCTTTACTGGGTGGAATTTAAGGAGTAGGTGGTTGACTGGAATGTCAGGCTTGTTGTAAGAAAACTCAGACCCTTGGAGCACAATTAACATCATGCCTTAAAGTAAGTCTTTATACAATAACTTTCATTCAATTAAGGACTTTAAAATGATACCAAAAAACTTTTCAACTACACTATAGGATATTTTCTCTAGAATGTTGGGGGGTGTCCTCGTGGTGTAATGGTTAAAGTGATGGACTGCGGAATTGTAGTACGCGAGTTCGTACTCCAGTTGTGCTATTACGTTCACTTTCGGGCAAATACCCTTGGGAAAGGTATGAACCCCCTTATCCTCCCAGCTATGGGTTAAATAGTACCACTACTATTCTTCTAGGAGAATGGCTTTGGCATGAAATAACCTAAAAGAGTTGATATGCCATTAAAACAAAGAAACCAAACCATCTAGAATGTTGGCTGTGGCTGCAGAATACACCAACTGCTTCTCTGCAAAGGGTAAGATCCCCCACCCAATGAGTGCCCTGGATATGACACTAAACAGTCTGATGATGAGGCTCCAGTAATGCTCGAGCCTTGGGGAATTCAGAGTACCCTTTCATTGCCATTGCTCCCAGGTTCACTTTGACCTGGAGTGGAAGCACCTGATAGGTTCCTATCTATGGGTCAAGTAGAACTAAACTGTGTACTTATGCCAAACTAAATTGTTTGAAATAGAACTGTTTTTGACATTGAAACTTTACTTATGCTAAACTGAATTATTTGAAATAGAACTGTTTATATGTATAAAAATGGATTTGGCATTAATAAACTAAAATGGTTGATGTGTCATAAAGTAGTAAAAAGTAAAGTTGGTAACTGTAGTTAAGGGTGACCTGAAGGCTCCCTTTTCAATAGCTACTACATCGAGGTGTTGGGGAGGGCGCTACTCCTTTCCCTGAATTGCTCCACTTTACCCTTGATAGGTACCTTATAATGCTGAGTGTTAAACAAAGAGGTATCAAGTACCATATGTGTAATAAAACCAAACCAGTTATTTCTGTATCCATTCTATTAAGTTTGCTCATCAATAATAATTTTAATTTGTTGTGAATTGTTTCAAATTGTTTTTTCATGAAGAAATATTAAAGCTTAATAGATTTCCTCTTCTACAAGCGTCTGAATTGTGTTCCTCACACTCAAATAATTGTGGCAGTGAATTTTGGTACTTAGATTCATTCAAGTCATCAATACCATGATCCACTCAGCCACTGCAAATTTTGTCTGGTCAGTTGAGACTGTAGAACATACTGACTGCTTTTCTGCAGAGGGGTAAACCCCCCACTCCAACAAATGTTCTGGATATGACACTAAACAATCTAATGGTGAGGTTCCAGTAATGTTGGAGCTTTGGAGAATGTGGAGTACCCCTTCATTGCCATTCTCCTAGGTCCACTCTAGCCCAGAGTGCTAGCACCTGATTTGATCCTATCTATAGGTTAAACAGAACTAAACTGTGGTTTCTTAGTTTTACTGTATTTTGCATTTAAACTGCGTATTTATACTAAACTGAATTGTTTAAAATAGAACTGTTTTGACATCTAAACTGTGAACTTATACTAAACTGAATTATCTGAAATGAAACTTTTGACATTTAACTGTATTGTCCAGTCAGCTGGGGCTGTACCATCTGATAGGGCCCTATTTATAGGTTAGATAGAACTAAACTGCATGCTTTGAATTAGAACTGTTGGACTAAATTTAATAGCTTGAAATAGAAATGTTTTTGACTATTAAACTGTGTACCTACATTTAAACTGCGTACTTATGCTAAACTGAATTGTTTGAAATCTGTTTTTTACATTGAGCTTGTTATTACGCTAAATTGAATTGTTTAATATAGAACCGTTTTGACATTTAATTGAATGAAAACAAAATTTATACTTGTACTAAACTGAATTGGTTGAATTAGAACTGTTTGAATAAAATGAATAGCTTGAAATAGAAATGTTTTTGACAAACTGTACTCATGCTAAACTGATTTGTTTGAAATAGAACAGATTATTTATATAAAAATGGATTTGGCATTAAATAACCTACATATGCCGTAAAACCCAAACAACCAACCAACCACTACAAATTGGTCACCTTACGACATGATATGATCTTTTAATTTGAAAGAACAAATCTTCAACAAAATGAACAAGTAGACTTTTGCATGCGCATGTAAATTCTTTTACAAAATTATCAACCTGACACATACAACTTTCTGATGAAAGAACAAAGACTTTCTGTAGCTTAATTTTCCCACCCTGAAACTCATAACATGATTTAATTCTAAACACAAAATGAAACGTAGCCATAACTACTACTACTGATACTACATGGTACCTATTCAACACACATGATCAAATCTGGCCATAAGCCAAATGAAGTTTCATCACAGTTGAAATACTTAAAACAGGGAGGTGTTAGGCCAGTTAGCCCAACAAAAAATCAAAAGCACAGTTGTGTCCCTTGGACCATAGGGACAGGGCCATTTCTATTTTAGACAGGAGTTGCATTTTGGGTAGAGGTAGATTGACCATGTGTCCACCAGAGCTTTGAGGTACTCTGGCAAAATCATCTTGTATCCAGTGGTAATATTTACTGCAGTAAATATTGTTAACCATTCATCCTTATTCCTATCATCTTATTTTTTGAACCTGTATTACAACACCTCCTACCTCTGAGATGAAAACACCTTTACACTGTTGTTTTATATAGTACTGATGGTATACAAAAAAATTTATTGTTCCCTGAATATACCAAGTTGGTGCTAATTTTTGTAGCTTCTCCACTTATATATGAAGATAGTAATTACATTGTCTATAACGATTGCTTCCAACATCTTCAGAGTGCAATTGGAAATATATTGCAGGAATCCTTTATCTCTAATAATCATGATTTACTGTATTTGTTTGGTATCGAGAAATATAAATATTCTTTATGACTGGTAGAAAATGTGTCAATCCTGTTTTTAGCCGGAAGCTAAAACAGTGTAACCATTATGTAGAAACACATCTTGGGACTTAACAAGTGAAAAGATTCTTTCTTCCAACACATTCTCCTTGCTTGTTTAAATGTGTGTAAATATGTGATTGCGTAGTACACATATATTTTATTTCTTTTGTATTCATATAAAAATTTATTGTTATGCATGAATACAGCTCCTGCAATTTGTCTTATAACATTTTGGAAATATAAATTTCCTGCTTCTGCTACTTTATATCCGTTACTGTTCAATGATATTAAACAGGTCACTAGTACTTTCAAAACAAAGTTGAAAAACAATGTGACAAATGATAGACATCATTCTTGACTTTTGTAGAAATGTATTGTATTGCTCCAAAACTTTTTTTTTACATTTTGTGCATCTTCATAGAACTCTGACAATGAAATGTTTGCACTGTTGCACAGACATACCACACACAAACACTCACACTTGCTCTTTCTCAGTGACAATCTTTTCTGCTGTATATACTGCAGAATGGCATCAGGTGTACATTGTTTTAAAATTTCCATTTTCAGAGTATAAAGACACAAACCAAATACCATATGAACAAAATAAAAAATGAAGATTATTACATCTTTCTCTCATCTCTGCTCGCACTATCATGTTTTTGTTGAGGTTGTGAGTGGGATTGGAAGGGAGTGATAAGTTGTTACAATGGAAGGGGGAAAAAATCAATGAATGGGGATAATTGAACACCTCTCATAAGATTTAAACAAATTTTAACATTTATTTTGATAATCTTAGTTGCTTAATTGATACTAATCTGATTTTTTTTCTCAAAAACTCTTTGACACATTCTACAAATTTAATTATGTATAAAATAGGCTATATTTGTTTTTAATATACAGGATCTTTAAAAAAAAATTGATATTATTAGATGAGATATACAGGGTGTTTCAGAAAAATTGATATTATTAGATGAGATATACAGGGTGTTTCAGAAAAAATGATATTTGTAATCCAATAACTTGATTAATTCTTGTTCAAATGACCTCAGATTTTAATACTACAAGGGCCATTAAATTAGTTTCCAGAATTTTTTTGTACCGGCATTTAAAATTGTCATAGACTCTTGAATATTCACTTTGTTATTGCTATACATCTTATGAGATGACTGACCAATTTTTATGATTTTAGGTTCAAATGAACAGCTACTGCAGGAATTGGAATACACCCTACTAAAGCCTGATTGTCACAGCTGGTGACTTTCAAAAATGCAATCTGGATGTAAGGACACTTTAGAAGAACAATATGCAATAAAATTCTGTTTTAAACTTGGAAAAAATGCCAGAGAAATGTATGGAGTGCTTCAGATTGCTTTTGGAGGATCTTGCATGAATTGAGCATCAGTTTTTGAGTGGCATAAGAGATTCAAGGAAGGCATGGAGTTTGTGAGGGATGATGAGAGGTGTAGGAGGAGTAAGAAAGTCAATAGACCAGAGTTGATTAGCCAAAGGGTTAGGGTTAGGGTTACTATGATGAGGTTTTAAAGGATTTCAGGAAGAGATTCCTAGGGAAGAAGCCAGCATTCTTGAAATCGGGTCAGTGGCATTTCCACCAGTTTTTGAGTGGCATAAGAGATTCAAGGAAGTTAGGGAGTCTGTGAGGGATGGTGAGAGGTGTGGGAGGAGTAAGGAAGTCAGAACATCAGAGTTGATTGGCCAAATAAAGAATTTCACGAATAAGAACCGTCGTGTGTCTATAGAGACAATAAGTGCACAGTTTGATGTCAGTGTGGGAACTGTACACACAATTATTCACGAAGAACTGAAGATGCGGAAGATTTGTGAGAAGTTTGTCCCAAGGGTGCTCAGAGATCAGAAAGAAAGACATTGTCATGACAGCAGGGAGATGGTTGAGCTGATGAATTCAGATCCTGCAGTACTTGATTCTCTGGTGACCTGTGATGAAAGCTGGATCTACTGCTATGACCCAGAGACCAAGCAACAGAGTTCCCAGTGGAAGCATGCTGGCTCTCCCAGACCCAAGAAGGCCAGACAGAGCAAATCGACCCACAAACTTTTGATGATTCCTTTTTTTGACAGCACTGGCATGATCTACATGCACTGGGTTCCCACTGGACAGACAGTCAACAAGGAATACTATGTTGGGGTTTTAAGGGAGTTCAGGAAGAGATTCTGCCAGAAGAGGCCAGCACTCTTCAAATCAGGTCAGTGGCATTTCCATCAGGACAATGCACCAGTCCACAACTCCATCCTAGTTACAGACTATTTGACCAAGATGGGCATCAAGACAGTTCCTCGCCCTCCCTATAGTCCAGACGTTGCTCCCTGTGACTTTTGCTTATTCCCTAAGCTCAGAGGCTGTCGTTATGAGACAATTGAGGAGATGAAAGAGGCTGTGATGAAGGTCATTGATACGCTCACACAAGAGGACTTACATGGGGCCTTCCAGAAGTTGTTGTAACGATAGAACAAGTGCATTGCAGCCGGAGGAGATTACTTCGAAGGGGACTAGAGTTTCATGTGTATACTATCAATAAAAGTGCCCATACGAAAAAAGTCTGGAAACTTATTTAATGATCCTCGTATCTAATGTAATATCATGAAAATAAGAGAATCATAGAATTAAAACATATCTAGCGTAATATATTACGATAACAACAGAAAGTTATAGCATTAAAACATTTTATTTATAACATATTGATCCATTTGAAGTCAATTCAAAATTAAGTCTTTTGTTACTTGAACTATTCGGACTTTGGGCTCTCAGGCACTCCCAATTACCCTACCATTCAGGCCACCCTTAGAAAATAAAAAGTAGAGTTTCATGTGTGTACCATCAATAAAAGTGTCCATACGAAAAAAAGTCTGGAAACTTATTGAAGGCACCTTGTATGTGTAGAAACAACTCAAAATTTTATGTTTAATGCTTGAATGCCTTTTCTTTTCTAGTAAATGGCATTTCTATAGCTGAAAAGAAAAAAAAAACATTAAATAGAATTTTAAGTTGTTTCTATACATGCTGTTAAAATTTGAGATTATTTGAATGAGAATTGGTCAAGGTTATAAATAGGGACATCTCTATCTCAGTCTCATGAGACTGAGATGACAATAATAAAAATACACCATAATAAACTTCTGACTATTTTATTAACATACACAATGATTAACCTGTAATTTAGATGACTTAAAACAGTATCAACCTGTATTGTGTATGGATTTTAAATTCTTACTTGCTTCCCATCCCTAAGAAAGAATAAATTCCTTTTTCTGAATCCTAAAATCCCCATAGCTAAGTCTTAAATTTCTTCATCCTGGTTATTTTCAATCCACATTAGCCTCTAAAAGATGACAAATTCCCAAATTCATACAAACTTTAAATTCTCAATTAGATTCAAATGCTGTGTGACAGATTGTTGTGGCAATTATGATGATTAAAATAAGGGTCATGGTTTTTGTTTTCCATAAGATCTGGATGAACAAAAACAATGGTTAAAGGCAATACATAGTGACAACACCCCTGACAAACTGAATACTGTTGTTTGTGAATGGCATTTTCCATCTGAATATGAAATAGTGGTTACTAAAGTAATAGTATGACAGAAAAATTCCCAATCAGTAGTTGATCATTTGTCTTCTAGTTCATTACCAAGTCCTCAACTAAGATCACAAACAAATAAAACTTCTGCTTTGGCATAAAATGTGTAAAATGATGAGTCCCAGAAAAATTATCAGTTTTGAAAATTTGTATGATAATTCAGCAGGATTTTATGTCAGCACTTACATACTATAAATCAATCAGACTGGATGAACATTCAGCCTGTTGATGAGTTGTTTTTTTTTTTAAGTATTCCAATGTTTTAATAAAAATTCTTGAAAATATAGAATTTGAATTCTACCATGATGGTATACATGCAACAATTTTTTTTCTTTCAAAAAACTGAATATCAATGTTTCAGCACTAGTCATGGATCAATGAAGCAATTCATTTTCTCAGCCAATGAAAAATTGATTAAAAAAAAATTAAAGTACATATTAGTGTTATGTAACCACAAAGCATTGGGACAAAATACAATTCTGATTTTCTTAGAGTATTTGAATATTTTGTAACATTTCTGTCATTTCATAACTGACTTTGGGATGATTTTAATTGTTTGTTTGATTCACCTAAGGCAACAAAAGAATCAAGACTAAAAGTTTTGAAATTATCTTTAAATTTTATTTATAAAATAAAAATGTTTATACAATTCTCAAGACTGCATAATCAGTAATTCCTATTTTTTCTGGTAGTAAACCTATGATACAGGAGGTTATTTTTGTTCTTTTCTTGTGTGTACATTTGATTTTATGAAAATAAGTTAATAATAGTGAACTGCTTCCTAATATGTATAGTTGTTAATTAACTAATTACTGGAGATTACTTAGAGAAAGGAGTAGCGCCCTCCCCTACACCTTGGTGTAGTAGCTATCGAAAAGGGAGCCTTCAGGTTACCCTCGACTATGGTCGCCAACTTTACTTACTTACTTACAAATTCCTTACAAAATATTTTCTCTGCAATTATTATTTAGTCGTAATTTTGGTCTCCACATGTCCACCCCCAATCATGAACCCCATTTGCATGGTTGCCAGGCCTGTTCTAAGGATTGCTCTGCTTTAGATTTAAAAAAAAAAAAAATTAACACATCATAGCTGCAGAGGTTATTAGAGAATCATGACTGACTGAAGCTTGACTCGATTCATGAGTCAACATATTATATTTGGTCTAGTGACTTGGTCACCTGTTCACAATATCACTTTTTTTTTTTTTTCTTCAGATTTTTACTATTTATTTTTTGGCCTGTTTCAAATTGTTGAAATTCATAAAAAATAGCTTCAGACAAGCCAATGAACTTATCAGCTGTCTATAATCTAGGACCTTAGATTATGAAATAGATAAAGAAATGTCGTAATTTGAATATTTTTTGTAAAATTTTTCCTGGTTTTGTTGCTGTGGTTCGTAATATTTCTTTGTTTTGAATTCTCATAGTTTAGAATGTTAAACATTTTTCTATCAGCTGAAAATATGAAGATAATAGTTTAATGATTTTCAGTGTGTGTGTGTGTATAAAATACATGTGTGCACACAGCTGTAAAACTAAAGTAAGTCAGGTGGTATGGTAATTGGAGATTTGCAATTTATCTGCTTCTCTTGATTTTTGTAAAAAGAAATTTTAAATTCTTTGGAATATGAAATCACTTTCTCAGCTTTAGTAATGTTTTTCTGAAGATTTTTCAATAACATAGCCAATTTTATTGTTCTATGAGTGTGAGAAAATATTTGTGATACCAAAATGAAAGTAAAAGTGACCTTGTAGATATAATATCAGATTGTTTCTGAACAAACTGCTTTAATTTCTGTAGTTTGCTATATTGTTTTTATACATTTATTTTAATAAGTCATATTTTGTGCATGTTCAGTGTTATTACCAATCCAACTTATTGATGCTTTAGTGTAGAATACTGAGAAGTGAACAAAAAAGAAAAAATGAAATTATGGTTATTACTAATTTCCAAGATTTTAGATAAAATATAAATTTATTCTAGAATAAATAAAACTAGCAGAAGGTGTGTATTTGATAATTTGCTTCAGTTTTAATCATTAAATTGATTTTAAAATCATAATTCAAGATTTTATAAATATTGATCTGATTTGAAACTGTTCTTTTTGAATTTATCGTAATTTGTAGCCAAATACTTCAGATTGAACTGATTGACTTTCGACTCTAACTTTTACTATTAGGGTAGTAACATTCATCTGTTCATCACCCTTGACCTTGTTCTTTGATTCTTCTATTTCTCCTAGGTCAGATATTTAATAATAGTTGTCACTTGTCATATTCACATTCAATGTTTAACTGTTGGTCATATGGCCTTGATTATACTTTGCTTGTCAAAACAGGATTTGATGGGAAGAGATGGGAGGTTTTGTGAAAGTATTGCTAATCCATGATTGTAGAAAACCTGTACAGTTATTGAGGGGCAGATGTTATAAAGAAAATTTGGTTGTTAAAGCAACTTTCTGGTGTTGTCATTGTTGTCACTTGTCCTTAAAGGGAGACTGAAAGTCTGACTGGCTTTATTATTACAAGTAATCTTTATTGTCAACTTATCAAACTTCTATTCTGCTCTGTATCCCCTGCAGAGGGGGTACCCTCACAAAAGGGTGTTATCCTGTGTATGACACTAAACTGTGATGGTGAGGCTCCAGTTCTGGTGATGTGTAGAGTACTTTTTCATTGCCATTACTCTCAGGTCCATTTTATCTTGAAGTGGTAATACCTGTTAGGGTCAAATAAATATGTTAAAAATTATTTGTATTGTATAGGGTTGTATACCAAAAAAAAGCCCTCTCGAGAAACAAGTGTAAATCTGGATGTACAATGAACGTGATTCCCAAACCTCTTGGCATAAAATAACCCTAGATGGGTTGATGTTCTATCAAAATCAATCATGGCACATACGTTTTTTTTTTTGTTGTTTTTTTCTCATTGTTAGAATATGTATGACTTAACACAAGAATTGCTTATGTTGTTTTATTAAATCTATCATGTAATCCATTTAGGCTAATAATTCAAAGTTTAGAGATATAAATGTTATTGAGAAAATTTTTTCTATAAAATAATTGTCTTACTGAGAAGAATTATTAACTCCTAGACTGAAGCAAAGTAAAACATACTCGAGACTTATTGCAGTCATTTTTATTTTAGTCAAAATCTATTAATGTACTTTATATGGTAATGTTAAATCCTACCAATATGTTTGTATACATACTTTCAGACTGATGCATTTAGCACAGCAGAATTGTATGTGTTGTATAGCCATGAACAACTATACATATGCATGCAGAATCATAACGATGACACAATGAAGACGAGCGACACAGTTCTTTAGAAAAATATACCTCTCACTTTATTTGAAATGGTTCAAAAGGGTTACTAAAGGTTTTACTGTGTGAGAGGTGAGTTAGAGGCTGAACAGAATTGCAACATATTGACCCCCGCACTCTTATGGCCATAACAGCATTTCTTTCCTGTTCTCCTGGGCTGCTCAACCCAGGGCCTGGGGCCCAGCCTCTCTGGGACATGTTCTTCATTCCAGCATCTTCTCTCCAACTGACTGACTTCCTGTCTTCACCCGGGTTATATAATTGTTCGACGCCCACCTTCTTGTGGGCATCACAAATCGCACTCAATTCAACCCGTCCACGGTCAAGGTTATATCCTGATATTCCTCGACCGGATGCACCTGTTATTTACACAGGTGCATTTCCTATTTTGACAGCTTGGCCAGGGTCACTATGTTACATATGTATAAAATCATCTCGATATATATATATATATATATATATATATATATATATATATATATAAACATTCAACTGCATTAAACGCTTTAAACATAAACTCAAAAAATCCAAGATTCCTTTTATTAACTATACTGTGGTTGAATACATAAGTGAAAGATAGTTTTCCAAATGACTGATATTGATGAAAGTATTTTAAAACTGAAAAATCCAGTTACAAAACTTATGTACAAGAGTCCTTCAAAAAGTTCTAATCTTCACTTAGATTTTAGGTTTTTCATACACCTCTCAACTTTGTATGAGCCTCACCTTCATAGAAATCAAGACAGAATCTGAATAAGTTTTTCCAGTTTTATAAGAAGTTGTAGTGTGTTGTAACAACAAATATATTTAACGCTGGCTTTCCTTTCTGTGTTAGGCTTTTGAACAACCCTCATATATTATTATCATCTAAAAAATAATTATGTTTGTCAATATTTAAAAGCATGTTTCCCAAAATTACTCCAACTTTTTTATAAGTATATTTATATTTTCAAAGTGAAGTTATTTCTGACTTATACCAGTTACATAAAAATCCAGAAAATTCTCCAGTTATGCTATTAGGTTCACTTTTGGACTAATACTCTTCGGAAAGGGATGAACCCCCTCATCTTCTCAGCTATGAGTTAAATAGTACCATTATTGGTTTTCTAGAAGGATCACTTCAACATTAAATAACCCAAGAAGGTTGATATTTAAACAAAGAAACCAGAAAATTCTTGCACATTTTTTTGTACCATATTTGATAGTTGTGGCGTATTAAGAGTACTGTAAAAATTCCCCTTTAGTAATCAGTACTACTTCAAGAATACATTAGAAATTGTATAATTATGTGAAAGTTTTTTTTTTTCCTAAACTTTAATTTAAAAAATTGCATTTCTCTTCTTTCATAGCACAGGATGGAACGATAAAATTGTTGCCCTAGAAAAGATGACATTTCTGTTTAATGAAAACCAGTTTTCTTTTTTTGTTGCAGACCATCTACTAGTTGGCCAGTTGTGTACAAATCCCAAGAGTGATGGGAGCCTTCTGTCATGTCTGAAAGTGGCATAATGTTCAACGAGTGAGATCGGAGATGTGCTGCTGTACAACTTATGCTCTCTACCGATCCAAGTTATGACAACGGGACCATTGCTAGCACCCTCAAAATGCAAATCTGGACAGTTCAACGCTTGAGGGCACAGCTCAACACATCGGACAAGCCTTTGGAGGTGGTGGAGCGGCAAGACACCACCAGGAAGACCTGGACCAAGGAGTTCATTGAAAAGGTCCAGGCAATCATTGATGAAACTCCTTAGTGGCCTATTCGACAGATTGCCAGAGATTTAGGCATCTCACACACAACTGTGAATGCATATGTGAAGGAGGATGAAGTGTAGGTCCTACAGGCGCCAGACAAGCCAGATCTTGACTGAAAAAACAAAGAACCTCAGGCTAATCAAGCCCATCAGTCCCCTCTCCTCCCCGGACCTGAACCTGCTGGACTAATTCGTTTGGTCATACATCGAGAACATCACCAACATGACCTCTGACAACACCAAAGCCAGCTTGATCGTCTCTATCTGCCAAGTATTTGCTGAGCTCCTGCCGGCGCTTGTGCAAAAGGCATGCTCCCAGTTCCAGATCTGTATCAAGGCGGTGATTGAGGCTGAAGACGGCTACATTGAATAGATGTTAGCTCTACTACATAATCAAGTTATCTGAACTGATTTTTTCAATAAAAGTTTTAAAATAAAGCTGTAGTGTTGTTTTCTTTAGGACGACAATTTTATCGTTCCACCCTGTATAAATACTTGCTGATCTCAAATAGTCAACGTGTTAATGAAGATGAAGAAAAAATAATGATGTCATTATATCTTTTGTCAGATCTGCACTTATAGTTAGTTGTGGATCCTGTTTAAGTCATTATGTTCATTCTGACTTTATGACAATAACTGGTTGTATATGAAGCTAAAATTTAATTGCAGAGAAAAAAATTGTATAGTAAATAATTTTCTTGAACTAATTCAACTATAAGTGTTTTCAAAATTATAAATACAAAAATTGATAGATTTTGTGGTCAATAACTGTCAATATGCAAATGTGAATAAAAAAGCAAAGAAATAATTTGAATTCCCAGGATGCCCTACTAAAAAATCTGTAGACATAAAACTGAACTTGATTCCCACTGGTGTTTTATTTAATTGACTATTATTCATATTAGTAAAAACTTGCCCACAAAATTACTATTGAACTTCATGTATAACCAATCATATTTTGAGATTAACTTGTATTATCACTCAAAATTATGCTTTAAAATATTTTGCCTTAAATACATTTGTTTTCTTAATGGAAACCAGAACTGCACCTTTCCTTAAGGAAATTGTATTTATTTCTGTTCTTTTCTTTACATTGATGACCAATTATATCAACTAAAGATAACATCTTATTCACCAGTTATTTTTATTCTCTCAATTATGAATTTTTATTACCTGCTTTATTGCTAACTTATTAATTTTTCCAGCTAAATTTTTTACACTTTAAGATGAAGAATATATTAAACCTTTCAGATTGTTTTAACACCTGACTATGAATTTGTATAATTCAGATATTTTAATTGGACTTTTATTTCATAAATGGTGTAAGGACAACAAAATCGTGTGTCATACTTTTTTTTTATATATAAATGGCAGGTGCATACAATAATTAAATCTTTTTGTTATAAGTTGCAATAAGTTCTGCTTTGTGCAGTTAGATTTCCCAAAATAATTATCTTATGTATATTATGTGAATTTAATGTTATTTGCATTAGAAAGAAAGAATTTCTATTTATTTCTATTCTAAAGTCTTAATGCATTAAATTTTTCTTGTACATCAGGTTTTCACTTCAAGCCATAAAAATGTGTTTTTTAACCAAACTATTTTTCAGTATTTCCTAGTTATAGTATTACAAGCCCAGGCTATTTCCTCACTTCCTGAAAGAAGTTATGTTTTATTTGGTGGTGATGGTTGTTGTAATATCTTCATCAGCAACATCCAACATCAGTAACAATAAGAAACGACTGTTCAGGCTTTTATGTTATTTGAAGTAGTTTGCAGATGTTGTGAAAAGCTGTTAAAATTGAGTTCTGTTTGACATAGGTGATATGCATTTAACACCACTCATAATTCACAGTCAGACAAAGGAAATCATCTTGTTTGTCAACATTGAACTGTAAATAACTTAAGTTTTAAAAATATAAGAAATTGAAAGTGGAGTAAGATACTTTGAGTTTATCTATTTATCAGTTGAAATACTCATTTCTGCAAAGTGAGAAATCAAAATTTGGATAGAAAAAGAAGTTGGTTATAATGACTGGAAAAGTTATTTTTTATCTATAGTTTTAAAAACTTTCTATAATCTAAGTTAGTAATATTTGATTAAATCGGAATAATCATTTTAGTAAGACAATTTTATTTATTCATTTTTTTTTTTTACTTTTGATGTTTAAAAACAAATTCTATAAAACTAGTTATATCTTGCATCATTAGCAACATGACCTCCTATTAATTATTGTTTATTGTAAGAGATCTCTCTCTAAGAGCGCCCTTTCTTTATGGGTTTAATAAGTATTTATACCAAATTTGGTTGCATTACATTAAACTGTTTTACTGTATAAAAAAAGAAACTCTTCTCGAATATTAATATTTCTTTTTTTTCAAAAATAAGTATATTTATAGGCAGTTATTTATCCCAAATCCAGCACTCATTTTCAATATTGTAACCTAAGAACGAATTAATAAAACTTATTTACCAGAAATGTTTGTTTCAGTTTTTTTTTAAAAACATATTAACATATACTTAAATGATTTTTCTTCACCAAACTTTTAATGTTGTTATAAATGCCACTAATGTCAACTATTAAACCTCTCAACCGGTTGTTTTTCCCATAGTTGCCTTTATTATTTACTTTAGATTGGTCTGGAAAAAAACATGAAGTAACAGAGATGATACTTTCTCTAACAAGGCAAGAACATGTATAAAATAGCAACAGAAAAGAGTTCAAGAGAGAAGGATTTGAAAACCACTTGACTTTATTAGTTGCTCAAAATAACAGAAGCAAAAACACTAGAATCCTTTCATGTGAGATTGGTTGGTTGGTTGGTTTTTATGGCATATCAACCTTCCTTTCATGTGAGGAATCCCTGTTAGTCAATAACACAAACAAGTCATTGCTGCACAAACTCAGATAACAAAAGGGAGCCCTTACTGGGATAAAATTACCTGGATGTCTCCCGAGATACAGGAACCAAAAAATCTTTGTGAATAAAAGGGCACCTGATGATTCTGGACAGTTTTCTCTCTGGTCTCTGCCCAAGTGGTGTTGAGTTAGTCACTCCCAATTCTCTTCTGCTTGGCTAGTAGTAACCAAAATTAGCGCCATTTATTTTTCTATCACTTTTTAAGTTAAGCAATTTTTTTTCTATATTGTTATTTCAAGTAGTTCTGTGGTATTATCATAGTTTACATTTAAGATTTGAATTTTTTTTGTTTTATTATGCAGTACTTATAAGTTATACTTTTTATGAATGAATGACAATCTCACTGTCATATCTTATTGATTTAAAAAAAAAAAAAGTTGTGTTTTTTATCTCTTTGACCCAATCTATTCAAATTCATTTATTGAAAATGATTTTTAAAAAATACTGACATGTTAAGTTCCTTATAAGTTTGCACTAATTTATATTCTTTTACAGTAAATATTGTCTGTATTTTCTTTTTCATTCAATAATCTTTTAGTTTCTTTTCTACTGCTCCTTTTTCTTATTTTTCTATTTATCTTAGTTGATAAAAAATACTATTTAATCCTGATATATATATTCTGCCCTTTCCACTTTTAAACAATACTAATATCTAGGGAAATTATTTAAAGAATCTTCTTAATGCTTTTCTTTTTTTGATGTTGACATTTTTTTTGTTTGCGGATAGCTGACTTTGAAGTTGTTTGCTGCATGTTTCCGTAAGAAAGGAGTTTTAAAAAAAGCAGTCATTTTTTAATTATAAAAAAAAAACCCAAGTAATCTTTCAAAAAATAAGGGAAGTTTGAGAACTCATCATTGATGACATTCAAAGAGTAATGAGTTATTTTCTTTTGTCTAATGTCTATATAGATGGTTTCATTTTTTTTCTATTTTCCTATATGAAATTTTCATAGTCTTGGTTTCTATAAAATGGCTGAGTGGCAAGTATGTATACAAAACCAGGAATTTGGTGGATTTCTAAAGTAACTTTTGATGTATTTAAATTACAGATTTATTTAGTTAGTTTTCCCTACAACTAAGTTTTTTATGTATTATTTTCAGGTGTTTATACTAATGAATATTGAAGATTAGATATTCCTGAAGTGTAATGGGTCAGCAGAACGCCTCAAATGAATCATCAGTAAATAGTTGTTTATTATCTTGGGTTTGTAAGAAAATTGTTACCTGACCACGATAATTATCTCTTCTCATTGACACTTAAAATGGCTTTCTTTGTTGATTGGTTCAATTTGACCTCTTCATGTTTACTCAAGCAGAATATTGCAACCTGCTGGTGTCTATTTTCCCCAATTTTTTTTGTGTGTTGTGTGTAATCTCTATATTTAAATAATCACTAATTATTAACTCTTATCTAAGATAGGCTTTTAACATCCATGTTTTATTTCTTTTATTTTCATATCAGAAAATAAAACAAATGACTACATAGACTTACAAAAAATTCTATATTGCTTTAATCTTTAAATATATGTTGCTTCAATGTAACAAAAATAGCACACCATAATGAAATTTTATTAATGCATTACTGTTAAAAATAAAGTTGGTGACCTTAGTCAAGGGTGACCTGAAAGCACCCTTTTCAATAACTACTACACCACAGTGTAAGGGAGGGCGCTACTCCATTCCCTGGATTGCTCCACTTTACCCGTGATCCATACCTTATAATGCAAGGTGGCATCAAGTACCATTTTTTGAGTCTTTGGTATGTCCTGACCTGGGATTAAAACCTGGTCTCATGGACCATTGGTGAACAATCTATTCATTAGGCCAATGGTGTTCGCTAATGGTCCGGGAGATCAGGGTTCAATCTCGGGTCGAATCATACCAAAGACTCCAAAAATGGTATTTCATGCCTCCTTGCTCAACACTCAGCATTATAAGTTAAGGATCAAGGGTAAAGTGGAACAATCCAGGAAATGGAGTAGTGCCCTTCCCCTACACTGTGGTGTAGTAGTTATTGAAAAGGGAGCCTTCGGGTCACCCTCAACTATGGTTGCCAACTTTACTGTTAAAAATGCTCCAACTGAGAGAATAAATCAACTTAATAATGGTGAAAGGTTAGTGTTTGTACTCACCTTGATCATAATACTTTCTCACAAGAGGTAACATTTTTAATAATATTAATTATAGTGTACTTCCTTTTTATTTATTTGCATTTAATTATGATATCAAGTTATGATTATGATATCTTATTATCTATCCATATCATCCATCACTCCTGGTAGGTCCTCCATACTTCATCCAGTGTCTACACAGAGCTGATGTATTTAAGACCTTGCTGGTCAGTCAACACTGGTGTGTTCATATGTGTCCATTTAGAGAATGTTGCTTATGAGATAGTCCTTACTTCTCCAGCAGTGCCCTGCATCTTACTTGGATGGTTGGTGAGTGATCATACAGCAGCTGTTTTTTTGGGTGCTGCTTCCAGGATTTGTTTAAAACATCTAGTAGTATTCTCATGTAGTTCCCATCCAACCTTTTCTCTATGTATTTCCTTAGCATCCAGGTGGTGATATTCATACAGTAATGTTGGTACTGCTATAGCTTAGATCAACTGAAAAAGACATCGACATGCGGCTAACGAAGGCATGGACAGCTATCAATAAGCTATCGATCATATGGAAATCAGACCTGACCGATAAAATGAAACGCAGTTTCTTCCAGGCAGCGGTCATGTTGATATTACTGTATGGATGCACTATTTGGACGCTAAGTAAACGGCGGGAGAAGAAACGAGATGGCAATTAAACAAGAATGTTGTGAGCAATATTGAACAAGTCCTGGCGGCAACACCCCACTAGGTACCAATTATACGGCCACCTGCCTCCCATCACAAAAACTATACAAGTTAGACGAACCAGACATGCAGGACACTGCTGGAGAAGCAGGGTCGAGCTCTTAAGTGATGTACTCCTATGGACCCCCACATATTGCCGAGCAAAAGCAGGACGACCAGCTCGGACATACATACAGCAGCTATGTGAGGATACGGGATGTAGCCCCGAAGACCTGCCAGAGGCGATGAACGATAGGGAGAAGTGGCGAGAGAGGGTTAAGGATATCCGTGCTAGCGGCACGACATGATGATGATAGCTTAGAAGAATTCTCATTTTATTTTATCAGAGAGATCAGATTTTCACATGGTTGATAACCTGTCAATAGCGAACTATACTTTTGCTAGACGTATGTTGACAATTTTCAGTTGATGAGATACTGCTACTGTGAACTGGTCTACTAATTTCAGAGGCATGCTATTGAAACTGGATATATGGCTCCTGGTTTAAAACACTTGAACTCTGTTTTATTTGTGTTCATGCAGAGGCCAATATCTCCTGCTACTTGCACTAGGCTATGCAGATGGGATTCACCTTGGGCAGATGTATTTGCAAGAAGCGCTCGATCATCTGTGTTGTCTGCCTCTGTCATAGTTTCTGTGAGATATTGTCTGTTTCTTGCTTTTTTGGTGAGACCATTTTCTTTTATTAGATCTATTGATGTTTAAAGTACGTAATCTAGGAAAATTATTAAAAGAAATGGTGCTAATGTATCTATTTGAAAGATTCCAGTGACAATGTTGAAGAAGTCAGTGTCACCATCAGGTGAGCAAGCTATTGTTTTACTGTTTTTGTAAAGTGTCTTTATAGCGGTAACAGTTTTTTTAAAGAGACCATTTGGTCCATCTTTTCTCTGTGCATGGAATTAAATGCTTAGGAGAAATCTTTGAACAATAGTGTTGCCTTGAGACCTTACTTTTTTAAAGAGACCATTTGGTCCATCTTTTCTCTGTGCATGGAATCAAATGCTTAGGAGAAATCTATGAACAATAGTGTTGCCTTGAAATCTCTTTCTTTTCCATATGTCTGGATATAGACATTAAGAACAAGCTCTGAGAGGTTCCATGGCTGTTTTAAAGTGTTTCTCAGGGCATTACTTTTTAATTCTTTTGGCCTGACTGCACTCCCCTAATTTAAAAAGAAATAATGTCATTATTTTATTATTGAAAAATTAAACATTATATTGTTACTTATTTAGTTCTTGATAACTCCCAAGTGGAGCATGAGCCATTATGGTTTTAGTAATTTCAAATTATTATCTTTTATTCAGTAACTTTTGTTCTCAGATATCTGATAATTTTGGTCTTAAGTGTGAGAAATGGAAGAAAAGGACACTTGACCTTTAATATCACAATGAAGGATTATGAATGGTGAATTAAAAAAAATTCTCTTAGTGCTTTTTATGCAAGTTTTTATTGGTATTGTCTTTAATTGGAATCATTTTGAGATGAGGCTTCTTAATCTGAGAATTAATTTTTATTTATCTATTACGGTTACAAGACTCAGCATTCCTATCCAAGGTCGCGGTAAATCACCTGAAGAAGGCCAGAGGTGAAATTTGGCCGAAACGTAGTGAAAGAAGAAACAACACAAAAACTACCAAGATGAGGGCAAAAAAGTCCGCTATAAATAAAAATTAATTCTAAGTTTTTATTGGTATTGTCTATAAGAAAGAATGTAAACTAAAAAAACAACACAATGATAAAACAATAAAAAGGACTTTGAAAGAATAACTGTAAAAATTGAGAAGATCTTCTGTTATGATGAAGGCATCATTTGAAGAAAAAATGGATTAACATTTAAATGAAGGAAAAATCAAATTAAATAAAGAATGTGTTTTAGTGAAAAATGAAAATTTGAATGAAATGAATAAACATTTCTTGGGAGGAAAGTAAAAAAAAAAATCAAAGAATTGAACAGCTTGAAAATGTGAATAAGGTAAATGTTAATTTTGGAAGAATGAACTGGTGTTCATAAAGTTAAATATAAATGTTCTGACTATTCATTTGAAACTTTGTCTTTATTCCGGACACAATTTCTCCTTTCTCTCATTATTTTTTCAAACATGTTTCTACAGGTTTTTTGTCAATATTCAATCAATTTAAAGACTATCAGTCTGTCCAAATTGAGAGTTTTTTTTATTGATGGAATTATTTTTTTTTTTTATTTAGGTAAAAATATCTGGATATTTGATCAAAATAACTGGGCCATTGGCCTAATGGGTAGAATGTTCTCCAATCGTCTGGGAGACTGGGGTTCAAACCTAGGTCAGGTCATACCAAAGACTCAAAAATGGTACTTGATGCTACCTTGCTTAATACTCAGCATTATAAGGTGTGGATCAAGGGTAGTGGAGTAATCCAGGGTAAAAGAGTAGCACTCTTCCCTTCTTGATGTAGTAGCTATTGAAAAGGGAGCCTTCAGGTCACCCTTGCCAACTTTACTTACAAACGTGGTTATTTGTTGTTGTCTTGTTTAAAAAAACAGCTTTTCAGAATACCAGTAAAGTTTGGCTAATTTTGTCTAATCATTATTTAAGCAATTCAATGAATATTTAATAGTAAAATTAATTTTTTTCATAAATAGCTTTTTTTTTATCTACCAAAGTATGTTGAAGTTTTTTTTTCAAATCTTAATATTTATTTCGTAGAATTGAAAAAAAACATAAAAAACTTTACATTTTGAATTCAAAATTTTAAATGAAATTTTGAAATTACATATAAATTAATTTGAATATAAGGAAAATAACACAGATTTAATTATTTGTATATCTGTAAATTTAACTGGATGCCTTGTTAAATTTTCAGTGTCTGATGTAAGAATGTGAAATTTTCAGTGTCTGATGTAAGAATGTGAAATTAATATTCAAACGTAACAATGATTACATTGTTACGTTTGAATATTAATTTCACATTACTAAATTAGACATTTATCATGAGACAAAGGTGTTATTATTTTATTTCATACATATTTATACTAATACTTAATTGGCTGTATTGTCTTCAGTTATATCAACTTTTCATTAAGCCAGTATATATCAATAAGTTTCTATTGAAAGTAAATTGTATTTCAATATGTTCTACTTTCATTTGGAGATAAAAGTATTCAACTATGTTAAAGTCATTAAATTAAAAAAAATTATCCTGATTTTAGATTTGATGAAAAAAAAGCTGATAACTTTAATCTGTTTAATTCATAATTTATCCTTAAAACTTTATGATTTATCCAATTTTTTTAGGATATTAAGTCTTGAGTCACATATGAAGTTTTAATCAAAGTGAATGACAGCACTCCCTTCCTAATCTGGATAATCAGATTTCAACCTTTTTGTCAATAACTTTGCTATTGCTACAGTTTTATTGTAGAAATTCAAGTGGTCCACAAGCAGAGGTGAGGAGATTTCAAACAAGATGGAGACTGCAACATTCCACTTGTCATGCATGTCAGGTCACTTGGCCTGTTTGCTGCTGTATAATGACCTTTTCACAATTGCTACTTGCAATGAGGATCAGTATAGCAAACTCCAGCAGAATAGAAATAACTTGTCATAGTTTTGGCTTAAAGACTTTCAGCCATTATTGTATGAAGGTAGCTTAATTAACATTGAATAAGCATATGAACCATTGCTTTGATCCTGTGGTTCCTCTCATACTGGATGGGATAGCCCTGTCCACTCTCTCATGTTGATTGGTCGGATAAAACTATTGTCTTATGATGGTCTAATTTTGATTCATTTTCCTTGTTAGTGAGTGAACAATCCAATGCTTGGCAAATTCTGGTGCACAATTATAGGAAGAGCTAATGTAAAAGGACCAAAAAAATGATATTGCTACAAACATCGTTAGAAACCAGTTATCCATGCGGCAACTTTTCAGATGTTTCTTAGAAAACTCTCTGTTCAGAAAGGATTAAAAATGTAAAATTATGCAAAATAATTTAGTCTTATAGAATTGCAATCAAATTGAATTTGACATTTTTGCTTATGGTAGAGTCAAATTCAGTCTTTGTCTTATTGGCAGGGCTTTGAACATACTGGCTGCAGCCTTTGTGAGAAGTAAAACTGGTCCCCCTCTCAAAAGGTGTTCTGAGTATGACTCTAAACTGTTACTGAGAGTCTAGTTCTGGAGCTCTGGGGAGAATGGAGTACCTCTTCTTTGCCATTACTCTCAGGTTCACACTAACCTGTAGTGTTAGTACCTGTTAGGGTCCCATCTATGAATCAAATAAATCTGTTTAAAAATTATTAGTATTGGATAGGAATGCTTGAAACCATATAACTGTGTGCAAGCAAATGATTATTATTGACAAAAAAAAATGATTGCAATGCTATGTTGAAACATTTACAAATGAAGCAAATTTTAGCAGTAAATAACCTGTAATAGTTCATTGGTAATATATATATATATATATATATATATAGTGCAATTTGATGGAGACTCAAACTCGGTTAAGTTGTCATAATAAATTTATTTCAGCGGAGAATATTACTATACTCTTCGTCTCATCAGATGACTATTTACATGCTTTTCATGAAGTTGCAGAACAGCAAACGTAGAATTACAGTTTGTATTCAGAAGAATAAATAAAAGGATAAAAAATAGAAATAAGACTAAAAATGTAAATAAGATTACAAATTATTTCATTAATAGGCATGGGCAGAGGGGGCCAAAATATTAGGTGTTAGAATGATTAAGAAACAGGATTGGAATTTATCTACAGGTCAACCTTATGATTTTTTTTTTTATCAAGGATGGATTTGACCAATGCTAACTCCTGATTTAAAAACCTTTTAGAGTAACGAATAAATTGAGAAATGAGATAGAATCAGAGAAAGGAAAAAAGGGTTAGAGAGAATATGGAAGAGAGGTTTGAGAAAATATCTTGCAGATAACACCATTCGGTTAATAGCAGAGATGAGAGTATCAGTTCTAATAAGCTTATCGCATATTTTGTAACCTGTGGTAAATTGAATAATAATTATAATATAATAATAAACAGATATATATTAGTTTTTATATATATTTGATAGCATGGATGCTTATTTGTGATCACTGGTTTCATGCTGTCTTTATACGACAATCATAAGGGCGAGAAAGAAATCTTTCTTTCTCTGCCTGATGATTGTTGTATAAAAATGGCATGAAACCAGTGATCGCAGATAAGCATTCATGCTATTAAATATATATAAAAACATGTATGTTTATTTATTATATAATAGCTCTCTCACAGATATTAAGCACTCTCCAAATTATACTGCATTTCGTCTGCCACAAACCCGCCAAATGAGATAGTAGCAACCATATTGTTGTAATTATTATGATATATATATATATATATATATATATACAAAAGACAATTTTGTGGCAACTTAAATTTTTGTTTGTTACTTTTATTATTTGTTTTCTTTTATCAAAATTTCATTTCACTACCTTCCAATACAGACTTCATAAGTATAACCCCTAACAAGCTCAATACTACACCAACTACAAACCCTTATGGGTTATTCAATGCTAAGTTTTTTCTCTATCAAATAAATCAAAACAAATTGCTATTAAATGAACCAAACGAAATTCACTTTTATACATAAAGCTTATACATTTTACAGTTCAAGATGTCCTACAAAGGTTCTGTAGAGTTAAAATCAGAGCTTCTTGCAGGACATGGAACAGTTTCAATGGCATTACACTGCTGATAATCTGTAAATGTACATTTCCTAATGAGTTGGATATTATTGTCTATGAAGATGAGAAATGATATCAATGGGTGATCATTAAAATGAGGTTCAGTGATACTTTCAGGAAGTTATTCATGGTGTCTTTGATGTAACAACTTTATTGTTTAAAAACAAATAGAATTATTGAAACTATTTAACTGTGTTAAAACAATAGCAATACTTAATTGTGTGCAAACAAATTTGTTTGAACTCATTTAAAAAGAAAATGAAGTACAAACTATCAACTTATAAATCATATATGCATGGCCATTTAGATATATGCAAACAAATGAATGATATTAAATTGTTATTGTTACATAGCAATACTTGAAACCATTTAACTTTGTGCAAATAAATAATGAATAAAAAATAGAATTATTCATATTAGAAATACTTGAAACCATTTAACTGTGTGCCAAAAACAAATCAGCTCAGGCTTGTTTAAAAATGTTATCAACTAAATGTGGTTACAAATCATATATATTTAATATACTGTAGCGGCCATAACTTAAGCAACAAAACAAATATTTAAATGATTTTTACTTAAAAAAATTTGCATGTATGTTTATGAAATTTTCCCAAAATATACTTTGAATATATATGTATTTATTACATATAAAGTTTTCTAAATTTTCTTTTACAGTAAATTAATAGTCAACTGAAAAAACAAAAATATACATTTTGCCCTGGTCAAAAGTTAAGGAATGCATCGTAAATCCTTGTTAAATCAATATATAAACTAAAGGAAAATTCAATATTTAGTGAATTTTCTTTTGCATTGGATTACCTCATTGTATCTTCGACCACATGAGCCAATTAACTTCTTACAAAAAGTGGTAATGATACTTTCCCATTCTTCTTTCAGAAAACCCCATAAATCATCTATATTTTGAGGATTTCTGTTCTGAGTTTTCTCTCCTATGATTTTCCATACATTCTCTAGAGGATTCATATCTGGGCTTTGTGGTGTCCACTTCATAACAGCTATTCCTTCCTCTTCAAGAAAACTTAACATAGTTTTAGCTTTGTGGCAAGGCGCGTTATCTTGCATAAATATTGGGGTTTCAACTGTCCCTTTGCATATATAAGGGAGAGTATGCTGGCAAAGAACTTCTTTATAAACACTGGCATTGATATTACTGTGAAAACGAACAATGGGTCCTACTCCACTGAAGAAATCATTCTCCACACCATTACGTTCCTCCTCCAAATTTCACAGTTTTCTTAACACATTGCGGAGATAAGCATCCTCCATCTTTACATCTTACAAACCTCTTACTATCAGATCCAAACAACAAGTTGAATTTAGATTCATCACTAAAGTGAACCATATTCCAATGTTCCTCTGTCCATAGGATATGCTCTGTGGTGAAGTCAAGACAACCTTTTAATTTTGCTTTGAAATCAAAGGTTTGTGACATGGAATCTGAGCTACTAATTTTTCCTTATTTAACTGACGAGAAACAGTTTTTCCAGAGATTGGCATTCCTGTTTGCACACAAAATGCACAAGAAATAGACATTACTGTATTGAGACGGTCTTTTAAAGATATTTTAGCAATCATCCGATCTTCCCATTCGGTAGTCATAGGAGGCCTGCCAGTTCTTGGTTTTGGTTCAAGTGTCTTGTCAGCCTTAAATCTTCTGATTACATTATAAACAATGTTTTTTGACCTTTGTACAAGACCAGCAATTTCAGAATACAATTTACCTTATGTGCTTTCACCTCCATCTTGTTTAAAAATAGTTCCAATGATGTATGACAGTTGACTATAAATAAAAATTAGCTATCAACTTGTTTAAAAATTACCTAAATTACTAGAATTCAACACTGTTCCTTAACTTTTGACCATAGCAAAATGTATATTTTATTTTTTTAAGTTCACTATTAATTTACTGTAAGAAAGAAAATTAAAAAAAACTTTATATGTAATAGATACATATATGTTTCTAGTATATTTTGGGAAAATTTTGTAAACATACATGCAAATTTTTTCAAGTAAAAATCATTTAAATTTTAGTTGTAGTTCCGTTCCTTAACTTATGGCCACTACTGTATTTTAAATATAAAGAGAATTTGGCATAAAATAACCTACAATGGTTGATATGCCATAAAACCCAACCCAACCAAACCAAACCTAAGTAATTTTTTGTTTGTTTAGTCTGTCTACTTATCTGTCTCAGGTTGTATTTTGTACAGACTCATCCAAAACACTAAAATATTTTGTACACTTGTCCAAAACACTAAAATATATCAATTATTTTCTGTACCAATCAAATGAGCCTTTTGCATAAACAATGGAAAAGAACTTTTCCTAATAAATTTTCTTCAGTACTTTCTCTATCTTTCCTTGTTTGGATTTTGAATTTTATTTTCATTATCTCTCTTTTTTTTTTTTTTTTCTTGCTTCAGTAGGGTTGTCTTGTTACAATAATATTATAATTTCAAACTGTCTCTATGTATGGACCATCTCTATCAACAGACTATTGGAATCTTCCACAGGTGTTAATTTACTAAGCTTTTTGCTAAGATGTAGCACAAGGCTGCATGAATGGGGCACCCAATGAGAATCGAACTCACTCGTGTAGGTTTGCTAGTCTACCTTGCTAACCATTACACCACCCGAGGTGCCCTGGAATCTTCCACAGGTGACTGTTTGAAATCATAATATAAAAGTACTCATAGAAGTGTTAACCTTTTTTAAATTGCCCTGTTTATATATATATATATATATATATATATAATATTCCTCACATATTGAGTGTCGTGGTATTTGTATATCTTCTGTTGGAGAAGCTAGTTTTATGGTTTTTAGGAACACTTTTTACATTCTGTTTTAGCTTCACCAAAATATACCATGTGTAGAATATTAAAGATGTAAATAAAGTGGGGAATCATGAAAAGAACCCCAGTTTATAATGGAAGTGGTAGTTATTGAAAACTATGAAGAAAAATTGACCATCTTGGATATAATTGCTAAACAAAAATGAGAACTCGTTTTAACTCATAGACATCTGAAAAATTTCTCCTTTGTAGTTTCACCTCCGAATAAAAGAAATTGTTAATCAAAATATATAATTATTCTTTTATCAACATACATAATTAATAATATTAATAACAAATATCAGCAATGGTAGGAATTAATTACACTCTCTACTTTAATGATGTATTTAAATTTCATGTCAACATCTAATGAAACTCTTAACATACATTTGATTTTTGCATAAACATCTAGCAAAGTCATACAATTCCTCACCATCTGAATATTGTTCTAGTAGCATGAAACTGGATAATCGGTGCATCAAGGAAGTCAGACCCTTAAGTTGAATGATTTTAAATTAGATTGGTTTCTTTTAGTTTAATTCTTTTAAGTGTTTGCCATTCATTTTATATTGGTTTTTCTTAAAAAATGTATTTTCTTTCCCACTATTTGTATAATCCAAAATTATATATATATATGTAAATGCTACATTGTAGATATAAAGACATGTATAGATATTCCAATTGTTGGTAAATGATTAAGTATTGGCAGTGTTCGTAGAAAAGCAGTTAAATTTGTAGTGCTGATTGTAGTAATAGGCATAAAACTCTTTTTGGAGTGAAGACTAAGTCTGCAGTGTTCTGTTGACTGGTTTTTATCATTGTTGTGAGGTTACAGTTGCTTATATCCATTTAAATCATTTATCAAATATTCAAATTAATGAACTGCATTTAGCTCTGGTTGATGGGAATTGTGTGTGGTAGTAACATTTTCTTATGATGGCGCACTTAAAGTTTTCCTGGAGTTAATTTTCCGCTCAAAGGGGTCAGCAGTCCGGGGAAAACAAAAACTTGTGTGTTCTATGGCTTTTTCTAAAAAATATATATATCTATGGCAGTTGCAATGATAAAAAGAAGTTCCTGGATAAGTAAATATTTAATAATCATATAGTCTTTAGCTGTATGAGTATAATTAAGATGAAAAGAAAAATGTTTATAGGTTTATTATAGGCATATACATTTGTATATCTATTTTTTTGCTTAAAAATTTACACGTCTTGTATAGTTTATTTTCATTATGATTTTTGTCAAGTAATTTTCATAAAGATAAAATTGCCCCATGTAAGTTTATAAATGGAAAGAGATGAATACATTGAATATTATTTTTAAAAATGAAGATTTTATTTTATTAAAAAAGATGAATAGCAAAGTTTTTAGAAATAGTTTCTTCTTACAATCTACATTTTGAAATTAACATTTTCCCTTTGGTTTTTAAAAATTGTTAAAAGGTTATAAATGTTTTTGCTTTGGATCTAAAAAGATGGAATTTTAAAATCTGGTTATTCTCAAATTTTTGTGATTTCTACATTTTGGAAAAATAGCCTGATACACCTAAACTTGTAGTTTTTATCAATTGACTTTGATAGAGATTTGTGCTAAATTTTTCTCTCCTGTCAGAGATGACAAATTTTGCTTATTATTTATATAGCTTTGGTTGCACTAAAGTAAATGTTAATCAAATTAGACTGGCTTCTTTAAAATCTCAATTGTTTAACTCATCAGGTAAAATATGGTTAATCCTTTCAAAAACTAATTATTTTCATGTTGATTTACTTTTTAAAAAGTATGATAATATAAATTATAATGGAGTTGAAAACTCGTCAGTACTTGATGTGGGCAATAGTTATTTTTGCTCTTTCCCTAGTTCTATTTTTAATTTTACCTTTAAGCTTTTTTAAGTGCCTGTAAATTAGTCTCCTGCTGGATTTGCTGTAAATGATTAAAAAAAAAAAAACCAACCCTATTACTGGTTGCTAATGAAAATATATGGAGAGAGGAGGCGGGAGGTAAAAATCTTATAATAAATGTTAAAATAACTTTTAATAATGAGTAGTACATTTGAAAAATAGAATTTAGAAGTGAACGTTGCTTTCAGGTTCATTTTACAACAATATTATCCTGTAAATAATGACCAATATTTTGTATTGAGAAGACTCTGAGATTACTTATATAGTAATTTCTTGTATTATGTATATGAAAAAGTTTCTATAGAAATAGTCTTCAACTGTACATTCGGTCTCTTGTCACCAAAAAGTGTTGAGAACATCTGCACACATCTAATAGTATTTTCTTACTTGACATGGATTCTTTATATACATTTTCCTAACATTAACAAGTTTATGAAAAAGATTTGATTCATAGTTTGAAATCATTATTGTATATAATGTAATTTGATAGACATATCTATTGATTTGACAAAGTCCCCAAAAATTGTGATAAAAAATTCAGGAAGAAGGTAGGTAAAAATTTTTCTATTTTCATTTATTTATTTGTTTTTATTTTATTTTAATTTTTGGTTACCTATTTGTAATGCTTGGCTTCCCACTCTACTGAAAACCTGTTCAGCCAGTTAGAAACATTATGACCACTTTTCCTGTTTAGAAAAGTATATTTGTTCAAGTAATTTATATTTATATATATATATATATATATATATATATATATATATATATATATATATATATATATTGTATTTTTAAAAATCCTGATTCTATTTTTAAATTAGTATCTTTAGTTTTAGGTAGCTAGAATTTTCTTTTGATTTACAACTTTTTTTTAGTTTTTGATAGTCTTAAAAAAATATTTTTATTCTTTTTGTGGCTCATTTTTTTTGTTTTTTTTGTTTTTTTTTACAATCTATTTTTTACCTTTACCATTTAAATTTCTTTTGTATTAGTCTTTTCAACAGTTTAATGACATTTTAGTTTTATAAATCTTTTTGAATATCTTATGTTTAAGCTTCTTTGGCTAACAGAAGTTTTCCTGCACACTTACCTGAGATGTGCTAATTTAGATATATCCTTTGAGATTTTGAGTCATTGTTGTACCTACTAAATTGCTGCTTGTTCAAGCTTGATTTTTTTTTTTTCATGTGTATATATTTAAAGTCTTAAAATTATATGTAAACTTGATAAAATTGAAACTGTAAATAAAACTAAAATGACAACATCTCTATAACCAAAAGTAAAATTGCATAAATATCTATAGGTGGTGTATTTATCTTTTGATTACTAAATATTCATATTTTTGGTTATTTTAATACTGTAGTGTTTAGTAATAAATTATACCTTATAACCTCTGTTTTATTTGTCACATGTTCTATTATAAATGGTAAATATCTGGTATCTTTGGTTTTGAAGAAAAGTAACTTTATTCAAAAAAATTATTTATAAGTGATGCTATACATATACATGTAAATATGAAACACAAATTATATACTCAAATTTTACACACACAATTGATATCTAACAATGTCTTGTACATATATTTAAATATGATATGCATATATATGTATGTTATCTATATGCATACTTACAAAGTAGTTCTCATTGTCTGAATGTTTCTGTTCACATCCAAGTACATCTGTGTAATACCCTATGTAAGTGAGCTTTGTATATATAGCTAATTAACTGTGTCAGCCTTCTTCAGTTAATTGAATGTGTAATATACACAAATTTACTAGGCTCTTCACTCTTGGAATGTCTCCCATGCTCATGCCTCCTCTCCCTATTTATATTTGTCTGCTACTCCTACATTAACATATCGGAATATTCATGTAAAATACACCTACACAATTACTGAATGTATAACTTGCCCACCTCTAAGTATTAAAACATATTCACACACACTTACATATACTTTTACAAATCTCTCTTTGTAAACTTGTTTGGTTACAGCTGTTAAACTAAGACAAGTTGTCAATATCTCAGGTCAAAGAATGTGAGTTTATTTTTTCTGTTTTGATAGCAGTTATGCAAATTCCAATCATCACATTTTTGTGATTTACTCTCTTGTCTGTCTTGTCATTATCCAAGTTTTTGGGGACCAAAATGCAGAAGATAAATTTCCAGAGGAATCTCTATATGAAATTTGGCTCTGCAGCTCAGCACCTCTTATGTTCGGACCTACCTAAGTATGACCACCTGAAGACAATAACTTTAAAAGACATCAAGAAAATTCCATTAAGACATACAAGGATTTATAGGTTAAGATTTATCTATATGAAAGGTAATTTTCTTAATCTCTTTTTTTAATCGATATTCTCACTATTTTAAATCAAATATAAATGCAATATTCACACATATGTTAATGTTCATCGGACCTTTCATATTTATTTTTCTATTGAAGTAATATTTCTTAATTTATATATATCTGTATTTTCCTTTTTTTGTGGCAGAAATGTAAGGAATGTTTTATGTCAAATTCTATGTGATGTTGGTGTGCTGGAAAATTATGTTTTAAATTAAAATGACTTATTTGATATCTATTAATGTGTATGTGGTCATTTTTTAAAATAACTTTCTAAAATTAATGTGTCTTGGGTATGACACTCAACTGCATCTGATGGTGAGGGTCCAGTTCTGAGGACAGTAGAGTACCATTTCATTGTCATTATTCCCAGGTTCACTCCGATTTGGAGTGATAGTACTCATTAGAATTCAATCTCCGGGTCAATTGGTCTATTTAAAAATGATTAGTATTCAATTGGATCATGTGCAAAAAAAAAAAAAAACCTCTTAAGAAACAACTACGTGAAAAATGTAAATATAATTTCATAACCACAGACAGGTTGACATGCCATTAAAGTAAATCATAAAAGTAATATAAATTAATGGCTTTTTAATTTCTCTAAGCAATGTTTTTTATTTTGAAGAAATAAAACATCTGAATATATAATTTAAAAAAATCTTCACACATTTTGTTTTTTTTAACTTTGAAAATAATATTTTTTATGAATTTCAATTTTTAAGAAATTTTTTTGGAAAGTAGTGTTTTATTTTGAATTTAAACTTTACCTGATCAAATAAAACTATAGTAAGAAGTAATCAAAAAAGCTATAATTAATTTATAGTTATATACATATATGCGTAATTCTAAAATATAATTTTTGATAAGAGCTAAAAGCAAATAATTTATTTTGTTTTGAGAAAAAATTGGTACCAATTGTCAAATACATTTAGACTTATTAATTTTTAAAAATCCTGAATCTTTTGTAACTTAGCAGCTGTTACATTTAAATCAAAACTTTTGTAAAATTTCATGAAACTGCAAAATTGCTGAATTTTTCATATCATAATTGAAAGTGGCATTTATGTGTCAGATAAAAATATCAAACTTTCCTTTCATTGCTTTTATAAACTACAATTTTTTCTGCTTAGTTTATCCTCAATAAATATTCTTTTTTAATAAGTTTTTTTATTAAAAGGAGCTTTAACTCAATTTCTAACTAACTGCATTTCTTCTTTTTTTTTTTTTTTCCCTTTGTATTCTGTCTACAAGTATTTTTGTTTGTTTTTATTCTATAATGTCTTGGTTTGTTGAATATAAAGCTGCCTTACCTGCATGACAGGTAAAAGAATATTGGTGTTGCATTGATGCTAAAACAAATTCACCATTTATATTCTAATATATCAAATTATCTTTTTTAGGCACACTATTCTAGTTTGTGTGTGTGTGTGTGTGTGTATATATCTCAGTCTGTTTAAACCTTTTAAACTTGGTAGTTAGGGAAT
Organism: Sepioteuthis lessoniana; assembly: GCA_963585895.1. Taxonomy (NCBI): domain Eukaryota; kingdom Metazoa; phylum Mollusca; class Cephalopoda; order Myopsida; family Loliginidae; genus Sepioteuthis; species Sepioteuthis lessoniana. The sequence continues at coordinate 19,921,502 of OY757907.1, forward strand.
GTTGAGTTCAATTTATATATAAATATCATCATCATGTTGTGCCGCTAATGGATAACCCTGACCCTCTCTCGCCACTTCTCCCTATCGTTCATCGTCTTCGGCAGGTCTTCAGGGCTACATCCAGTATCCTCACATAGCTGCTGTATGTATGTTTGAGCTGGTCGTCCTGCTTTTGCTCGGCCATATGTGAGGTTCCATAGGAGTACATCACTTGAGCTCGTCCCTGCTTCTCCAGCAGTGTCCTGCATGTCTGGTTCGTCTAACTTGGATAGTTTTCATGATGGGAGGCAGGTGGCTGTATAGTTGGTGCCTTGTGGAGTGTTGCTGCCAGGACTTGTTCAATATTGCTCACAACATTCTTGTGTAATTGCCATCCAGCTTCTTCTCCAGCCGTTTTGTTAGCGTCCAAGTAGTGCATCCATACAGCAGTATCGATACGACCGCTGCCTGGAAGTAACTATGTTTCATTTTATCAGTCAGGTCAGATCTCCATATGATCGATATCCTATTGATAGCTGTCCATGTCTTCATTAGCCACGTGTCGATGTCTTTTTCAGTTGATGAGACACCGCTACCTAGGTAGGTGAATTTGTCTACCAGTTTCAGAGAGGTTCTGTCTAGTGTGGAAATGTCACCTATTTGATAATAGCACATATATTCAATTTTGTGTGCATTGACATGGAGACCAATGCCTGCGGCTGCTCGTTCCAAACTATGCAGTAGTGTTTCAGCATGGTTGGGTGTATTCACCAGTATCGCTATGTCATCGGCGTAGTCGGCGTCGATAATCGTTTTTGTGGGGATATATAAATATACAATTCTTAATTTATAAATGTTTCAAAATATTTTAGGTAAACTTCAAGATAACCTTTTCTTTTATAATTGACAATATTTCTATTTACTTACAATTTCTTACAGATAAATTTCTTACAGATAAATGTACATATACACACATTATAGGCTGAGTGTTATTTTACTATACACTATAAGCCTGATTTGCCCAGTCAGCTGGGGCTGTAGAATACACTTACTGCTTCTTTGCAGAAGGGTAAGACTCCCCAACGAGTGTCCTAGATATGACACTAAACAATCTGATGTTGAGGTTCCAGTAATGCTGGAGCTTTGGAGAATGCAGAGTACCCCTTCACTGCCATCACTCCCAGGTCCACTCTGGTCCAGAATGGTAGCATCTGATAGGGTCCTATCTATGTGTCAAATAGAACTAAACTGTGTACTTATGCTAAACTGAACTGTTTGAAATAGAACTGTCTGAACTTTTGCTCAACTGAATTGCTTGAAATAGGACTATTTTTGACATTGAAACTGTACACTTATGCTAAACTGAATTGTTTGAAATAGAACTGTTTTGACATTTAACTGTTTGTAAACAAAAACAATACTTGTACTAAACTGAATTGTTTGAAATTTAATTTGGCATTAGATGACCCGAAAACGGTTGATACGCCACAAAACAACCAACCAACAAGTTGGATATTTCAGGCTTATGGAGATCATTTTGGATGCTTATAAAAAAGCTTAATATGGTGACTATTCACAGCTTTTGTAATAGAATGATAGGATAATTTTTTTTCTTGCTGTTGGATAACATTTTTTTATGAATTTAGCGATCTCAGATACAGAGTATTTGAGGGCCAAGAGGCTAAAAGTTCAAAAAATTTAATTTAACTTTGATGTTTAAAATCAAATTTTTCTGGTGAGTATTATGTTAAAAATTCATTTGAGCCTTAATAAACATTAATATTGTTAGAACATTTTTCAGTTTGATTTTGCATGTATTAAATGATGGAAATAGTTTGTTTTTCATAATATAAAGTCTATAAATTTCATTGCTATCATTATCTTTACTTGCAGGATGGTTTGAAGTTATTCCTGATGATGGCCGACCTGTGGAATATTTTGACACCATTCAAGGAATCACAGCAATAAAACCCAAAAAGTTTTTGGTAAGGACATCTACAGTTGGATATGAACTTGGGGAAGAAAATGGGATGTCATCATGGGTCCCTCGCGAAATATCTCCTGGTGAGGTTCTTAGTACTGGAATGGTATACATGGATCACCGCAAGACCAGACTGACCACAAACATGAAAAATCTCTTAAAGAGGATTTTGAAATATCGCAATATCAATACAAAACGAGATCAAGATCTTAAGTATTTGCAATGTTTTGATAGCAAAGGCCATGAAATAATGATTCCTTTAATCATGACAGGTGTATTTAGTCCGATTGGTGATCCAAATGAGAAAAACTATGATGCAGTTTATGAGTTGAAAGACCTTACAATGGCCTTTGATTTGCCTGTAAAAGCTCAGTTGATTCATGCAAACTCTCAACAAAAATACCATGTTCCTCATGGTGTCTTAAAGCTGGAATCAGTCTCTGAAGATGACTGTGTTGTGGTTTCTAAAAATCTTGACCATCAAGATTGTTTTGAACTACCCCTTGATGAAGATCTATGTTATGTGAAAGACATTGCACCTAAATCTGTTCCTCTTCGAAAATTATCCACACGAAGTATGATTCTTCCAACTTATTCTGCCAAAACTTTGAACGAATCAGGCTATAAGCCAAAAACACAGAAAAGCCAAATTGATCTTCCTCTGAGAGTTCCTTCAAAAGATTCAAAAAAGCCAAAAAGTCCTGGAATTATTGAACGCTTAAGTACTCGGAAAACCAAGAAAGAGCGTGCTGCTCAAAAGGCCCTTCAAGAAGAAGGAATTTTTTCTTCTCGACTGAGTAAAGTTGAAATGCCTTTTGATGCCTTCTACACAAGCAGTACTTATTTTGAGAACACACAGACAAAAGATATCAATGAAAATCACCAAGTAGAAACCACAAAGGAAAGCAATAAACCAAACTCAACCTCTTCCCAATCCTCACCAACTTCAACCCTCACTGGCTCTCCTCCCATCTCTCCTTTATCACCAAAAGGGTCCTCTGTTATTGATCCTTTTGAGAGCCAGTATGCCAAAGTGTGCAAAAAAACACCATTGCAAAAACGAGATTTGCCCCCGGTGCCTTCGGAAGCAAAAGATGACAGTGAAACAGGTACTATTGTTGATGAGGATGAGAAATTATCTTTGTCATCGAATGACACATTATATGAACATCTCCCAGCTGCACCAATTCCTCCTGCACCTCATTCTGCAAATATGCAACGTTCAGAATCCCGCTGTAGTATGCGGAATGACAGTAATGTTGACAGTGATGAGGATGGCTACATGGTTCCATCACATGTGAACAGAAAGAAAGACCATTACCGACGACGTTCTGCGAATCCTGTACTTATGAGACGACCCAATGACAACCACGCGAACTACTGGCAACAGAACTCTCAACCAGACATTCCAATGTATGCTAATTGCAAAGGAAAAAATGACACCAGCACATCTTGCTATAAGGGCAACAACAGCCGAAATGCTAAACGAACAATGACTGAGGACAAAATGTTTGCAGCCTCAACATCTGATCTGAGTCGGTTAGCTCAAAATGTGCCACCTGTTGGGAATCATTTCGTGAGGAGGAACTCGGCTGCTACCGATTATTATATGGTTAAGAATCGAGCTCTACGAAACCTAGATGGATATCATCCACCACCACCACCACCTCCAAGCTATAATATGGCTGACAGTCATGATAGTATCCATCCCTGCTCAGATTATAGCACGGAACTCAGAAGGAGAGCACAAAATGTGGACCCAAATCTTACATTCAGGCGTCATAATATGCGGCGGTTAAAAAATGCCATGGAGGTTTTCCATTTCACTGATTCTTTCCGTGAAGTCCGACCTGTTTCTTATGGCTCTGAATGCCCTCCAGAACCAGCTCATGAATCTCACTATGATGTCAATGGTTATCCGCCTCCTTATAGTCCTTGTGTCACACCAAACCATCTTAACACCCTTAATAGAAATGGGTACCCAGAGAGTGACCCTGGAAATCGGTATTTTGTTCGTTCTATATCTGTGACTGGACTAAGTGACCACTGTGCTAAGCAAGGTGATGATTCAGCCATTTCACTATGCTCAAAAGGTGACTATGGTTTTCAAGGAGGAAGTGATTATAGCTATTCAGAATATGGTGATGTCTTCCGGGAAGATGGCTGGCTACCTCCTGATAATATTGACTGTCTATCTGTCCAGGATGTCTCTCGGTCATTAAGGTACATTGGCATGAAAGATAGGGTTGTAAAACGGTTTGCCAATGAGCAAATTGATGGTCAGATGCTTGCCTCTCTTGATTGGAAACTACTTAAAGATGGTTTTCCAGAGTTGAACACATTGGAAGTGAAGAAAATAATTGATTTTATTAATGGTTGGCGGCCTAAAAAGTCTATATCATGATAATTGTGTAAACAGTAGAAAACCTCCAAATACTTATGTCTTTGCGGAAAATTACTTTTTATATTTCACTGTGTACAGTATGTTTTCTAGAGATTTGAAATATCAATATCTATTCATAAATACATAAAGCATTAGTGGAAAGATATTGTTTGGTTCATTGGTATTACAGATATTTTACTCTGTATGTGTCTGTGTAATTTTATATCTTATTCCATGTTAACTTTTGATTCTTGAATATGAGATTAAAAATATCATTCTAAAGACATATGCCAATTTGCAAGATAGGAAACTGACTTGCTTATTGTTTAATGTTAACTGTTTCCATTTTGTTAAATTTTATTTACAATGTTTCAAAATATTATTCAACTTTTGGATCAGTTTTTCTTTAAAATCTTTCATAAAAATCTTACTTTCCATATTTTTGCTTCAGAAATGTCCTGTTTTTACAATGAATATTATCCAGTATTCATTTATTTTTTTTATTGTAACTATTTTTTTTGTTAGTTTTATGATATAAATTTCTCTTATCAAATTATCAGAAAAAATCAAGATGAACTATCAATAAATCTGTGCAAAGCAAACGTGGTACTCTGAGTTTAGAACAAAGAAAAAAATTAAGATTGGAAATTTAGCATCAATTTTCATTTGAGGGATTTCAAATTTCTTAGTTGTTTTTATTTTTTCAGATGATTGTGTAAGTATAACAGTGATAATATTTGCATATACTTTTTATAACTGTTGTGACATCTAAATAGCTTCAATGAAAGTATTTTTTTAAAAGTATTTCTTTCTTTTTCTTTCTCAACTTTAAGTCAGTTTTTGTCTTGGATGACAAATATTTATTCAAATCTCCTCATTGATTCTGTTATCATTTTTTCTAACTTACTCTCAACACAAACTTGAAGTCAATTTTTAAGTATTTACTTCTTATGCTATAAAAATTGCTGTTTAAGTCATTTTCCCTCTTATTTCGTGTTGTTGAAAAAAATTATATATGTAATCATAAATTTAGTTCTTCAAACATTTTATGTGAGTAATTTTCATAGCAAAAACTAAACTGGTGACTTAATTATAATTTAAAATAATCCTTTATTATGTCATCCTGTCAGCTGGGGCTGTAGAATATACTGACTGCACCTTTGCAGAGGGGTAAAACCCTTCCAATCAGTGTCTTTGATATGACACTAAATTCTATCTGATGGTGAGGCTCCAGTCTTGGAGACTTGGAGAATACGGAATACTCCTTTATTGCTATTACTCCCAGGTCCACTGTTAGGGTTCTGTCTATGGATCAAATAGAACTGTTTAATTATTAAGTATGAATTAAAACCATGCAGCTATATATAAATTATTCATATTACATAGGAATGCTGGATTAATAGAATTACTAATATTAAATAGCAATTCTTGAAGTAGTTTAACTGTGTGTAAATAAATCATTATTGTTAAATAGAATTATTATTGCTAGATAAGAATACTTGTAACTATTTAACTGTTCAAACTTAAAAATAAAGTTATGTACAAACTATTTGCTTACAAATCATATACATAACAGGATTTGGCATTGAATAAGCCACAGGGGTTAGTATGTCATAAAACTTTAATCACTCAACCAACCAATATCTTTTACTATGATAACCTCCATAGGATTTTTGGGTTTAAATTTGTGGTTGTTTTTTTATGCAATTCTTTGAGGACTTTTTATTAATTTTATAATTTTCACACAAACACACATTATATATATATATATATATATATATATATATATATATATATACACATATACATATAGTGTGTGTGTGTGTGTAAGATTTTAAAAAAAAATTGAAATATAGAAATCATTTTCTGACAACTAGTAAAGTAAATAATATTTTATACAAATATGGATTCTTTTATTTCCAACTCAATGGGATTAACTTTTCTGCAACTCACTTAATGTTCCATTATTATCATTTGTCAAGGAGAATTTAATTATTTCTGAAAAATAAAAGTAATATATAATGAATTGAATTGTAGTAGTCAATAATACCAAGGGACACTCCTATACAACTCTTAAATAAACCTCTTCTCTTGCCTTTGTCAATATGCAAACAGTTTTAACTCTTGCTTGCAATGAGACATTTTAAGATTATAACAGCATAAACAAATTCACTATCTATTTTCAAAACAAAATATTTGTCGAGTATAGCTGTAGACTGAAAGAGCCAATGAAAAAGAAGAAAACTTCAAAAAAAGAAACCAGCAGAACAGGCTAAACCTGCTAACCTGGAAGTTCTCTTTCAGTTTACTCACCAATACCCAAGTTCTAAGCAAACTTTTACTCTGGGTGTCACCCTGCTTGATTTTTGGGCCTTTGACTTTAAATCAAACATCTTTCGTATTTTTGGGGGGCCATCAAGCTGTTTATTGGAGCTATACTCATTCTTTTATTCACCTGACCTTTCATTTAAATATGGGTATGATATTTTTTTCTTTATTATTATCATCATCTGAGAAAGTTTGGGTCAGGGTGGATATTTTATCAATTGAAAGCCTAGAAAAATCTAGTGATGAACAAGGTAGAAATCTTTTTCTACCTTATTCATCACAAGTGTATTGGTAGAGTAAAAATTTTCTTTGAATAAAAATTAAATCTTCAAGTTATGAGTTAAATAACTAAATTTTAAACATAATTTTAATGATAGTAATAATTACTAATAGTAATCATTACTAATAGTAATCATTACTAATAGTTATTATTACTAATAGTTATTATTACTAATAGTAATTATTACTAATAGTAATCATTACTAATAGTTATTATTACTAATAGTAATCATTACTAATAGTTATTATTACTAATAGTAATCATTACTAATAGTTATTATTACTAATAGTAATCATTACTAATAGTTATTATTACTAATCTTCTTTTTCTTTGATGCAAGCCGCATATATAAATCAGCAAGGAAGACATCAACATTTTATGAAATAATCTCATGTAGGAGTGAGTGAAAGTATTTATGGTATTTTTGGTCCCGGACAATTTTATGTTGAATGAAGTTTATGTTCCCCTCAATTTTATGTTAATGTTTTGTATATAGAGTTTAGTTTAGAATTAGGTTTAGTATTTATGTTTCCCCACAAGTTTAATGTTGAAGTTTGATATAGTTTGTTTTAGAAAAAAGGTTGAATAGGCATAATATAGGCACATGGATAAAGTAGTAAATGAAGGAAGCCAATGAAACAAATGAGTGAAAGATATGAAACGAGTAAAGGTTGTAAAACGGTGCGGACAAAAAGAACATTTAAAACAAGGCGACGAACAAAAACAAATTTATATACTATAATAATAAAACTTACATTGATACATAAAAAATATTTCTAATTCTACTAACAAAATAATAGTGTGTGTATATGTGTGAGTGTATGTGTGTCTAACACAACTAAGCTACAAAAGAATTACATATTTAAAATGTCCTTTTTTTATGATTAGAAACAGGCAGTTTCTCTGAGACTGGAAAGTGTCTCATAGTCAATGTATATTTTGAATGTCTGCAAGGCCCATCCATGTTGTTGCTTTTCTCTCCTGTTGATTCACACAGGAGGGAGTGTGTTGCTGCTGCGAAGAATTTGTGTAGAAGAGAGAAAGGGTGTTTGAAGACGACGTATTTATAGAAAATACGCGTCTTGTAGGTGGCTCAAAATGCAGGATTAGAATTTACGCGCGGATGTAGTTTTAAGCATGTCACGTGGTCCTCCTGGCTAATGGTTTCCCAAGACTGAATATGTGAGCGTCCGCCATCTTTGTGGGAACAAGTGGCATACCGCCCAAAATAATTTATAGGAGTGTAAAGTCCTATACTCATTAACCACTGCTCTAAGTTTACTCCCATTCATGATATTCACTATTAAAATCACTAGAAATTGTTTGAGTGAGCAGCATAGTTGTGTGTTCTTTGTTTTTTTTTGTTAGGTCACAGTATTTATATATTCATCATCAAAATAACAACATTCATTGGTTTGAATATTCAATTATACATAAATACATGTAATAATTTAAATAGTTACCAAACTTCATTTTTGCATCGCTGAAACTTTTATATCTTTCTTTGGTTTATTATGTAGCAGTGGTCAGGCAAAAGCCACAAGGAGCCAAGAAACAAACGTAATTTTTTTTAGTGGTTACAAATGAATCAATGTGTTAGAGCTAAATTGTTTTAATACTCTGAATCATTGTTGTTCTATAACAGCAATGATTCAGTATAAAAACAGTTTAGTCAGATGTATATTCAATAACAGTACTCCTATTTATGGAAATAAACACCTTAAGATTTCTCTTTTCTATGTTTTTTAACACACAGAGCTTTAAAAACAAATGTCTACTTAAGATTGCACATGGAATAGATAGTAGGGTGGGATGAGTCAAGGCCAATAACTCTGTTTATTCTACACCTGGTATGTAAAATCTTTAGAAAATTGTAATTAAACAAAGAATCTTATACCAAATGAACTTCCTTTATGGCTCCAAATAAAATTGACATTGGAATAACAAATGAACTAATGTGGAATTTATTAATATTTAAGAATCTCATGTTTTGAAGATGTATAAACAGGTTTTCTTTTTATTTACTCTCATTTGTTGTTTTAAAATTATCTCAGACACAATTTCTTTGTTCAACAAGTGGCTCATTTTTATGATTGCTTTGTAAATATTGTCATAACTATTAAAATATAAGTGTGTCTATTTATGAGAATGTCCATTCATTTAAATAATGAGCCTGTTTATTTTTTGTGCATTTCTCGGAAATGGTTCAGTTTTAAATGTCTGCAATTGATTGATTTGTTTAATTTATTATTAGATTACTGGAACAGCAAATATTAGGACAATGTGTGACTTAATGCATTATTTTACTTGACATAGACTTTATACTTATCAAAGTATATGCATGTGTCATTATTAACAAAATGATTTGAAGGAGTGAGAATTAGGATATTTAAAAAATCTGTTATAAATTTAATGTACATTTTTTAACTAAGAAAATAATTGTTCTATTTTGAACAGTAGCAACATATTTAATTTTTCAATATTTAGTGAAAGGATGAAAATAAAACTGATAATGTTAATATTGTAAAAGAAAGGCACATGCTCAAATCTTCCATCATTAAAATCCAACATATTTTTAAATCTGTCTTTAATATGGATTGATATTGTTTTAAACAGAATGAAAATGATCTAAAATATCTTTGTTCACATCATAATCAAGTATAAATTACTTGAATAAACAATTTTTTGTACATAGAAAACTGTTTTCCTTGTTAAACTTGATTTTTGTTAAATTCATCATCCTATTAAATATTGTGGGGAATTTTTGGCACAGTATAAGCCAACTTTCAACTATATGTATTTGAATCAATTCTTTTAAAAATAAAAATTTTTTTGTTTTTTTTACTAAGCATAAAAACTTGCTCTTGATTTTTTTTTAATACTTTTATTCTCAGCAGAAATAAACCTTTTTTTTTTTTTTTTTATAGCATAGCTTTGCCTTTAACCAGGTCTTGTATAACTTTTTTTTTACTATTCAAATTAAAAAATGAGAAACACTGTAAGTGTTGCTGCATGAAAAGTTTATAAAAACTTGAACCTTTTTAATTTTTTAAAACTAAAATTTGATTGTTTTCTTAGTGAAAATGTTTACACATATTAGACATAAATAAACCTAATAAATTAAACATGTAATTTGATTAAAAACAAAACTATGTAAAACAATTATAAACTTCATTTGAAATAGGATTGTTATTTTGTATTGAAGGCATTTTTTAAGTTTAGCAAAATCAAAAACAAAAAAAAATGCTTCAATGAGATTTTTTGATGATTTCCCTACTAATTTTTGACTGAGGATAAACATTTTATATATGAACCAAATTATTTTAGATGTTATTTATTCAATGATTTTCACATGTTAGTTTCATTCAGAAAAAAAAAAAAAAATCATAAGAAAATTAAATTTTTTTCCCTTTAAATTCATGTTTCATTTCAGATTTTATTCTTGAATTTCTTTTTAAACTGTTCAACAAATTCACTATGAGCCTTTTCTATTTTCATTGTTTTTACTTTCAATTTTGGAAATCTATTTTAAATAAAAATAACAAAATATTGATTTTTTTGTTCTTTTTTTAAATAAAAATAAAATATTTTTTCCAGTAGTCCTAATTCAAACTATACTATTGTGAGAAAAACAGCCGTATGTATAAGTCATATTCAACACCAACTTGTACTTTGAAATATATATACAAATATATATATATATATAGTTGGGCTGCATTCTTTCATTTAAGCATGTTTGATTTAATAATAAAGACGCACTTTGTCTATATAATTTTATTAAGATCCTTTCAAGTTTCCTGATAAGTGTCTTGGTTTCAGGTTGGAATCGGTGGATGAATTTACCAAAATTGTCCCAAGTATTTTTTGACCTTTCATAGGCCATAATCAGGGGTTGCTTCATCTACCAATTCCATCCTTGAAACCAAGACACTTATCAGAAATTATATAGACAAAATGTGTCTTTATTATTTAATCAAACATGCTTTTATATATATATATATATATATATATATATACACTTTCATTAAGAAAAAACACAAACCGGTCATATTAGGATTATAAATTTATTTCTATCCTGTTATGTGTTTTTGATAGAATCAAAAAACATGAAAAAAAATTAACAGGACTTCTTCAGATCTTATGGATAAAAACGTGTATATATATATATATTCATTTATTTTTCTGATTTCATCTTGCTTAGAAGTATTAAAAACAAATAACAACAAGCACTCATATGATTTAAGCTGAAAATTTTAATGTTGAATTAAGACAGATTAAAAATAGAGAATTTATTAATACTCAATGAAAGTAACTTTTGGTAAATTTCTTTATTAGATGTAAGTCAGAACAATGTTTTGGGCTATGAATTATTTTCTAATGATTAATATTTATAGATCATCAATCAACAGTCAATTTCCAATACCAATTGATCTTTACATTTATGTATTGTGCCATTTCAGATTTCTTATTTAGGAAAAGAAAGGCTTAATTAATATCTCTTGATTTTTATTCAATTGAATGTTTTTCCCCATTTTTAAAAATCAACAATCTGTGACTGAATATAAATAAACAAGTTGTAAATGTTGACATTAAAATCAAAACACTTGTACATTGCAGATTTTGGAAGACCAGTCTGAAAGGTATCTGTGGACTGTACAAGTCTCCTTTTCTAAAACTTATATTGCAGGAACACTGTCTCTTAGTAGGGCATGTTGAAATAAGAGATTTCAAAACTCAAGGATGAATAGGGATAATGTTTAGCTGATCTTATAGTATGATTTTAGCCAAATAACATATTACTTTCTTAAGTGTCAGTCACAGCAAAGAAAAAGATGATAAACATTTCTGATTTAAAAGCAAATAAAATGATTCAGTAAGATTGTTTTTGAAAAATTAGCAGAAAGTATTTTGAATGTATCCAATTTCAAATTTATGGACATCCAGATTTTGTTAATAGTGTTTTTGACTTCTTTTCAGTGATTCTGTTGGACACCAGTGTGATTTATCTGGACCCTGAAAAATGCCAGAAAAAAATAATCACTTTAATTTCACATGGCAAAAATATTTTTAATATGAATAGCTCAAAATAGAAAAAAATTATACTTGAAAACCATGAGCATAATAAAAATTTCAGCCAAGGTCTAAGGTAGAAACTTAAAATCACAAACTTTAAAAAAAAAAATTTCTTTTATTAATTTAAAAAAAAAAAAAAAAAGTAGAGGGGGACTTATAAAGGCAGTTATATTTGCCTTCTAAAAACCACCCCAACTGGTGCTTATCAAAAATCTGAAGTCTTTTACATTTCTGATCTGTTGAAAACCCATGGTGAACACTGGCATTTTTTTTTCTTAGCTTTACAGGGGTGACTTACAAAAATCATAAATGTCTGTTGATAAATAGGCTGTTAGAGAAATAATATTAAACAGTAATACAACTTACAAGAGAAATACACAAGGTTTTAACACTTTCAGAAATCCAATCGAATCAAACAACAATGATTGTGTTAGTGGTTGGTATACATGACTTGATACTGGCAAATAACAGGTAACTGAACATGCATGTAGATAGATTTAATATTTTTGATAAACACAGATCGGGGTGCATTCTACAAGACACATGGCAAATTGAGCCCCCCTCCATTTTTTTATATCTGATTCTCTGGTGCTTAATCAATAGCAATGAAAAGAAATTTCCCTCCAAAATGAAAGATGATTTCACCATAGGATTACAACCATATTCCTTCACCAAATTTTTACTAAAAAGAATTAATTTATTTGTTCATCCTATGATGTCCAAAATCTGAATGTGATAAATTTAATTATAATTTTGCTATTCTAAAGTGTATAAATCACACATTCACTGTGCAGAATTTAAATGTTTATTTTTGTTATAGAAAAAATGATTCAGTATATGAATCTTCTACTTTTGTTTTGATGTTAAAAACTTATTTGATCAAAGCAGCTAGATATTTTGAAAAAATGTTTTCATTTGTAAATTTAGACATTGCAGTAATGTTGCATTTAAGATTTTTGTTAAGTGTCATGATGAAATAAAAATTTGGAGCTGATGTAATTATCCCATAAGATCAGCTTTTGAGGATATTAACTTCAAAGGAAATGATGTGGAAGCCTAAACGAATAACAGAATCTTGATCAAAACTTTTCTAAATATAAATTTTTAATGCTTGTGATTTTGAAGGCAATGAAAAAGGCCTTGAGAAAATCAAAATGGAGAGAAGCAAGACCAATGCTGTGTAGAAAAACTGATGAATGGCTCCTTGTTATTTCCCTTATATCTTAAACTATTGCCTCTTCCAAAAAATTACTCTTGTACCAAAAAAAAAAAAAAAAATGGAAAAATTTTATAATAATCCAATTTGATTGATTGGTTGGTTGGTTTCTTTGTTTAATGGCATATCAACTTTTTTTAGGTTATTTAATGCCAAAGCCATTCTCCTAGAAGAACAGTAGTGGTACTATTTAACCCATAGCTGGGAGGATAAGGGGGTTCATACCTTTCCCAAGGGTATTTGCCCGAAAGTGAACGTAATAGCGCGACTGGAGTACGAACTCGTGTACTATGATTCCACAGTCCATCACTTTAACCATTACACCACGAGGACACCCCCCAATCCAATTTGATAATTCTTTCCTACTTTGTGTGGAATGGTAGTACCTCTTAGAGTCCCATCTATGGGTCAAACAGAACTGCTTAACAATTCAACTGAGTGCAAATAAGTAACTGATATTAAATTGGATTATTAGTGTTAAATAGCAATATAAAAAAAACATTTAACTGGCTTGTTTACAATGTTTCTGACAAACTATTTTTTGTGCCTTCGTAAGAAGAAAGATTGCAGAAGATTCAAATATAAAAATTATTTGTGAATATACAACAGGCAAAAATCATAGAATAAGCACACTTTGATGTTCACTGAGATTTTTTATATGCAGTAAATAAACTAATAACAGACAAAATGCTGAATGTTTTTTTTTATTTAATAGCTGAACATTCTGGTTTCATTAAATATTCCTTGAACTACATTAGATCATTTAAGTTAATGTATAATCTTTTTACAAGCCATGAAGAAGAAAATATGGAATAGCCCAATGTTGAGGGAAAAAAATTAGAATTGATACTTAGTTGCTTCACCTCAAACTTTTATGATAGCTTTAATTCTTTCAGGTATGGATTTCATTAGTTTAAAAAAAATATTCTTTTATCAAAATGGTCCCAACTTTTCTAAATTATAGTTAGATCTATGGCGGGTGGAGCCTGATGGACATTTTTTTTTTTTTTTTTTTAATTTCCACCGGATTTAGATCTGGACTCTTTGCTGGTCATGTCATTGAATTAATATACTATTCCTGAAGAAAAGCTTTCATTCCCTTTGCTTTGTGACAAGATGCATTATTGTTTGGAAAAATGACTTCATCATCACCAAACCAATTTTCTAATAATGGAATCAGAAAATTATCTTGGATTTAAATGTAGACAGGTGCATTAATTTTTGAGGTAATGATTGCCATCTCCTTTGGTCATTTTAAAGCCCAGTTGGCTGGGGCTGTAGAACACACTGAGAAGAGCTCTGGGAAATGTAGAGTGTCCCTTCATTGCCATTGCTCCCAGGTCCACTCTGACCCAGGGTGGTAGTACCTGTTAGGGTCCTGTCTATGGGTCAAATAGAAGTTGGATTTATAAACTGTATAGAAGGAAATGAATTATGATAAACTGAATTGTTAAAAATAGAACTCTTTGATCATTTAACTGTGTGTAAACTAATGACTTATGTTTAATCAATTTGTTAGAGACATATAGCAATAATTGGCTGTTGTGAAAATGAATGAATAGGGTTGAATAGAATAATCAGTGTTAAATAGCAATACTTGTAACCACATTTCTGTGAGCAAACAAATGACTAATGTTAAATAGCAATAATTGAACCATTTAACAGTGTAGAAACAATAGCAATACTTAATTGTGTGCAAACAAATTTGTTTCAACTCATTTAAAAATAATATGACTTAAAAACTTACAAGTCATATATATAACCATTTAAGTGTGTGTAAACAAATGGCTGATATTAAAATGAATTATTACAGAGCAAAATACTTAAAACCATTTAACTGTGAGGTAAAAAAAATTAGCTCAGGTTCATTTAAAAATGTTTTCTATAAAATGTGTTTACAAATCATTTATATTTAATAATTTGGCATTAAATAACCTACAATGGTTGATATGCCATAAAATTGAACCCAACTGACTCTGGTCATTTAAATGACATGCAACCTCCTAATATGGAAATTTCTTCTGGCAATTATCTTAGTACGTTTCTTTTGACAAGCAAACTTTATTATGAATGACTTGGGAAATTTGTTTCTTTGGGCAGTCATCATGTTTCATTTGAAAAGTACCAAACAATAATTCCAGCATCATCGCCTTGGCCAATGCAGATTCTTGATACATTACTGAATATCACAGACCATGATTGTTTCTCCTTAACTCACATTTGTGTGTTAGTGCTTTTTTTTTCTTTGACTTTTCTCTATGTAATTTCCATTTCATTCAACTGATCCGTCACAAATATTGAATCCTTTTTCAATCCATTTGTTTTCCATTTATTTTGTTGTACATTTTCTTTTTTCAGGACATGTTGTTTTGAATTTTCTATTTTGATTTTTATCATTAAGGGTTTTCGGACTATTGTCTTCATCTTTATGGTTATTTCCACAATGTTTCAGCTAATATGTCCTCCTTCAGGTGTTTGTCAAACTCGGGAACCTTCACAGAACATCGAACCTCATCCTTTATTGAATCCACGGAGGTCGACTGTTCTGATTCCGTCAGCCATAACTGGGTACAAGTGTTAAGTATTCCTGTATTGTTAATCGCCAGCAGTTAGCATTGAACCTGCAACCTCCAGATAATTGTCTTTTTAGAAGCTTAGGGAACCAACGCCTATAACCATTATGCCATATTCTGATGCTTTTATGTCTTTTGTGATCTATGAGTACGTATTCCTTTTCTAACCACCATATTTCTTTTATAATTGCACCAAATTTTAGACACAGCTGACTGTGAACAGCCAATATTTTTGCCACATACCAATGTGGATGCCTTCTAGAATGAGTTATATGATTTTTTACTATTGTTTCAATTAACTGTTCTTTTGATGGAGCCATGTTTCCAGTATTTGTCGCTGCCTCCCACCAGACACGACTTGACACAAGGTCAAAAGCCCGAAGGCCAATTAAAGTGGGGATAAAGGGGAAGGGGAGGTCGGGAACGAGCCTAGACTCGAACCCTGCTTGTCTGTGCTGCTCATCGGCTCACTTAGTGCAATGTGAGCCTGATGAGGCAAGCAGTTTCACGAACCCAAATGTGGGTCCGGGCACGTATGCCAGTTTGCGGCTTAAACTAGACGCATGGTCTAGTGCCGTGCATGGGGGACAAAGGAGACAAAAATGCAGCTCGCCCACCGAAGGTAGCCTAGTCGAAATTAGGTGCCTACTTAAAGGCCCCAAGTCTGCCATTGTTCCTTTTCCAGGGCCACGCTCCGGACCGAAGTCCAGAACAGGCCCCGGGGCGCTTGCCGGGAGCGTGCCCAGCTGGAGCCATGTTTCCTTTGAATTAGGTATGCCTAACCACTTGTTGAAGCTTGCAAGAACAGTCTTTTAACAGTAGACTAATTTGCATATCTAGGCTTTGACTGGTATTTGTCTAAGAAATGTAAATTACAAGATCATCTTAAAATCTTTTAAATAATGCATCATATTTTCCTCTGCATGGAAAAAATCAAACTATTTAAATTATCTAATCTAGTTTAAGAAGTATTTTATGAATCAAGAATGTTCTATTAAATAAAAAATATATTTTGCATCTTACTTGTTTTTAGATTGTTTACTGCTAAATAAAAAAAAACAAATTATGTGAACATTCTCTAAGTATGCTAATTCCATGATTTTAAAATTTGCCTGGGTTAGTAGAAGTGAAAATGTTAAAAGTGATTTTTCTGAACAATAATTTGTATTAAAAACAGTTAGGGGGAAAGACATCAATTTAAAATTATTTTTAAAATAAAATTCTACCAAAAATCAACTCACTGGATTTTACATAAAAGTTTTGACATTCATTTGATAAAAGATATAGGTTGGATATAAATGAGATATGAACAAAGGTTAAACAATGAGTGCTGGCAGGAGAATGAGGATCTGTGATACAGGGAATGCGTACACTTCATTTTGATTTCATGTAATGCTTTGCTTATAAATTCAAGTTTTGCTTTTTGAACATTATCATATCAGTATGAAAGTAAATAAAAATTATTTGTAAAATAAAATACGTGCATAAATGGCTATTGTTAAGCATGCAAGTTATCTCCCCTGATACTCTTGATAAGAGAGAGCGTTATTCGGGGACCGGAAGTAAACACACGGCCATATTGGTTTATGTGAGAGTGTAAGAAGAAGGGTGTAATAAAGGCGTTTCCGTATTCAGAGTGTTGTAGTCTGAGTTCTTTGTTTTTAATAGCTATAACATCCAAATCTATTACTAAAAAAATTTTTAATATCATACTTATATAAATTTTAACATTTATACCGGCTCATTGGCCTAGCGGGTAGCATGTTCGCCAATGGGTCAGGAGACCTGGGTTCAATCCCAGGTCGCATCATACTGAAGACTTTAAAAATGGTACTTGATACATCCTTGCTTAACACTCAGCAATATAAGGTATGTATCAAGGGTAAAGTGGAGCAATCCAGGGAAAGGAGTAGCGCCCTCCCCTACATGTTGGTGTAGTAGCTATTGAAAAAGGAGCTTTCTAGACACTCTCGATTACAGTCGCCAACTTTACTTTTTACTTATAAGGAAGTAGTACATGCTTCAATGCAGACTTACCTTTTCTTTTATATCAAAAAAAGATGTCTATATAAATTTATCCACTACAGTTTATTTCTGAGTTATGCTTACGAAGTTAACAGTTTTTACTTATTGCCAACGAAATAAATATCCAACACAAAGATGGGAATAAAAAATGATGTTTAATAAGAATAAATTTATTGGCTTGTGTTAATTTTTAAAGAGTTAGAAATGAACTTGTCTACAAATTTTATTTTTATTTATTTTTTCTTTTTCAGATCTAGTTCTGATAAGCGTATGAAAAAGTGAATGTCAAGTATCACATTTTGTTAAATAGAAAAACATATGACTATAAGTTTTTTTTCAAATTATACAGATGTCAAGATTTTTCTGGCTCTACTTTTAGCTTTATGCTCATACACATTATTTACTGTTTGGGATAAAAACATTTTAATTATAAAACTATAAATCTTATCATAAGACTTTGCATATTTAATTGGTTAACAATACAAATTATTTATTATGAAATACTTCCATGACATTTGTATATACAGATGCATGCTTAGAAAGTGTGCAGAGTTTCCTATGGCATAATGGTTAAAGTGCTGGACTGCAGTCTTGAAGTAGTAATTTACTAAACATTTTGCTTACATGTGGCACAAAGCCATATGAAAGGGGCACCCAATGAGACTGCAGCCTTGAAGTAGTAATTTACTAAACATTTTGCTTAGATGTGGCACAAGGCCATATGAAAGGGGCACCCAATGAGACTGTAGCATTAAAATAGTAATTTACTAAACATTTTGCTTAGATGTGGCACAAGGCCATATGAAAGGGGCACCCAATGAGACTGCAGCCTTGAAGTATTAATTTACTAAACATTTTGCTTAGATGTGGCACAAGGCCATATGAAAGGGGCACCCAATGAGACAGCAGCCTTGAAGTAGTAATTTACTAAACATTTTGCTTAGATGTGGCACAAAGCCATATGAAAGGGGCACCCAATGAGACAGCAGCCTTGAAGTAGTAATTTACTAAACATTTTGCTTAGATGTGGCAAAAGGCCATATGAAAGGGGCACCCAATGAGACTGCAGCCTTGAAGTAGTAATTTACTAAACATTTTGCTTAGATGTGGCACAAAGCCATATGAAAGGGGCACCCAATGAGACTGTAGCCTTAAAGTAGTAATTTACTAAACATTTTGCTTAGATGTGGCACAAGGCCATATGAAAGGGGCACCCAATGAGACTGCAGTCTTGAAGTAGTAATTTACTAAACATTTTTCTTAGATGTGGCACAAGGCCATATGAAAAAGGCACCCAATGAGACTGCAGCCTTGAAGTAGTAATTTATTAAACATTTTGCTTAGATGTGGCACAAAACCATATGAAAGGGGCACCCAATGAGACTGCAGCCTTGAAGTAGTAATTTACTAAACATTTTGCTTAGATGTGGCACAAGGCCATATGAAAGGGGCACCCAATGAGACTGCAGTCTCCAAGTAGTAATTTACTAAACATTTTGCTTAGATGTGGCACAAGGCCATATGAAAGGGGCACCCAATGAGACTGCAGGCTCGAAGTAGTAATTTACTAAACATTTTGCTTAGATGTGGCACAAGGCCATATGAAAGGGGCACCCAATGAGACTGAAGCCTTGAAGTATTAATTTACTAAACATTTTGCTTAGATGTGGCACAAGGCCATATGAAAGGGGCACCCAATGAGACTGCAGCATTGAAGTAGTAATTTACTAAACATTTTGCTTAGATGTGGCACAAAGCCATATGAAAGGGGCACCCAATGAGACTGCAGCCTTGAAGTAGTAATTTACTAAACATTTTGCTTAGATGTGGCACAAAGCCATATGAAAGGGGCACCCAATGAGACTAGCCTTAAAGTAGTAATTTACTAAACATTTTGCTTAGATGTGGCACAAGGCCATATGAAAGGGGCACCCAATGAGACTGCAGTCTTGAAGTAGTAATTTACTAAACATTTTTCTTAGATGTGGCACAAGGCCATATGAAAAAGGCACCCAATGAGACTGCAGGCTCGAAGTAGTAATTTACTAAACATTTTGCTTAGATGTGGCACAAAGCCATATGAAAGGGGCACCCAATGAGACTGCAGCCTTGAAGTAGTAATTTACTAAACATTTTGCTTAGATGTGGCACAAAGCCATATGAAAGGGGCACCCAATGAGACTGAGGTCTTGAAGTAGTAATTTACTAAACATTTTGCTTAGATGAGGCACAAAGCCATATGAAAGGGGCACCCAATGAGACTGCAGCCTGAAAGTAATAATTTACTAAACATTTTGCTTAGATGTGGCACAAGGCCATATGAAAGGGGCACCTAATGAGACTGCAGCCTTGAAGTAGTAATTTACTAAACAGTTTGCTTAGATGTGGCACAAAGCCATATGAAAGGGGCACCCAATGAGACTGCAGCCTTAAAGTAGTAATTTACTAAATATTTTGCTTAGATGTGGCACAAGACCATATGAAAGGGGCACCCAATGAGACTGCAGTCTTGAAGTAGTACTTTACTAAACATTTTGCTTAGATGTTGTACAAGGCCATGTGAAAGGGGCACCCAATGAGACTGCAGTCTTGAAGTAGTAATTTACTAAACATTTTTCTTAGATGTGGCACAAGGCCATATGAAAAAGGTACCCAATGAGACTGCAGCCTTGAAGTAGTAATTTACTAAACATTTTGCTTTGATGTAGCACAAAGCCATATGAAAGGGGCACCCAATGAGACTGCAGCCTTGAAGTAGCAATTTACTAAACATTTTGCTTAGATGTGGCACAAGGCCATATGAAAGGGGCACGCAATGAGACTGCAGCCTTGAAGTAGTAATTTACTAAACATTTTGCTTAGATGTGGCACAAGGCCATATGAAAGGGGCACGCAATGAGACTGCAGCCTTGAAGTAGTAATTTACTAAACATTTTGCTGAGATGTGGCAAAAGGCCATATGAACGGGGCACCCAATGAGACTGCAGCCTTGAAGTAGTAATTTACTAAACATTTTGCTTAGATGTGGCACAAAGCCATATGAAAGGGGCACCCAATGAGACAGCAGCCTTCAAGTAGTAATTTACTAAACATTTTGCTGAGATGTGGCACAAGGCCATATGAAAGGGGCACCCAATGAGACTGCAGCCTTGAAGTAGTAATTTACTAAACATTTTGCTTAGATGTGGCACAAGGCCATATGAAAGGGGCACCTAATGAGACTGCAGCCTTGAAGTAGTAATTTACTAAACATTTTGCTGAGATGTGGCAAAAGGCCATATGAACGGGGCACCCAATGAGACTGCAGCCTTGAAGTAGTAATTTACTAAACATTTTGCTTAGATGTGGCACAAAGCCATATGAAAGGGGCACCCAATGAGACAGCAGCCTTCAAGTAGTAATTTACTAAACATTTTGCTGAGATGTGGCACAAGGCCATATGAAAGGGGCACCCAATGAGACTGCAGCCTTGAAGTAGTAATTTACTAAACATTTTGCTTAGATGAGCCACAAAGCCATATGAAAGGGGCACCTAATGAGACTGCAGCCTTGAAGTAGTAATTTACTAAACATTTTGCTTAGATGTGGCACAAGGCCATATGAAAGGGGCACCCAATGAGACTGCAGCGTTGAAGTAGTAATTTACTAAACATTTTGCTTAGATGTGGCACAAGGCCATATGAAAGGGGCACCCAATGAGACTGCAGCCTTGAAGTATTAATTTACTAAACATTTTGCTTAGATGTGACACAAAGCCATATGAAAGGGGCACCCAATGAGACTGCAGCCTTGAAGTAGTAATTTACTAAACATTTTGCTTAGATGTGGCACAAGGCCATATGAAAGGGGCACCTAATGAGACTGCAGCCTTGAAGTAGTAATTTACTAAACAGTTTGCTTAGATGTGGCACAAAGCCATATGAAAGGGGCACCCAATGAGACTGCAGCCTTAAAGTAGTAATTTACTAAACATTTTGCTTAGATGTGGCACAAGGCCATATGAAAGGGGCACCCAATGAGACTGCAGTCTTGAAGTAGTAATTTACTAAACATTTTGCTTAGATGTGGCACAAGGCCATATGAAAGGGGCACCCAATGAGACTGCAGTCTTGAAGTAGTAATTTACTAAACATTTTGCCTAGATGTGGCACAAAGCCATTTGAAAGGGGCACCCAATGAGACTGCAGCCTTGAAGTAGTAATTTACTAAACATTTTGCTTAGATGTGGCACAAAGCCATATAAGAGGGGCACCCAATGAGACTGCAGCCTTGAAGTAGTAATTTACTAAACATTTTGCTTAGATGTGGCACAAGGCAATATGAAAGGGGCACGCAATGAGACTGCAGCCATGAAGTAGTAATTTACTAAACATTTTGCTGAGATGTGGCACAAAGCCATATGAAAAGGGCAACCAATGAGACAGCAGCCTTGAAGTAGTAATTTACTAAACATTTTGCTTACATGTGGCAAAAGGCCATATGAAAGGGGCACCCAATGAGACTGCAGCCTTGAAGTAGTAATTTACTAAACATTTTGCTTAGATGTGGCACAAAGCCATATGAAAGGGGCACCCAATGAGACTGTAGCCTTAAAGTAGTAATTTACTAAATATTTTGCTTAGATGTGGCACAAGATCATATGAAAGGGGCACCCAATGAGACTGCAGTCTTGAAGTAGTACTTTACTAAACATTTTGCTTAGATGTTGTACAAGGCCATGTGAAAGGGGCACCCAATGAGACTGCAGTCTTGAAGTAGTAATTTACTAAACATTTTTCTTAGATGTGGCACAAGGCCATATGAAAAAGGTACCCATGAGACTGCAGCCTTGAAGTAGTAATTTATTAAAAATTTTGCTTAGATGTGGCACAAAGCCATATGAAAGGGGCACCCATTGAGACTGCAGCCTTGAAGTAGCAATTTACTAAACATTTTGCTTAGATGTGGCACAAGGCCATATGAAAGGGGCACCCAATGAGACTGCAGCCTTGAAGTAGTAATTTACTAAACATTTTGCTTAGATGAGGCACAAAGCCATATGAAAGGGGCACCCAATGAGACTGCAGTCTCCAAGTAGTAATTTACTGAACATTTTGCTTAGATGTGGCACAAGGCCATATGAAAGGGGCACGCAATGAGACTGCAGCCTTGAAGTAGTAATTTACTAAACATTTTGCTTAGATGTGGCACAAGGCCATATGAAAGGGGCACGCAATGAGACTGCAGCCTTGAAGTAGTAATTTACTAAACATTTTGCTGAGATGTGGCAAAAGGCCATATGAACGGGGCACCCAATGAGACTGCAGCCTTGAAGTAGTAATTTACTAAAAATTTTGCTTAGATGTGGCACAAAGCCATATGAAAGGGGCACCCAATGAGACAGCAGCCTTCAAGTAGTAATTTACTAAACATTTTGCTTAGATGTGGCACAAGGCCATATGAAAGGGGCACCCAATGAGACTGCAGCCTTGAAGTAGTAATTTACTAAACATTTTGCTTAGATGTGGCACAAGGCCATATGAAAGGGGCACCCAATGAGACTGCAGTCTACAAGTAGTAATTTACTAAACATTTTGCTTAGATGTGGCACAAGGCCATATGAAAGGGGCACCCAATGAGACTGTAGCCTCGAAGTAGTAATTTACTAAACATTTTGCTTAGATTTGGCACAAGGCCATATGAAAGGGGCACGCAATGAGACTGCAGCCTTGAAGTAGTAATTTACTAAACATTTTGCTTAGATGTGGCACAAAGCCATATGAAAGGGGCACCCAATGAGACTGCAGCCTTAAAGTAGTAATTTACTAAACATTTTGCTTAGATGTGGCACAAGGCCATATGAAAGGGGCACCCAATGAGACTGCAGTCTAGAAGTAGTAATTTACTAAACATTTTGCTTAGATGTGGCACAAGGCCATATGAAAGGGGCACCCAATGAGACTGCAGTCTTGAAGTAGTAATTTACTAAACATTTTGCTTAGATGTGGCACAAAGCCATATGAAAGGGGCACCCAATGAGACTGCAGCCTTGAAGTAGTAATTTACTAAACATTTTGCTTAGATGTGGCACAAAGCCATATAAG
Organism: Sepioteuthis lessoniana; assembly: GCA_963585895.1. Taxonomy (NCBI): domain Eukaryota; kingdom Metazoa; phylum Mollusca; class Cephalopoda; order Myopsida; family Loliginidae; genus Sepioteuthis; species Sepioteuthis lessoniana. The sequence continues at coordinate 19,945,423 of OY757907.1, forward strand.
AGGGGCACCCAATGAGACTGAAGCCTTGAAGTAGTAATTTACTAAACATTTTGCTTAGATGTGGCACAAGGCCATATGAAAGGGGCACGCAATGAGACTGCAGCCATGAAGTAGTAATTTACTAAACATTTTGCTGAGATGTGGCACAAAGCCATATGAAAGGGGCAACCAATGAGACAGCAGCCTTGAAGTAGTAATTTACTAAACATTTTGCTTACATGTGGCAAAAGGCCATCACCCAATGAGACTGCAGCCTTGAAGTAGTAATTTACTAAACATTTTGCTTAGATGTGGCACAAGGCCATATGAAAGGGGCACCCAATGAGACTGCAGCGTTGAAGTAGTAATTTACTAAACATTTTGCTTAGATGTGGCACAAGGCCATATGAAAGGGGCACCCAATGAGACTGCAGCCTTGAAGTATTAATTTACTAAACATTTTGCTTAGATGTGGCACAAAGCCATATGAAAGGGGCACCCAATGAGACTGCAGCCTTGAAGTAGTAATTTACTAAACATTTTGCTTAGATGTGGCACAAGGCCATATGAAAGGGGCACCTAATGAGACTGCAGCCTTGAAGTAGTAATTTACTAAACAGTTTGCTTAGATGTGGCACAAAGCCATATGAAAGGGGCACCCAATGAGACTGCAGCCTTAAAGTAGTAATTTACTAAACATTTTGCTTAGATGTGGCACAAGGCCATATGAAAGGGGCACCCAATGAGACTGCAGTCTTGAAGTAGTAATTTACTAAACATTTTGCTTAGATGTGGCACAAGGCCATATGAAAGGGGCACCCAATGAGACTGCAGTCTTGAAGTAGTAATTTACTAAACATTTTGCTTAGATGTGGCACAAAGCCATTTGAAAGGGGCACCCAATGAGACTGCAGCCTTGAAGTAGTAATTTACTAAACATTTTGCTTAGATGTGGCACAAAGCCATATAAGAGGGGCACCCAATGAGACTGCAGCCTTGAAGTAGTAATTTACTAAACATTTTGCTTAGATGTGGCACAAGGCCATATGAAAGGGGCACGCAATGAGACTGCAGCCATGAAGTAGTAATTTACTAAACATTTTGCTGAGATGTGGCACAAAGCCATATGAAAAGGGCAACCAATGAGACAGCAGCCTTGAAGTAGTAATTTACTAAACATTTTGCTTACATGTGGCAAAAGGCCATATGAAAGGGGCACCCAATGAGACTGCAGCCTTGAAGTAGTAATTTACTAAACATTTTGCTTAGATGTGGCACACAGCCATATAAGATGGGCACCCAATGAGACTGCAGCCTTGAAGTAGTAATTTACTAAACATTTTGCTTAGATGTGGCACAAGGCCATATGAAAGGGGCACGCAATGAGACTGCAGCCTTGAAGTAGTAATTTACTAAACATTTTGCTGAGATGTGGCAAAAGGCCATATGAACGGGGCACCCAATGAGACTGCAGCCTTGAAGTAGTAATTTACTAAACATTTTGCTTAGATGTGGCACAAAGCCATATGAAAGGGGCACCCAATGAGACAGCAGCCTTCAAGTAGTAATTTACTAAACATTTTGCTTAGATGTGGCACAAGGCCATATGAAAGGGGCACGCAATGAGACTGCAGCCTTGAAGTAGTAATTTACTAAACATTTTGCTTAGATGTGGCACACAGCCATATAAGAGGGGCACCCAATGAGACTGCAGCCTTGAAGTAGTAATTTACTAAACATTTTGCTTAGATGTGGCACAAGGCCATATGAAAGGGGCACGCAATGAGACTGCAGCCTTGAAGTAGTAATTTACTAAACATTTTGCTGAGATGTGGCAAAAGGCCATATGAACGGGGCACCCAATGAGACTGCAGCCTTGAAGTAGTAATTTACTAAACATTTTGCTTAGATGTGGCACAAAGCCATATGAAAGGGGCACCCAATGAGACAGCAGCCTTCAAGTAGTAATTTACTAAACATTTTGCTGAGATGTGGCACAAGGCCATATGAAAGGGGCACCCAATGAGACTGCAGCCTTGAAGTAGTAATTTACTAAACATTTTGCTTAGATGAGCCACAAAGCCATATGAAAGGGGCACCTAATGAGACTGCAGCCTTGAAGTAGTAATTTACTAAACATTTTGCTTAGATGTGGCACAAGGCCATATGAAAGGGGCACCCAATGAGACTGCAGCGTTGAAGTAGTAATTTACTAAACATTTTGCTTAGATGTGGCACAAGGCCATATGAAAGGGGCACCCAATGAGACTGCAGCCTTGAAGTATTAATTTACTAAACATTTTGCTTAGATGTGGCACAAAGCCATATGAAAGGGGCACCCAATGAGACTGCAGCCTTGAAGTAGTAATTTACTAAACATTTTGCTTAGATGTGGCACAAGGCCATATGAAAGGGGCACCTAATGAGACTGCAGCCTTGAAGTAGTAATTTACTAAACAGTTTGCTTAGATGTGGCACAAAGCCATATGAAAGGGGCACCCAATGAGACTGCAGCCTTAAAGTAGTAATTTACTAAACATTTTGCTTAGATGTGGCACAAGGCCATATGAAAGGGGCACCCAATGAGACTGCAGTCTTGAAGTAGTAATTTACTAAACATTTTGCTTAGATGTGGCACAAGGCCATATGAAAGGGGCACCCAATGAGACTGCAGTCTTGAAGTAGTAATTTACTAAACATTTTGCTTAGATGTGGCACAAAGCCATTTGAAAGGGGCACCCAATGAGACTGCAGCCTTGAAGTAGTAATTTACTAAACATTTTGCTTAGATGTGGCACAAAGCCATATAAGAGGGGCACCCAATGAGACTGCAGCCTTGAAGTAGTAATTTACTAAACATTTTGCTTAGATGTGGCACAAGGCCATATGAAAGGGGCACGCAATGAGACTGCAGCCATGAAGTAGTAATTTACTAAACATTTTGCTGAGATGTGGCACAAAGCCATATGAAAAGGGCAACCAATGAGACAGCAGCCTTGAAGTAGTAATTTACTAAACATTTTGCTTACATGTGGCAAAAGGCCATATGAAAGGGGCACCCAATGAGACTGCAGCCTTGAAGTAGTAATTTACTAAACATTTTGCTTAGATGTGGCACACAGCCATATAAGATGGGCACCCAATGAGACTGCAGCCTTGAAGTAGTAATTTACTAAACATTTTGCTTAGATGTGGCACAAGGCCATATGAAAGGGGCACGCAATGAGACTGCAGCCTTGAAGTAGTAATTTACTAAACATTTTGCTGAGATGTGGCAAAAGGCCATATGAACGGGGCACCCAATGAGACTGCAGCCTTGAAGTAGTAATTTACTAAACATTTTGCTTAGATGTGGCACAAAGCCATATGAAAGGGGCACCCAATGAGACAGCAGCCTTCAAGTAGTAATTTACTAAACATTTTGCTTAGATGTGGCACAAGACCATATGAAAGGGGCACCCAATGAGACTGCAGCCTTGAAGTAGTAATTTACTAAACATTTTGCTTAGATGTGGCACAAGGCCATATGAAAGGGGCACCCAATGAGACTGCAGTCTACAAGTAGTAATTTACTAAATATTTTGCTTAGATGTGGCACAAGGCCATATGAAAGGGGCACCCAATGAGACTGTAGCCTCGAAGTAGTAATTTACTAAACATTTTGCTTAGATTTGGCACAAGGCCATATGAAAGGGGCACGCAATGAGACTGCAGCCTTGAAGTAGTAATTTACTAAACATTTTGCTTAGATGTGGCACAAAGCCATATGAAAGGGGCACCCAATGAGACTGCAGCCTTAAAGTAGTAATTTACTAAACATTTTGCTTAGATGTGGCACAAGGCCATATGAAAGGGGCACCCAATGAGACTGCAGTCTAGAAGTAGTAATTTACTAAACATTTTGCTTAGATGTGGCACAAGGCCATATGAAAGGGGCACCCAATGAGACTGCAGTCTTGAAGTAGTAATTTACTAAACATTTTGCTTAGATGTGGCACAAAGCCATTTGAAAGGGGCACCCAATGAGACTGCAGCCTTGAAGTAGTAATTTACTAAACATTTTGCTTAGATGTGGCACAAAGCCATATAAGAGGGGCACCCAATGAGACTGCAGCCTTGAAGTAGTAATTTACTAAACATTTTGCTTAGATGTGGCACAAGGCCATATGAAAGGGGCACGCAATGAGACTGCAGCCATGAAGTAGTAATTTACTAAACATTTTGCTGAGATGTGGCACAAAGCCATATGAAAGGGGCAACCAATGAGACAGCAGCCTTGAAGTAGTAATTTACTAAACATTTTGCTTACATGTGGCAAAAGGCCATATGAAAGGGGCACCCAATGAGACTGCAGCCTTGAAGTAGTAATTTACTAAACATTTTGCTTAGATGTGGCACAAGGCCATATGAAAGGGGCACGCAATGAGACTGCAGCCATGAAGTAGTAATTTACTAAACATTTTGCTGAGATGTGGCACAAAGCCATATGAAAGGGGCAACCAATGAGACAGCAGCCTTGAAGTAGTAATTTACTAAACATTTTGCTTACATGTGGCAAAAGGCCATATGAAAGGGGCACCCAATGAGACTGCAGCCTTGAAGTAGTAATTTACTAAACATTTTGCTTAGATGAGGCACAAAGCCATATGAAAGGGGCACCCAATGAGACTGCAGTCTCCAAGTAGTAATTTACTAAACATTTTGCTTAGATGTGGCACAAGGCCATATGAAAGGGGCACGCAATGAGACTGCAGCCTTGAAGTAGTAATTTACTAAACATTTTGCTTAGATGTGGCACAAGGCCATGTAAAAGGGGCACCCAATGAGACTGCAGCATTAAAGTAATAATTTACTAAACATTTTGCTTAGATGTGGCACAAGGCCATATGAAAGGGGCACCCAATGAGACTGCAGTATTAAAGTAGTAATTTACTAAACATTTTGCTTAGATGTGGCACAAGGCCATATGAAAGGGAAACCCAATGAGACTGCAGTCTCCAAGTAGTAATTTACTAAACATTTTGCTTAGATGTGGCACAAGGCCATATGAAAGGGGCACCCAATGAGACTGCAGCCTCGATGTAGTAACTTACTAAACATTTTGCTTAGATGTGGCACAAGGCCATATGAAAGGGGCACGCAATGAGACTGCAGCCTTGAAGTATTAATTTACTAAATATTTTGCTTAGATGTGGCACAAGGCCATATGAAAGAGGCACCCAAAGAGACTGCAGCCTTGAAGTAGTAATTTACTAAACATTTTGCTGAGATGTGGCACAAGGCCATATGAAAGGGGTACCCAATGAGACTGCAGCCTTGAAGTAGTAATTTACTAAACATTTATCTTAGATGTGCCACAAAGCCATATGAAAGGGGCACCCAATGAGACTGCAGCCTTAAAGTAGTAATTTACTAAACATTTTGCTTAGATGTGGCACAAGGCCATATGAAAGGGGCACCCAATGAGACTGCAGCCTTGAAGTAGTAATTTACTAAACATTTTGCTTAGATGTGGCACAAAGCCATATGAAAGGGGCACCCAATGAGACTGCAGCCTTGAAGTAGAAATTTACTAAACATTTTGCTTAGATGTGGCACAAGGCCATATGAAAGGGGCACCCAATGACACTGCAGCCTTGAAGTAGTAATTTACTAAACATTTTGCTTAGATGCGGCACAAGGCCATATGAAAGGGGCACCCAATTAGACTGCAGCATTAAAGTAGTAATTTACTAAACATTTTGCTTAGATGTGGCACAAGGCCATATGAAAGGGTCACCCAATGAGACTGCAGTCTCCAAGTAGTAATTTACTAAATATTTTGCTTAGATGTGGCACAAGGCCATATGAAAGGGGCACCCAATGAGACTGCAGCCTTGAAGTAGTAATTTACTAAACATTTTGCTTAGATGTGGCACAAAGCCATATGAAAGGGGCACCCAATGAGACAGCAGCCTTGAAGTAGTAATTTACTAAACATTTTGCTGAGATGTGGCACAAGGCCATATGAAAGGGGCAACCAATGAGACTGCAGCCTTGAAGTAGTAATTTACTAAACATTTTGCTTAGAGGTGGCACAAAGCCATATGAAAGGGGCACCCAATGAGACTGCAGCCTTAAAGTAGTAATTTACTAAACATTTTGCTTAGATGTGGCACAAGGCCATATGAAAGGGGCACCCAATGAGACTGCAGTCTTGAAGTAGTAATTTACTAAACATTTTGCTTAGATGAGGCACAAAGCCATATGAAAGGGGCACCCAATGAGACTGCAGCCTTGAAGTATTAATTTACTAAACATTTTGCTTAGATGTGGCACAAGGCCATATGAAAGGGGCACCCAATGAGACTGCAGCATTAGAGTAGTAATTTACTAAACATTTTGCTTAGATGTGGCACAAGGCCATATGAAAGGGGCACCCAATGAGACTGCAGTCTACAAGTAGTAATTTACTAAACATTTTGCTTAGATGTGGCACAAGGCCATATGAAAGGGGCACCCAATGAGACTGCAGTCTTGAAGTAGTAATTTACTAAACATTTTGCTTAGATGTGGCACAAAGCCATTTGAAAGGGGCACCCAATGAGACTGCAGCCTTGAAGTAGTAATTTACTAAACATTTTGCTTAGATGTGGCACAAAGCCATATAAGAGGGGCACCCAATGAGACTGCAGCCTTGAAGTAGTAATTTACTAAACATTTTGCTTAGATGTGGCACAAGGCCATATGAAAGGGGCACGCAATGAGACTGCAGCCATGAAGTAGTAATTTACTAAACATTTTGCTGAGATGTGGCACAAAGCCATATGAAAGGGGCAACCAATGAGACAGCAGCCTTGAAGTAGTAATTTACTAAACATTTTGCTTACATGTGGCAAAAGGCCATATGAAAGGGGCACCCAATGAGACTGCAGCCTTGAAGTAGTAATTTACTAAACATTTTGCTTAGATGAGGCACAAAGCCATATGAAAGGGGCACCCAATGAGACTGCAGTCTCCAAGTAGTAATTTACTAAACATTTTGCTTAGATGTGGCACAAGGCCATATGAAAGGGGCACGCAATGAGACTGCAGCCTTGAAGTAGTAATTTACTAAACATTTTGCTTAGATGTGGCACAAGGCCATGTAAAAGGGGCACCCAATGAGACTGCAGCATTAAAGTAATAATTTACTAAACATTTTGCTTAGATGTGGCACAAGGTCATATGAAAGGGGCACCCAATGAGACTGCAGTATTAAAGTAGTAATTTACTAAACATTTTGCTTAGATGTGGCACAAGGCCATATGAAAGGGAAACCCAATGAGACTGCAGTCTCCAAGTAGTAATTTACTAAACATTTTGCTTAGATGTGGCACAAGGCCATATGAAAGGGGCACCCAATGAGACTGCAGCCTCGATGTAGTAACTTACTAAACATTTTGCTTAGATGTGGCACAAGGCCATATGAAAGGGGCACGCAATGAGACTGCAGCCTTGAAGTATTAATTTACTAAATATTTTGCTTAGATGTGGCACAAGGCCATATGAAAGAGGCACCCAAAGAGACTGCAGCCTTGAAGTAGTAATTTACTAAACATTTTGCTGAGATGTGGCACAAGGCCATATGAAAGGGGTACCCAATGAGACTGCAGCCTTGAAGTAGTAATTTACTAAACATTTTGCTTAGATGTGGCACAAGGCCATATGAAAGGGTCACCCAATGAGACTGCAGTCTCCAAGTAGTAATTTACTAAATATTTTGCTTAGATGTGGCACAAGGCCATATGAAAGGGGCACCCAATGAGACTGCAGCCTTGAAGTAATAATTTACTAAACATTTTGCTTAGATGTGGCACAAAGCCATATGAAAGGGGCACCCAATGAGACAGCAGCCTTGAAGTAGTAATTTACTAAACATTTTGCTGAGATGTGGCACAAGGCCATATGAAAGGGGCAACCAATGAGACTGCAGCCTTGAAGTAGTAATTTACTAAACATTTTGCTTAGAGGTGGCACAAAGCCATATGAAAGGGGCACCCAATGAGACTGCAGCCTTAAAGTAGTAATTTACTAAACATTTTGCTTAGATGTGGCACAAGGCCATATGAAAGGGGCACCCAATGAGACTGCAGTCTTGAAGTAGTAATTTACTAAACATTTTGCTTAGATGAGGCACAAAGCCATATGAAAGGGGCACCCAATGAGACTGCAGCCTTGAAGTATTAATTTACTAAACATTTTGCTTAGATGTGGCACAAGGCCATATGAAAGGGGCACCCAATGAGACTGCAGCATTAGAGTAGTAATTTACTAAACATTTTGCTTAGATGTGGCACAAGGCCATATGAAAGGGGCACCCAATGAGACTGCAGTCTACAAGTAGTAATTTACTAAACATTTTGCTTAGATGTGGCACAAGGCCATATGAAAGGGGCACCCAATGAGACTGCAGTCTTGAAGTAGTAATTTACTAAACATTTTGCTTAGATGTGGCACAAAGCCATTTGAAAGGGGCACCCAATGAGACTGCAGCCTTGAAGTAGTAATTTACTAAACATTTTGCTTAGATGTGGCACAAAGCCATATAAGAGGGGCACCCAATGAGACTGCAGCCTTGAAGTAGTAATTTACTAAACATTTTGCTTAGATGTGGCACAAGGCCATATGAAAGGGGCACGCAATGAGACTGCAGCCATGAAGTAGTAATTTACTAAACATTTTGCTGAGATGTGGCACAAAGCCATATGAAAGGGGCAACCAATGAGACAGCAGCCTTGAAGTAGTAATTTACTAAACATTTTGCTTACATGTGGCAAAAGGCCATATGAAAGGGGCACCCAATGAGACTGCAGCCTTGAAGTAGTAATTTACTAAACATTTTGCTTAGATGAGGCACAAAGCCATATGAAAGGGGCACCCAATGAGACTGCAGTCTCCAAGTAGTAATTTACTAAACATTTTGCTTAGATGTGGCACAAGGCCATATGAAAGGGGCACGCAATGAGACTGCAGCCTTGAAGTAGTAATTTACTAAACATTTTGCTTAGATGTGGCACAAGGCCATGTAAAAGGGGCACCCAATGAGACTGCAGCATTAAAGTAATAATTTACTAAACATTTTGCTTAGATGTGGCACAAGGCCATATGAAAGGGGCACCCAATGAGACTGCAGTATTAAAGTAGTAATTTACTAAACATTTTGCTTAGATGTGGCACAAGGCCATATGAAAGGGAAACCCAATGAGACTGCAGTCTCCAAGTAGTAATTTACTAAACATTTTGCTTAGATGTGGCACAAGGCCATATGAAAGGGAAACCCAATGAGACTGCAGCCTCGATGTAGTAACTTACTAAACATTTTGCTTAGATGTGGCACAAGGCCATATGAAAGGGGCACCCAATGAGACTGCAGTCTTGAAGTATTAATTTACTAAATATTTTGCTTAGATGTGGCACAAGGCCATATGAAAGAGGCACCCAAAGAGACTGCAGCCTTGAAGTAGTAATTTACTAAACATTTTGCTGAGATGTGGCACAAGGCTATATGAAAGGGGTACCCAATGAGACTGCAGCCTTGAAGTAGTAATTTACTAAACATTTATCTTAGATGTGCCACAAAGCCATATGAAAGGGGCACCCAATGAGACTGCAGCCTTAAAGTAGTAATTTACTAAACATTTTGCTTAGATGTGGCACAAGGCCATATGAAAGGGGCACCCAATGAGACTGCAGCCTTGAAGTAGTAATTTACTAAACATTTTGCTTAGATGTGGCACAAAGCCATATGAAAGGGGCACCCAATGAGACTGCAGCCTTGAAGTAGAAATTTACTAAACATTTTGCTTAGATGTGGCACAAGGCCATATGAAAGGGGCACCCAATGACACTGCAGCCTTGAAGTAGTAATTTACTAAATATTTTGCTTAGATGCGGCACAAGGCCATATGAAAGGGGCACCCAATTAGACTGCAGCATTAAAGTAGTAATTTACTAAACATTTTGCTTAGATGTGGCACAAGGCCATATGAAAGGGTCACCCAATGAGACTGCAGTCTCCAAGTAGTAATTTACTAAATATTTTGCTTAGATGTGGCACAAGGCCATATGAAAGGGGCACCCAATGAGACTGCAGCCTTGAAGTAGTAATTTACTAAACATTTTGCTTAGATGTGGCACAAGGCCATATGAAAGGGGCACCCAATGAGACTGCAGTCTTGAAGTAGTAATTTACTAAACATTTTGCTTAGATGAGGCACAAAGCCATATGAAAGGGGCACCCAATGAGACTGCAGCCTTGAAGTATTAATTTACTAAACATTTTGCTTAGATGTGGCACAAAGCCATTTGAAAGGGGCACCCAATGAGACTGCAGCCTTGAAGTAGTAATTTACTAAACATTTTGCTTAGATGTGGCACAAAGCCATATAAGAGGGGCACCCAATGAGACTGCAGCCTTGAAGTAGTAATTTACTAAACATTTTGCTTAGATGTGGCACAAGGCCATATGAAAGGGGCACGCAATGAGACTGCAGCCATGAAGTAGTAATTTACTAAACATTTTGCTGAGATGTGGCACAAAGCCATATGAAAGGGGCAACCAATGAGACAGCAGCCTTGAAGTAGTAATTTACTAAACATTTTGCTTACATGTGGCAAAAGGCCATATGAAAGGGGCACCCAATGAGACTGCAGCCTTGAAGTAGTAATTTACTAAACATTTTGCTTAGATGTGGCACAAAGCCATATGAAAGGGGCACCCAATGAGACTGTAGCCTTAAAGTAGTAATTTACTAAATATTTTGCTTAGATGTGGCACAAGACCATATGAAAGGGGCACCCAATGAGACTGCAGTCTTGAAGTAGTACTTTACTAAACATTTTGCTTAGATGTTGTACAAGGCCATGTGAAAGGGGCACCCAATGAGACTGCAGTCTTGAAGTAGTAATTTACTAAACATTTTTCTTAGATGTGGCACAAGGCCATATGAAAAAGGTACCCAATGAGACTGCAGCCTTGAAGTAGTAATTTATTAAAAATTTTGCTTAGATGTGGCACAAAGCCATATGAAAGGGGCACCCATTGAGACTGCAGCCTTGAAGTAGTAATTTACTAAACATTTTGCTTTGATGTAGCACAAAGCCATATGAAAGGGGCACCCAATGAGACTGCAGCCTTGAAGTAGCAATTTACTAAACATTTTGCTTAGATGTGGCACAAAGCCATATGAAAGGGGCACCCAATGAGACTGCAGCCTTGAAGTAGTAATTTACTAAACATTTTGCTTAGATGTGGCACAAGGCCATATGAAAGGGGCACCCAATGAGACTGCAGCCTTGAAGTAGTAATTTACTAAACATTTTGCTTAGATGAGGCACAAAGCCATATGAAAGGGGCACCCAATGAGACTGCAGTCTCCAAGTAGTAATTTACTAAACATTTTGCTTAGATGTGGCACAAGGCCATATGAAAGGGGCACGCAATGAGACTGCAGCCTTGAAGTAGTAATTTACTAAACATTTTGCTTAGATGTGGCACAAGGCCATATAAAAGGGGCACCCAATGAGACTGCAGCATTAAAGTAGTAATTTACTAAACATTTTGCTTAGATGTGGCACAAGGCCATATGAAAGGGGCACCCAATGAGACTGCAGTATTAAAGTAGTAATTTACTAAACATTTTGCTTAGATGTGGCACAAGGCCATATGAAAGGGAAACCCAATGAGACTGCAGCCTCGAAGTAGTAATTTACTAAACATTTTGCTTAGATGTGGCAGAAGGCCATATGAAAGGGGCACCCAATGAGACTGCAGCCTCGATGTAGTAACTTACTAAACATTTTGCTTAGATGTGGCACAAGGCCATATGAAAGGGGCACGCAATGAGACTGCAGCCTTGAAGTATTAATTTACTAAATATTTTGCTTAGATGTGGCACAAGGCCATATGAAAGAGGCACCCAAAGAGACTGCAGCCTTGAAGTAGTAATTTACTAAACATTTTGCTGAGATGTGGCACAAGGTCATATGAAAGGGGTACCCAATGAGACTGCAGCCTTGAAGTAGTAATTTACTAAACATTTATCTTAGATGTGCCACAAAGCCATATGAAAGGGGCACCCAATGAGACTGCAGCCTTAAAGTAGTAATTTACTAAACATTTTGCTTAGATGTGGCACAAGGCCATATGAAAGGGGCACCCAATGAGACTGCAGCATTGAAGTAGTAATTTACTAAACATTTTGCTTAGATGTGGCACAAAGCCATATGAAAGGGGCACCCAATGAGACTGCAGCCTTGAAGTAGAAATTTACTAAACATTTTGCTTAGATGTGGCACAAGGCCATATGAAAGGGGCACCCAATGACACTGCAGCCTTGAAGTAGTAATTTACTAAACATTTTGCTTAGATGCGGCACAAGGCCATATGAAAGGGGCACCCAATTAGACTGCAGCATTAAAGTAGTAATTTACTAAACATTTTGCTTAGATGTGGCACAAGGCCATATGAAAGGGTCACCCAATGAGACTGCAGTCTCCAAGTAGTAATTTACTAAATATTTTGCTTAGATGTGGCACAAGGCCATATGAAAGGGGAATCCAATGAGACTGCAGCCTTGAAGTAGTAATTTACTAAACATTTTGCTTAGATGTGGCACAAAGCCATATGAAAGGGGCACCCAATGAGACTGAGGTCTTGAAGTAGTAATTTACTAAACATTTTGCTTAGATGAGGCACAAAGCCATATGAAAGGGGCACCCAATGAGACTGCAGCCTTGAAGTATTAATTTACTAAACATTTTGCTTAGATGTGGCACAAGGCCATATGAAAGGGGCACCCAATGAGACTGCAGCCTTAGAGTTGTAATTTACTAAACATTTTGCTTAGATGTGGCACAAGGCCATATGAAAGGGGCACCCAATGAGACTGCAGTCTACAAGTAGTAATTTACTAAACATTTTGCTTAGATATGGCACAAGGCCATATGAAAGGGGCACCCAATGAGACTGCAGCCTCGAAGTAGTAATTTACTAAACATTTTGCTTAGATGTGGCACAAGGCCATATGAAAGGGGCACCCAATGAGACTGCAGCCTTGAAGTAGTAATTTACGAAACATTTTGCTTAGATGTGGCACAAAGCCATATGAAAGGGGCACCCAATGAGACAGCAGCCTTGAAGTAGTAATTTACTAAACATTTATCTTAGATGTGGCACAAAGCCATATGAAAGGGGCAACCAATGAGACTGCAGCCTTGAAGTCGTAATTTACTAAACATTTATCTTAGATGTGGCACAAAGCCATATGAAAGGGGCACCCAATGAGACTGCAGCCTTGAAGTAGTAATTTACTAAACATTTATCTTAGATGTGGCACAAGGCCATATGAAAGTGGCAACCAATGAGACTGCAGCCTTGAAGTGAGTGAATTTAAACTCTAGTTGTTCTAATATGTTCACTTTCAAACTGATACCCTTTGGAAACAGTATGAACTCCCTGATCACCCGAGCTATGTGTTTAATAGTATCGCTACTGTTCTTCTACAAGGATGGCTTTGGCATTAAATAACCCATGAAGGTTGATATGTCATTACAACAAAGAAACCAAACCATCAGAGACTGTTGCTTTAAGAAGAACAGTACATGGAAAATTGGAATAAAATGTCTGTCAAAGATGATTGAAAAACACATAGTCACTCACTAGTGATAAAGAGGAGGTGGGGGTCTCCCATTGTGAAGTGGCTAAAGTGCTTGACTGTAATGTTGTAGTAAGTAAGTTCAAACTCCAGTTGTGTTATTAAATTCACTTTTGGACTAATGCCCCTTGGGAAAGGTATGAACGCCCTTATCCTTCCTCCAGCTATGAGTTCAATCATACCACTACTGTTCTTCTACCAGGGGGATTTTGATATGAAGGTTGATATGCCATTAAATTAAAAAACCAAACCAGATAAAAACTAGCAAAAAATGTGAATGTTAGACAAGTAAACTTTGAAAAAATAAAAAAATAAAAATATTATTCAAACCTGATAAGTTTCACAGATTAATCCAACTAAATCCTTTTCTGCTTTTATTTCAATATCTTTTGTATGCATTCCATTTAAAGTGACCCAAGGTACATATGTTTGTGGTGGATTCAAAGCCTTTGTTTTTGCTGCCATCTCATGTTCATATTTCATACCAAGAGAACCATTTGCACATGTCATGAGATCATTGTAGTTAAAATCATATTTCTGGCACATCTAAAAAGAAACAATATAGTGGGTAATCATGAAATTAAAATCAACCATTTCAATTTCTTATATAGTAGGCTAATAAATAGTCATCTCAGATAATTAAAAAATTTAAAATGAATAGTTTAAAAGATATTTTTGTTTCAAGTTTTTACAGTAGAATCTTGACTTAAATGAGTTTTTAAGTTGTTTTTTTTATTTTTACAATTAAGATTAAGTTTTAGGATCATATATCATTATGTTCTTTATTCATATCCGATTTTAATGAAATCTATTCATTGTTTTCTTTTAGTAAGAAATCTTGGATCTCATTCTAGATAAGCAAAGAATTACTAATTATAATTAATGATAGCTACAATAGCTGTAATATGATAAGTAACTTGAAATTACTTATATTACAGCTCTTAACTTAAGTAATCAACAAATAACTAAACAGACCAATATTAACCAGGAGTGTGAATTTCCTTAAAATAAATTTGACTATAATAATAGCTGTTGTCAGAAATTATGACCAGAAGTAGTGCCATTGTTTTATTAATTATATATCTAATTGCGTGTATAGCTACACTTATTGCCCAGTCAGCTGGGGCAGTATAATACACTGATTGCATCTCTGCAGAGGGGTAAGACCACCCCCTGTGAGTGTCCTGGATATGACACTAAACAATCTGATGGTAAGGTTCCAGTGATGCTAGGGCTTTGGCGAATGTGGAGCACTCTTTCATTGCCATTGCTCCCACATCCACTCTGGCCCGGCATGGTAGCACCTGATAGGGCCCTATCTAAGGGTTAAATAGAACTAAACTGCATACTTATTAGAACTGTTTGACTAAACTGAATAGCTTGAAATAGAAATGTTTTTGAAAATTGAACTGTACTTTTGCTAAACTGAATTGTTTGAAATAGAACTGTTTTTGACATTGAAACTGTATTTACACTAAACTAAATTGTTTAATATAGAACTGTTTTGACATTTAACTGTGTGTAAACAAAATCTATACTTGTACTAAACTGGATAGTTTGAAATAGAACTGATTATTTGTATAAAAATGGATTTAAATAGAACTAGACTGCATACTTATGCTGAACTGATTTGTTTGAATTAGAACTGTTTGAATAAACTGAATAGCTTGAAATAGAAATATTTTTGACTATTAAACTGTGTACTTATGCTAAACTGAACTGTTTGAAATAGAACTGTCTTGATATTGAAACTGCGTACTTAAGCTGAACTGAATTGTTTGAAATAGAACTGACTATTTGCATAAAAATTGATTTGGTGTTAAATAACCTACAAAGGTCGATATACCATAAAACCCAACCAGCCTAACCTAACCTAGCCACACTGAAGAGTTGTGGTTCAATGAAACAGTCTGTCTGTGGTTGACAATAAATATGCTCCCCACCGCAGGGGGTTGAGCACTTTGACAAAGGAATTAACAGTTGCCACTCACGTAAAGCAAAGCTCTTCTAATGAATTGAGCACAAAATATAAACAAATATTAATACATATGTGTTAATTCTCAAGCTGACGTTGAGTTACAGGCTTGGCTTAGGGGTATTTATCAGCCTGATGTAGAGTTAGGTGGGTTTTGATCCCGGCTTGGAGCGTCTTAAGTGTCTAGCCACACTGAAGAATTGTGATACAATGAAACAGTCTGTCAGTGGATGACAATATATATATATATATATATAAAGCTCTTCGAAAGAATTGAGCACTCCGGTAGCTGATAGGGTATAAAAATGTAAACAAACGGATGCTGCTGCTGCTGTAGCTACATAATGTCTTAAAAATTCCCTTAGCCAATGTGGTACGCTTGATGGCCGAGCGGTCTGAGACTAAGTCTAACGTAAAGTTGGACGGGTTTCGATCCCAGCTTCGGGCATCCTACGTGTCTACCCACATTGAAGAGTTCTGATAGAATGAAACAGTCTGTCTGTGAATGACAATATATATATATACATATATATATCAGTGGCGACTCTAGCCTATTTTTGCCACTCGTGACCCCCCCCCCCCGCTCTCTGTCAACTTCAGTTCCCAACCCGTGGTCCGTGGACCCAAAGTAAGTCATCATAGTTGCTATTGCGTGATTCTCCATTGTATAGCACAGATTGACAAACGTATCTTGCATGGTGTTTTTTTTGTAAACAATCAAGATACGATATAATTTGTAGTCTTGTTAATACAGTAGATAAGATAATTTTTTTTCCTTTCAAAAGTATAGAAGAAAAGAGAAGATGTTCATTACTATGACTAGAAAAATATGTTTATTAGAATAAAGAAACTGATGACAATATACACAGACACAGCTAGTAGTTTCAACTTCGCTTAAAATAAAGATTATTTGTTGAAAATGTATTCAAATAAACAAATTTTAGTTACCGAATGTAATATATGCAACATTCATTAAAGAAATAGACATCTGCTAGTGAAAAAACGAATTAAAACACGCCGTTTAACCAACATTTACCATAGCGATGATGATGTCAGCGATGGCTCTAATCTGCTATCCCCTCTCTCTCTCTCGCTCTCTCTCGGTCCCTCTCCCTCTTCCCAAGACATCTATCAGCAGTCAGAATGTGCTAAGATTTTTGAGCACATTCTTGCTATTGGCTACAGCCAAAAGCATATTTCTCTAACATTACTGTTATTATAAGGGTCTAGTGCCTGGCACGGATTGCGCGTTTAACATTATAGCCGATTTTATGGGATGTTCAATGAATCTGACGGTGGCCGGACAAAGACCATCCGTTCAAAACAGCATCGTTGTATTATTCCCAGATATATTTATGAACTTTTGGCTACTTAGTTATCAAAACTTGAATAGATACGTAATTTAATTGAGATCAGACTAAGTATGTTTGCTTGAAATTAATGGATGATTTTTAATCCATTTTGAATAACATTGACTGAGTTATTGGTTGTGCCGGGCACGAGTAGCACTAGTCCCGTCTCCGCCCCTGATATATATATATACATATATATATATTGTTACGCATGTATGCTCGTTGGGATGATGAAGACAGTTATGTAATAAGAATAATAAAAAAAATTTAGGTTAAAAAAAATAAACAGACAAAAAGAAAGAAAAGGAAAGGAACTCCTTCTCAAGAAGCCTGTGAAAATGAGAGAAGACAACCAATAAACACAAGTTAAAAGTTTTAAATGTAACAAGGTTTATTTACATAAATACAGGAAGAAAAATCTAGAATAAAAGAATAGAAGTTAATGGGGGAAAAGAATACTGATTTCCATGTACATCTAATCAACAAGCGAAGAATACATTTATACTGACAATATCAGTTTATGAGAAAACAAAAAAAGGAGTTAACTTACAATACTTTGAAGGAATGAATTTGAAGTGTAACCCAAAATTTGGTCGGACAGAGTTCAATGTATAAGAAAGTTATTTTCATAGATGAACATCAATGAAATGAATTGAATATTTGCAAATGCATACAATGTTCAAATGGGAACACGACAAAAGTGTTTTAAGCTTTCATTCAATTTGGACGTTACAGGACCTCCTCTGGGATAAATGGAATATGGGTATCCTTATGACATTTTCTCAGGTGCAAACATTAGGTGATGATTCTTAATATGGGGTGTTAACAATAGAGGAATTCAGTGGATTTTTTTTTGTGTGCCAGTTATTCGATGAGCTGAGAGGATTCTTTTTTTTATCTGTTGTTTTTTTTTTTCTTTAACATGAAAAAGGTATTATTCTTCCTTTTCTATTCCTTCTTCTTCTTGGAGACAAAATTGACATAAATTATCCAACTGCCTGTTGCTGGTATTCAGTGTCATGGACTTAAAATTTGCAGGAATCTTTATTTGGTCACGTGTTTGATTTTCTTAAGCATATACATTTGATTTACATGGATGTATGCTGCTGATGTCATAGGTCGCATGTATTTTAAATAATGGTGTGATGTTTATTGACCTTAAGCAAAAGCAAACTGGAATTGTTTCAGACACTATTTACTACATAATTCACTTTTGGCGGGAGTTTGAAATCCGGAAGAAGAAAGTTATATATATTAGCTCACTGATAGATATTGCTAAAGACTTTTTCTTTTTACTCGTAAACTGAAAAATGAAAATTAAAAAAAATGCACTTTTGCTCACTGGTACTTTTTTCTTTTCCTACAAGCTTATAAAATCTGAAACTGGGGTTTAAAATACTGATATTACATCACTATATATATATACATAATGCATGAAAAAATAGGCATAAGAATATTGATAGAAAAAAATCTTTTTTTTATTCTCTATATATATATCATCATCATCATATTGTGCTGGTAGCATGGATATCCCTGACCCTCTCTCGCCACTCCTCCCTATCGTTCATCGCCCCAGGTAGGTCTTCAGGACAACATCCCGTATCCTCACATAGCTGCTGAATGTACGTTCGAGCTGGTCGTCCTGCTTTTGCGCGGCCATGTGTGGGGATCCACAAGAGTACATCTCTTATGGGTTCATCTCCGCTTCTCCAGCAGTGTCCTGCATGTCTGGTTCGTCTAACTTGAATAGTTTTCGTGATAGGGGGCAGGTGGCCGTACAGTTGGTGTCTTGTGGGGTGCTGCTGCCAGGACTTGTTCAGGATTGCACGCAGCATTCTTGTGTAATTGCCATCTAGCTTCTTCTCCAGCCATTTTGTTAGTGTCCATGTAGTGCATCCATATAGCAGTATCGATGTGACTGCTGCCTGGAAGAAACTGCGTTTCATTTTATCGGTTAGGTCTGATTTCCATATAATCGATAGCCTATTGATAGCTGTCCATGCTTTCGTTAACCTCGTTTCGATGTTCTTTTCGGTTGATTCGATGCTGCTTCCTAGGTACGTGAATTTGTCTACTAGTTTAAGAGGGGTTCCTTCTAGAGTGGAGATGTCCCCCGTTTGGTTATAGCACATATATTCCGTTTTGTGTGCATTAACATAGAGGCCTATGCTTGCTGCTGCTCGTTCCAAACTATGCAGAAGTGTTTCGGCTTGGTCAGGTGTATTTGCCAGTATCGCTATGTCATCGGCGTAGTCGGTGTCGGTAATTGTTGTTGCGGGGTACCTTCTGCTTCTTTTCTTTGTCAGTTCGAAGCCATTCTCTTTGATTTTGTCAATCGATGTTCTAAGTACATAGTCTAGACAAATGATAAAGAGGTACGGGGCCAGCGTGTCTCCTTGTAGTACTCCTGCTACAATGTCAAAGTATTCTGTGTCTCCATCCGGTGATCGTACTTTTACTTTAGTGTTTCTATAGAGAATCGTTATTGCCGCTACGGTTTCTTTAGGTATGCCGTACGCTAGTAGGATTTGTTCCATCTTTCCTCTGTGAATGGAGTTGAAAGCCTTGGTAAAGTCGACAAATATTAATGTCGCTTGTATGTTCTTTGCCTGTACACCTTCAAGGATTCTGCGGATGGTTAATATTTGTGAGGTCGTGGATCTATTTCTTCGGAAGCCATTTTGGTTTTTTCTAAGTATGTTGTCGATTTTGGGTTCTATTCGGTTTCGTAGTAGGGCATTGTAGATTTTGGCAGCTATGGATGTAAGTGTTATGCCTCGGTAGTTTTTGGCTAATCCGAGGTCCCCCTTTTTAGGGAAGGGGAGTATGCATCCCTTCATCCATCTATCTATCGGATTTTGATTGTATACTGCGTTGCAGTGGCGGAGCAGTATGTTGTCGAATTGTCTGGTCTTCCATACTTCCGGGGGAATTTCGTCCAGCCCTGCAGCTTTCCTATTTTTAATTTTTCTGAGAACCGAGTCGAGTTCTTCTTGTGTGAACGGTCCTAGTTTAATGTCTAATTGTTTGCTAATTATTCTGGTGATTGGTTCATGCGTTATTTTAGGTGGGTTTCCAAGTAAGTTTTCGAAGTGCTGTTTCCACAGTTTTATTCTTTCTTGTTGGTTTGCTGCTTTAAGTTTTGCTTTGGCTGTGTTCTTTCTTCTGCTCACTTCGTTTATTGTTTGCCAGGCTATTCTAGATTGTCTATCTTCCACCGAGTCTCTAATCTTATCTATCTGATTTTGAATGTATTCTGTCTGTTCCTTTATATATATGCCTGCTAATTGATATTGTGCCGTTTTTAGTTTTAAGGCATTTGTGTTTGTTGGGTTTTTTCGATAGTTTTTGGAGGCTGTTTTCACTAGTGCACGTTTTTCTCTCACCACTAAAGTTTCCCATGGGACTCTATATTTAGTTTTAATTTTTGTTGGAATGTATTTTGCTGCTGCCTCGAGGTGTGCATTGACGAAATTTTCATATTCGTCGTTTGGTGTACTTTTTTCCGTCTTTTCTTGTAGTGTTTTGAATCTGTTTCTTAATTCTAATACGTATTTATCTCTTATATCTCTGTTGTTCAATAGGGCCCAGTCATAGTGTTTGTTGGTCGCTGTTCGTTTGGCGTTTTTTCGTAGGCTTAACCGTATTTTCGCCGTGACTATTCGGTGATCGG
Organism: Sepioteuthis lessoniana; assembly: GCA_963585895.1. NCBI lineage: Eukaryota > Metazoa > Mollusca > Cephalopoda > Myopsida > Loliginidae > Sepioteuthis > Sepioteuthis lessoniana. The sequence goes on from OY757907.1 coordinate 19,966,078, forward strand.
TGGACACACCCTCAAAAGAGGAGTATGCCTCGCAATTCAATGCACTATTTTTCCATTTCTTGTTTATAAGGATGTAGTCTATCTGAGCTTTAGTATTGTTTGCGTACGTGTATGTCCATAGTTTGCCCTCTCTTTTTTGGTAGTTTGTATTGAGGCATGCTAATCTATTTTCTATCATGAAATCTGTTAGATGTTGCCCATTCCTATTTGACGTGTTGTGGAGGCTGTATTTGTTGTTTCCGTTTTTCCCGATTTGGGCATTCATGTCTCCGCCAATGACTAACATGTTGTGTTTCAGGATGCTACGCACTAATGAGGATAACTCATCGTAGAAGGTGACTAGTTCAGTTTCTTCACTAACATTGGTGGGGCTGTAGCATGAGATGATTGTTGCTCTGGGGTTTCCGTTAAATGTAGCTGCCATCATTCTAGGTTGTATTTTCTCAACACTATTAAGCGTTTTTAATGCTCTAGGTCCTATAAGTAATCCTACCCCTCCTACTGCGGCGTTGACAGAGTTTTTCCATGCGGATACAGTGGCGAGCGACCAGCCATTGCCAGTTTCGTGATATTTGATATCTTCGGTGTGCGTGTATCTGTGTTCTTGTATGCATATTATGTCTAACTTATGTTCTTCGGCCGATGCGATTAGCTCTGGGAGTTGTCCTATTCTATTTAAGGTTCTTACGTTAAATGTGGCTATTTGTAGTGTTTGCTTGCATTTTAGTAGTTTTGATTGTTTGAGCTCTGTAGCTGATTTTTCGAACACTGAGGCCAGGGCTCCAACCTCAGCAGGACGCGCCCCTTTTTTACCCGCGCGAAGAGCGATGCGGTTTGTGTATGTGGATTGAGTGTGGGTCATGGTTATCTTTCGATGGCTGTTTTAATCTCTTCTATAGAAGCCACTCTTATAGAGGAGCAGCAGTAGTTCCCCGATCGAACTAACGATCCTGAGCATAAAGTCGTCAAACTCACGTCCAGGACCCGTTTAGGTATTGAGTTTGGTCGTCCATGGGTTTATTCAAATACCTTTACGTACATCATGCTGCTTCCCATGTGTACGCAAAAAAAAAAAAGTGGGGGTGTAATTTTGGTTTAAGTTTTCTTAAGTTTTAACTTACTTAAAGTCCAAGATTAAGGTACTTTCGTCTGACTTTCACTGGTACTGACTTTTGCTTTTTTTTTTTTGCTGTATTGGGACTTTTCCTAGGCTTTTTATTTATTTATTTTTTTTTTTTTTTTACTACAGTTGGGAATCTAGCAGGCTTCAGGAATTGAACTCAGGAGCCAACTGGAAGAAATATATCAATATTGGTCAGTATGTCTTTAAGTCCTATCAATTTAAAATGCTGAATTTTACAAAATATTATGCTGTATTTTGTTTGAAATAATGCTTAAACTATGCGTTTTAAATGTAAAGACACGCTTACTCTACTATAAAGCCAAATTGATGTTAGTCTTTCCAAATGTCAGCGAACAAGGCAGAATGTTTTTGAATCTCTTCTATAATATAATTTAAAAATTCGTAAAGAAAGCCCTAACAGTAGTTTAGAAGAAAAAAGAAAAAGCCTAAAACACCTAATGCTACCACAGGCCCCCCCCAAGAGAAAGGGGAAAAAAATATATATATATATATATATATATATATATAAATTTGTTAACCTGACCAATTTTGAACTTTACCCATCTTATTTCATGACTGAAAGGCGTATGAAAGCCACAGGATTGGCTTCATGTGTGAATAAAGTTTTGACTTGAATATTTAATGGTTTGAATATTTAACTTCACATAATTTTTATAAATAGTTTCCAAGGTTTGTTTTTTTCTCTAAGATGTTGTTAAGCAGGAAGATCTGTCTAAAAGGTAATGAATTTTTGTAATTAATTTTAAACATTTTAATTGATGGTTAGAATGTAATGTATTCTTTTTATGGTTTAGTTTGTTGTTGAGTTCATTTGGGGTTAAGATGTTTCAAGATATAATAGCCATCAAACTTCATGGGTTTCGAGAATTAATGTGATGTTTGGTAATTTTTTTTAATCTTCTCTATTATAGTGAGTATACATTGTATCCATTAATCTTTCATGTTTCATCTAATTATTTTTTGTAAGTATTGTTATTTGCAGAAATTTGATTTTAAAAAAGCACAAGATACAAAGATTAATTGATACACTGGATTGAAAACAAAGTGCACTAAAACTGAATAACTGACAGAATAATGATTCAACTTTTTCCTTGTGTTTAGAAATATAAATGAAAATATAAACTGTACAACAATCAACAAAAGAAACCATGAATAAGAAATATATTTTGGTGTCTGTACTTACTTTTTTTACACACTTGATATAATCTCCATTCTTCAAACACTTTTCAAGATCATAGATGAATGGAACAACTTTGGTGGATTTTTCATGTTTCTTTATTGCACATGTCTGAAATGGATGAGAAAATAAAATTATTACACCATTGGCAGAAAAAAGATTGAAAATTTATGCGATTAATAGATTAAAATGTAAGAGGCTGATGATATATTTATTGCTACTGTAATTTTTATTCTCTAACAGTATCAATAAACTTTACTTTCATTAGAATTTAAAATTTTCATGTCTATTTCGATAACATGGCATTATTAGAAAAAAAAAGGAAGGCATAAACACAAATTGTTATTCATAGTTTAACAACAATAAACTTTATCTAAGAATTAAATGAAAGATAAAGGAGGGTTACTGAAATTCTTCTTAAAAGTGTGTGTGCCTACACACAAGTAAGTTGATGTTTTTTCATTTCTCAACACTCAAAGCAATTATAGTTCTTTCATGGAAAGGAGTTGTTCTAAGAAAACTAACCAAAGCGTCTTTTAGAGTCATGCATCTATGAAAAGATTTTAAATATTGAATACACTTTTTTTTTTTGGGCTATAACTGATTCATCATTTGTTGTATAATTCTTTAATACAAGTTTTGAACATTTAGTTAGTTAAACTTGTACATAGTTTGATAAGATGAAGATAGCTTTATTTTAACATGGTTGAAAATGAACTTTTGCTGAAATATGATTCAGCTGTTTTGTCTTTCTTGAAAGAAAGAAACTGGATTTTTAACACCCTCGGCTTTTTTGTAGCTTTAGCTGATTTCAGTTTCCAGTGACATTAAAATATATTCAAAGGCTGTGAGAATTAGACAAGCTGTTAGACTGAATCTGGACAATGCACACTTGTTTATGAATTCCATACATGTACAGAAAGGAAACGATCAACTTATAATGAAGTATTTGTTCATGTTTAAGAATAAAATCAGTATCCACCTAAGTGGATACTACTTTATATAATTTGAACTTCAGAAAACGATTATCTGTTGTGTGCTTTAAAACTATTTCCTATTAAATTTTTACAGCTATTTTAGGCTATATAGTTATCTTATTACTTATATTTTGATTGAAATATTCAGATTAGTCCTTATTGTAATCTTCATATCTGTAAAAGTTACTGTTTTAAAAAAAATGATTTTCAAAATAAGTAATAAAATAGAACTTTTGAAAATGAACATCTTACATAGGCCAAAAATAATTTGTTTTTTAATATTGTAGAGTAATAAATATAAGACAAAGCTTAATTTATATTGAATCTTACCAGAACAATATGTGTATATTTTTAATTTTTCAATTTATGACATTTGTTGAATATCAAAATGTCCTTTTGTTTTTGTAAAAACATCCTCAGTAAATTCCATACTATTAGCATTTGATTGTAAACAAAGCATTTTACAAGATAAAAAAAGTAATATACCTCAATTTTATTTAGCAGACATTCATCAGGACCATGTTGACAGATGAATACCCAGCCCTTGGGTGTTTTAATCTCCTGAAATGAAATAATTTTGTGGCTTGTAAAGATTTAGAATGACATACTTGAATACTTCATTAGGTTTTCAATAAAACTTCATCTCAGTAAGATGATTATCAAATGATATTATGAGTAACTTTCTCAGTCTTTAGAAATTATAACTTAATTATAAATTATTATTTGCTGAAAATATACAATGTTTATTAATGAATATAGTTCTTACATAAGATTTTATAGATATAAAATCTTATGTAAGAACTATATTCATTAATAAACATTGTATATTTTCAGCAAATAATAATTTTACATGATTTGTAAAATGTTATTTGTTACAAGCTTAAATAATCTTCAGAAGATGAATTCCAGAAAGATATGATTTACCAATCAATTTTTACTGAAATCTATTTGTAAAATGCTAGGATATCACAATAGTTACAGACCATTAAATTTTTATATTCTCTGAATAAAAATTCAAGTGAACCTGTCATAGACATTATTTAAGATAAAAACCAATATTGTGGCATAAAAGATAACATCTGATTTGATAATCCTAACAAAAATTTCAATAATTATAATCTGGTAAATTCCAATACAGGAAAAATTTGTGCTTGTTAATATAGATTTTATTTTATAAATCATTCAGATTTATTAACTCATTTTTGTTAAATTCTTTGAGTCAATTAGCCTAATATTTTAAGCTGAGTTCTATTTTACGATACACTATGAGTCTGGTATTTTGGGCTCAGATATTAAATACTGTTAATAAAAGGTTTAATACAGCGACTATTCATGGAATAGCTTTAAACAAAAACTGTGGTCTGAAGCAAAGTTTGAATGGATTTTGTATTTGATTTTTGTGAACTTGAATACAGAGAGTCAAGGAACTGAAGGTTTCAAACGGTTAAAGATTCAAAAATCGATTTTTCTTCTTTTTTTAATGCTGATTCATTTAGATTCTGCATTATGAAACATTTGTTACTCCCCATTTTTCTACACCAAATGAACTTCAGCCCAGTTGGCTGGGGCTGTAGAATACGCCAACAGCATCTCTGCAGAAGGGTAAGACTTCCAACTCTACCAAGAGTGTCCTGGATATGACACAAAACAATCTGATGGTGAGGCTCCAGTCTTGGAGCTTTGGGGAATTTGGAGTATCCCTTTATTGCCATTGCTCCCAGATTCACTCTGGCCTTGAGTGGTAGCAACTGATAAGGATCCTATCTATAGGTCAAATAGAACAGTTTAACATTTAAACAGTATAAAAACAAATGATTTATGCTAAATTGAATAGCTAGAAAAAAAACTGTTTGATCATTTAACTGTGTGTTAACAAATGACTGATGCTAAATTGAATTATCAGTGGTATATAGTAATACTTGGAACCATTTAACTGTGTGTGAATGAAAGAGTAATGTTGAATAGAATTATCAGTGTTACATAGTCATATTCAAAACTCTTTAAATGTGTGCCTAAAGAACCATTTGACTGTGTGTATATGAATGAATAGTGTTGAATAAAATTAGTGTTAAATAGCAATACTTGTAACCACTTCACAGTCTGCAAACAAATGATTAATATTGAATAGAATTATGAGTTTTAGCAATAATTGAAACCATTTAACTGTATATAATCAGTAGCAATACAAGTGTGCACACAAATTAGTTCCAACTCATTTAAAAATGAAATAACCTATAAACTATTTACTTACAAATCATATATATATATATATATATATATATATATTATTTAAAAGTGAGCAAGCAAATAACTGATGTTAAAATGTTACTGGTACATAACTATACTTGAAACCATTTAACTGGGTGCAAAAAAATGAACTCAGGCCAGTTTTAAAATGTTATCAGCAAAATGTGTTTACAAATCATATACTAGGATCATTAAATAAGTTTCCATACTTTTTTCATATGAGCACTTTTATTTATAGTACACACATGAAACTCTAGTTCCCTTTGAAGTAACCTCCTCTGGCTGCAATGCACTTGTACTATTCCAACAACTTCTGGAAGGCATCATGGAAGTCCTCTTGTGTGAGTGTGTCAATGACCTTTGTCACAGCCTCTTTCATCTCCTCAATTGTCTCATAACGACAGCCTCTGAGTTTAGGGAATAAGCAAAAGTCACAGAGAGCAACGTCTGGACTATAGGGAGGCTGAGGAACTTTCTTGATGCCCATCTTGGTCAAATAGTTTGTGAAAAGGATGGAGTTGTGGACTGGTGCTTTGTCCTGGTGAGAATGTCACTGATCCGATTTGAAGAGTGCTGGCCTCTTCTGACAGAATCTCTTCCTGAACTCCCTTAAAACCTCAACATAGTAACCCTAACCCTAACCCTTTGGCCAATCAACTCTGGTCTATTGACTTTCTTACTCCTCCCACACCTCCCATCATCCCTCACAGACTCCTTGCCTTGCTTGAATCTCTTATGCCACTCAAAAACTGTTGCTAGATTCATGCAAGATGGTCGAAAAGCAGTCTGAAGCATTACATATGTTTCTGTGGCGGCATTTTTTCCAAGTTTAAAACAGAATTTTATTGCATATCGTTCTTCTAAAGTGTTAGATTGCATTTTTGAAATTCACCAGCTGTGATAATCAGGCTTTAGTAGGGTATATTTCAATTGCTGCTGAAGCTGTTCATTTGAACTTGAAATCATAAAAATTGGTCAGTCATCTCATAAGATGTACAGCAATAACATAGTGAATTTTCAAGAGTCTACGACAATTTTAAATGCACATACAAAAAAAGTTTGCAAACTTATTGAATGCACCTTGTATATTTAATATATATGTGTAAAGAGGATTTGACATTAAATAGCCTACAATGATTGATATACCATAAAAACCCAACCAAACCAAGTCATATATATTTAATATATATCTATAAAGACGATTTGGCATTAAATAACCTACAATGGTTGATATTCCATAAAAACCCAACCCAACCCAACCAACCAAATGAACTTCATGTATATTTTCATTTCCCTGTTGGTTGCCTATCTTATGCCTGTATGTATTCTGAGAATGAACTAAACTGATATCAAAGCAAATTGGTTAGGATGATAATACTCACTTGAGCATTTCCAAATGGAACCAATTCAAGGTTCATTAAAGGGCCAACTTTCTTGAAAGCTTCATAAAACTCTCCAGTAATGTAATTCTGGGAATCTGGACACAAACTTTCATAATACAAAGTAAAATTGACAAGGTCTGTATATTTTTTCCAATTAGCACATTGTTGCTCAACCTGTAAATGTAAAGAGAAAACTACCAAAACAAAGATCTGAAATGCATGTTTTTTTCCCTTTCTAAACACATTTTAAAACTTAAAAAACATTGATACCTATGCAACATTAACATTCTTTTTAAAGTTTTATAAAAATATGAATACAGAAAATCAGAATAGAAAATAACATATAATGTTGAATATTGACTGGAAAAATCCCTTTGACATTCCGCATAAAGTGTGTGGGTGGCATAACAGAATGTACACCTGTTTCCTAAAGTAAACAGGATGGTGTTTTCTCAGTGGATGTGCTGTATAAGTTGTGTGGGTGGCATGCTAGACAGGAGGCGTTTCCACCTGCAACGTGTAGGTGGGAGGTGTGACCATGAGGATTGGGTAAGCATCCAGGAAATGATATAAACCAGGAAAGATGTTGACCCCAGAGAGATGAGTGGAGAATGAAGAAGACCAGCAGAAGAGCTACTAGACGTTATACTTCTCTGGGTGCTGGTCTTGTGTCAGACTACCCGGGGTTGAGAAGTAGAGAAAAGCCTGAGCTGTACAAGACCCACAAAAGCAGGGAAATAAAGATGATTCGGTGTTTTGAAATGACCTTGACGCGACTCATTAAGTAGAGAAGTGAGGAGAAACTAAGATGATTCAATGCTCTGAGGTGGCCCTGTACCAGTCATCTGAAAGCAGAATGAAGAAGCAGCAGTTGATTGAATATTCATATCATACCCTGAGTGTACATCTCAACTGTCTTCGACTCTCTCCCACGTTCTACCATTTCATATATTTCAGCTAATAAAAGGAAAAAAAAGAAGCAGATTATATTTTTATACATCAGCATTGTTGTTTTTCCCTGTATGCAACAATAGCAGTCTTGAAAAAGTGTGTCCCTATTATCCTATTTACCAACCCCTCCGCTCGGGCAGGATATGACACAAGGTCAATTTTTAAGCGGAGTTTAACAGGTTTGAATTCAGAGTTTTCCTTCTCCTAGACTAGTTGCCTAACCAAGGCTGAAGAACCTAGTCTGTCCTACTATTTACCCATAGCTGGAGGGAGAATAATTGGATTCATACCTTTCCCAAGGGTATTAGTGCTATGTGAAATGCAATCCGTCTCGTCCAGGATTTGAACTCGTGTCGCTGTGTTCATTTCCTACGACGATAACAATCACACCACAGGCACCTGTGTGTCCCTATTATAAAGCTTATAAAGTGTGACTAATGCATTTCACCACAGCTATATTGACAGTGTAACAAAGAGGTTGGATACTTTTTACCTTTTGTATCATTAGGTGGATTTGTTATTTTAGCACAACAACTATTATGAGTAGAATATTTTTTATCCCAGTGATGATTTATTCATTCTAGTTCCTTGGAAAATTATCTGGAATGTTCTGTTTGTAAATTATAGATCCGGAAAAGGATCATAAAACAGCTAAAATAGATTATTATCATCCACTATCATATAGTTAAATTGACAAAACTAGTGAAGCTTTATTGTTGTATTGTATATTTGATAAATAGATAAGTAAATTGAAAATAATCTTTGAAAACTTTCAAACATATTCTAAAACAAAGTGACTAATGAAAAAAAAACAACAAAAGAACAAAAACAATTTATCTCTTTCAAAAAACAACGACAAGCAATCATATCACCTTAATGTTGAAGATTCTCTGTTTTTGATTATGACACATTAGGTTATTTTTCTTTGTTGCTTTTATAAGCTTTTGCTGAGAGATTTTTGAATAATCTAAAATGTTTTACTTAAAACTAAGAAAATATATTAGCAGTAATTTTGAATTTAACTAACTTTGAAAAATGGTTTGTAGTTTAGGCCTTAAAAGAAAATACTTTTATGACATTGAAATAATGTTCTTTGAATTTTTCTCATAAAAACATCATATACATGTTGTATTTAATAAGTTTCCAGCCTTTTTTTGTACAGGCATTTAAAATTGTTGTAGACACTTGAAAATTCACAATGTTATTGCTATACATCATATGTAATCTGAATGTGAGGACACTTTAGAAGAACGATATGCAATAAAATTCTGTTTTAAACTTGGAAAAAATGCCGCCACAGAAACATATGGAATGTTTCAGACTGCTTTTCGACCATGTTGCATGAATCGAGCATCAGTTTTTGAGTGGCATAAGAGGTTCAAGGAAGGCAGAGAGTCTGTGAGGGATAATGAGAGGTGTGAGAGGAGTAAGGAAGTCAATAGACCAGAGTTGATTGGCCAAAGGGTTAGGGTTAGGGTTACTATGTTGAGGTTTTAAGGGAGTTCAGCACTCTTCAAATCGGGTCAGTGACATTCCCACCAGGACAATGCACCAGTCCACAACTCCATCCTTTTCACAGACTATTTGACCAAGATGGGCATCAAGAAAGTTCCTCAGCCTCCTTATAGTCCAGATCTTGATCCCTGTGACTTTTGCTTATTCCCTAAGCTCAGAGGCTGTCGTTATGAGACAACTGAGGAGATGAAAGAGGTTGTGATGAAGGTCATTGACACACTCACACAAGAGGACTTCAATGGGGCCTTCCAGAAGTTGTCGGAACGGTACAAGTGCATTTCAGGCGGAGGAGATTACTTCGAAGGGGACTAGAGTTTCATGTGTGTACTATCAATAAAAGTGCCCATACGAAAAAAGTCTGGAAACTTATTTTTAAAAAAAGTCTGGAAACTTCTATTTAACTTATTTAACTGTTTCTAATATGGTGGAAAGAAGAAGAAAAATGTTAGCTATATTTCTAAAGGTTATATAAATTAGTATATACAAAGAAAAACATTTTCAGTAACACATTTCCATTTTATATAAAAGCAAACAGAAAATGGCCAGTGTATGTTCTTATTTATTATAAAATATACATTAAAAAATTAAAATTTTATGGTTTTATCTTTGCAGTCTTTGTTTTTATAATCCAAATGAAACATGTTTGGGGAAGTTACGATAAAATGTGACATAAAAAATTTGGGAAAGCTTTTATTGTATGATGTCATTTAAATTTTTAATGTCAATTTTAGAAACCAGTTTGTATTTGCTTACAAAGCAGCATAATTACTCCAAGACACTTTAATCAAACAGATTTGAAGTGTCATTTCTTTTTGCCATAAAAAAAAGTGAAGTATGAAATTATTTTTAACATATCACTTTACCATAAACAATAACATTTCTTAATAAGTGATTTATGGAAGTTACAAAAGTTTTCAGAATTATTTTCAACATAGAAAAGGTTTCACATTGATGACTTTGATGTGATACACAGCTTAGTAGTTGTGCTAAACAAAGCTTACATACTTCTAATAATTTCTCTCAAATAAAAGAATGACCTAGATAGATTATCACTATAGTGAAGTGTTCTCATCAAAACTATTAATTTATTGGATAAAAATTATGCTGAGTTAAATGTATATTGGCCTAGTTGGGCACAACTGCAACACTACATCATATCAACATTATCACTCGTGTTGAAATAATACTATCATTACTATTTCTTATTTACTATCTTTTTTCTAAGATGATTAATTTTTTCCATGTTTGTTTTTTTAATATTGTAGAGTAATAAATATAAGACAAAGCTTAATTTATATTGAATCTTACAAGAACAATATGTGTATATTTTTAATTTTTCAACTCATGACATTTGTTGAATATCAAAATGTCCTTTTGTTTTTGTAAAAACATCCTCAGTAAATTCCATATTACAAAACATTTTACAAGTAAGATAAAAAATAGTTTTTTTCTTTTTTCTAAGACGATTAATTTTTTCCATGTTAATATACATTTTATCTATTTGATTCAACAGATTGTATCTTATTTAGTTTTTGTTAGTATTATAAAAAAGTATTAACATTTTTTTTACTGTCAGTTGTAAGTTGTTTCAAAAAGTATGATTTTTAAAATATATAAAAAAAATGTTTTGATCAGTTATCTGAACATGTGAAATTTGAAATGTGTTTACTTTTTTAAATTATTATTTTTTTTTAAGTTTTACAAATATACAGAGTGTGTTTGAAATGGATTCTGACTTTGATTCTTGCATCGGTCTTTGGCATTCCTTTTGAAAAAAAAAAATACTTGATTAAACAGGAGCAAAATAAGAAAGGAGACCAACAGAATTTATTTCTAGATTTTAGAAAAACATTTTTCTCCCAACGAATTTTTTCTGTGACAACTATAATAAAGGCAAAAAAATATATAAAAATAAAAAATAAAACAAAAAGTATATGGTATTAACATTCTCTGTTTAATAAAGGCAAATGAAAAAATCATATACAATAACTGCACAAAATCATTAAGGACAAATTCAGCTATGTTCCAGAAATGTTATAATTAATTAGACCAATAGATAACCTTATCATATGTCATAGGTTTCCCTGTAAAATACCCAGCTACAATGAAGTGATACTAATTGTGATTACCTGTTGTTGAAATGAATAGATAGTTGATTTAGTACAAGGGGAGATACATTTGCTGAAGATAATTGATTTAGTACAAGGGCAGATACATTTTGCACTTAACATAATTGTTATCATTATTGCAAATGGAATTAGTGAATTAAGTTCAAATCCCGGATGAGATTGCATTTTATTTTTTACAAATGACCTTTGAAAAGGTATGAATTCATCTGTTCACCCCCATCCCCAGAAGAAGCAGGACAGACTAGGTTCTTTAGTTTTGGTTAGGCAACCAGTCTAGTGGAAAAAGATCTATGAATTCAAACCAACTTTATTCCACCGAAAAATTGATCTTGAAAGAGTTGGGTAAATACACGCACTTTTGCAGTTCCAAATTTCATGACTGAATAGCTGTTTCACTACCAATATCATTTAATATCAAAGAACAGATTGCTGGTCCTTAATTTCACGAACAAAACTGAAAAATATATAGTCGTTTTTTTTTAAATTTTTGAGTACGGCTTATGTTATATTCTTTTTTAATGTTAATACATTCACAAAATATAAGAAAATTGCTCACACAGTCTTACATTTTTTTTGTGCATTTTTATGAAACACCATCAATCAAAAGTTTGCATTGTTGCATAGACTATGATCACATGCATACAACTATTTTGGCCGCAGTGGTAGGGTGTTACCAGTCCCTTTCCTCATTGTGTTATACAGCAGGCTTACCCAACCTTTTACCCAAACAGCAAGTTTACCCAAACCTTTTATCCTGTCTGGATAGATGCAAGCATCTCTCCCTATTTGATAACTAGTCTGACCTTTTTTGAGTGCCTTCAATATATATTTTAAGACAGATGTTCGTGACACTGTTTCCTTCTGCCCATACTTGGGTGACGCTGCCTTGTCAGGCGATGTTTCCCTACTCACATCTATGGCTTTATTGCTTGGTAGAGTTTCTTCACAATATTGTTTCTACCACGCCTATGAGTAGCTCTAAAGTAACACCTCATGTTCCCCTTGTCTGGTATTGCTCAAAGAGTTTCAAAGAAAATGCTTTGCTGTTGTCCACAAAAGACTACCTCTACTTGCTCAAACATAAAAAAAAGGTTTCATTGAGCACTCCTGCAATAATAACTGGAGTTTCCATCCGGATCTCTCACCAAAATTGCAACTTGCTCAGGACAACAGTCAATCATCGTTAAATGCTCCTTTTGTTGAGAATCTAAGTATTATTTTTTTATAGAATTTTTGTTCATGACCACAGTCATTTCCCCAGTGGCTTATTTTAAATAAATGATGCTTAAACTTAAACATAAAAAAAGAAAAATTCTTTCATTAATTATAATAGAATTAGTCTGTTTTAAAAGTCACTGTTTACTTTTGTCACCAAAGACATTGACTAGACTTCATATTTGATGACTGACAGCATAATCATTTAAAAAAATTAAACTTCATGGTTTAAAAATCGACTTAAAATAACAGTTATCTGAAAACAAAACAAAATATAAAAAGAACATTTTAAAATATATATATAAATTTGAAGACAAAGAATCTCTCATTCCTATTGTGTAGCTGAAAAAATATGTTTATTCAGTTTGGTTGGTTCTTAAGAAAAGGATCATAGTCGTTTAAAAAAGGACATAATTACACTTGTTGACTTCCATATCTAAAAATACCATACAATGAAAACTATGAAGAAAAAATTAAAAAATAGTGGCTGTTAATATTTTCTGAACATATCATATATTTATTATTCAGTATTGTTGCATTTTTTTAGAACAAAATTTAAGTTTTTGTATAAAATGAAGATCAAAGTTTTTTCGTTTGAAAATTTTTAATGTAAATCATATCCATTTTTTTTTCATCGTTTTACATACAAATCTCTATTTAGATTGTATGTACACTGTACTCAAAAGTTTTTTTTTTATATCAAATTTTTCTTTTATTTTTATTATTGCTACAAAATTTCTTATGAAAAATATTAATTTTCTACAAGTTTGTCAGCTTGGGGATTTGAAAAATATGAGCCCTTTCCATTTAAAAAAATTTCCTCTTTCTTATTATATCCGAATTGCAAAAGTATGCACAAAAAAGTAAATTTTACTTTTTTTCAAAATTTTAAGACTCAACCTTCTCTTCCAAATCGTTGATAAATGATTAATGAAACAAACGAGAGAAAGGAAAAGAGACACATTCTTATATTTTAGTAATATACTAAGATTTTGTCTTAGATGTGGCTCAAGGGCAAATGAATGGAGCACCCAATGAGACTCGAACTCACTCGTGTTGGTTTGCTAGTCTAACTTGCTAACCATTACACCCCTAGAGGTGCCCACATTCTTATATTCTATTTCATTAGAAAAAAATCACTTTTTTTAAAATATAAAATACGTTATGTAAATTATACAAGGAAGATGCTGATACTTACTTTACAGACGGCAATTGTTTCGGATGAAGAACACCACAAACTAGGAGGGATATGACATAGTTCTGAAGACAAAGTAAGTTCTGCGAAAATACACGTAGCAAATATCACTGATAAAATCCACGATGAAAACATTGTTTTTTTTGTTTTGTTTTTTTTAGGTCTTTATCGTTAAAACAATCAACGACATCTAGGAAGCCAAAAAAGGATTGTTTCAATTTATATTCATTTTATTCATCACAGATTTTAGAAAATGACCAATAATTGCAACGTACGTTTTTAAATGCTTCTGATGATCGAATCAAAACGGTAGATTAAAAAATGTGTCAAGAAGTCGAAATTCATTTGTTTAATGTTTTGTTTGGAGCAAAATATTTGTTTTCATTGTTTTAATCATAAAACTAAACAGCAAACACAGAATTCATTGTTTCATGTGCATGTCTGCTCACTAATTGCCTCTCGGTAGAAGAGTTAATCAATAATAAAAATAAAATCTGGCCTAATCATCTCAGGAAAGTTCTTTAACGAAATCAAAACATCGATACATATGAAAAGGATTCAAGGGAAATAACTTACAATTTTGACCAAAAAAATCAGGACTGGTTAAAAGTTCTTTTTATGTGAGTGAGTCGGAAAAAATTTCCTCGACACCAGTTAGTAATAAATAAATAAAACACATAACAGCCTCTAAGATAATGAGAAACTTTTAATATCAGACAACGCGGTGATCAGCCACACGAGAAAAGAAAATAATATCCAAAGCACTAGAAAATCTGAAAACTAAGGGGCATAACTGAACTAAGGATCAACAAATATAATGCCCTTGAGGCTCCTATTTCTGAAGGGGACCATTTAATATGGTAACTGATGAATGAAAGGATTAATTCAAATTTTGAATCTTGCTGACCTCGGGTGGAAGGTTGGTTATTCTTAGTGAGTGCATGTAATGTCTGTAAATGGGAAGATGTCAGACAAACCACCAACACGTGTTGATATCTCAACAATTTTATTCAACTGCCCCTAGTGGCATTCCCTAAGGCTCGTAACAACTTTAAGACAAGGGGGATAATCATTGATCCTTTATTATCACCAGTAATTACTTACTGATAAAACACCCTCCTTTGTTCAGCTTCTATCTTTATTATTTTCATTTTTTTTTAATACAAAGTCTAAGATATTTGTTTTTTTTTTTAGTTAACTGCTCTTTTCTCGATTTTGATTCTGGATCCTTATCTTTAACTGGATCCTGTTCTTTTCCCTAAAAGCCATACTCTTTTCCTCTGATAAGCAGTAAATGTTTTCTATTTCTTTTTCGGAATTTACCGGAGTCTAACTTTACTGTGTACCACCTACTACGTTTATTTACTGCAATGATTCTATCAGTATTTTCCCAAGTTTTCGCTTCATCCATTTTTTCTCTGTCACCGACCTTTAGTGGTTTTAGATCATTTCCTTCATGTCTTTTGTCATAATTTCTCTTTATATGATCTATCTTCATCTTTTTTCCTTAAGATTTGGCTATTTTGGTTTTAGTTTGTTTGGGTGACTGGGTAAGATTGTTTTCATTTTCCTGCCCATCAAGAGTTCTGCTGGGCTAACTCCTGTAGCGGTTATAGGTGTACTACGGTATGCCATTAATGCGAGAAATATGTCTGGTTGTCGTCATATTCTTTTGGCAATTTTCACTGCACTTTCGGCAGCTCCATTTGCCTGTGGAAAATGAAGACTCAAATTGTGCATGTGAATCCATATTTTTTCGTAAATTCTTTAAAATGTGTGCTTGTTGCGGAGTCGATAAATATGTCGACCCCGCAAATGAATTATGTGAATGAGAACAGCCAAAGCAATATGAAGGGACAGAGGCGAGGTAACGATAATTACAAATGACAATTTATTTCGTCGTATTTACAAGCGTGAATGTAAATGTCCGTGGCGGTTGTATATGTTCGCAGCTGGGCGTTCGACGAGGGTCGCTGGCGTAGGTCGAGTCGTTGAGTACAGCTAGATGTTGGATGCTGGTAAGCTGAGGTCGGTCGAGTCGTTGAGTTCAGCTAGATGGTCGGTGCTGGTCGTTGAGTACAGCTAGATGGTCGGTGCTGGTCGTTGAGTACAGCTAAATGGTCGATCGAGGTTGGTAGATCGATATCCCTGGTTGTGACGGTATGTTGTGGTTAACCAAGGGTGTGTCGATCGGGTTGTTGACTCGTACGGCGGGTCGTACGTGAGCCAAGTGTTGCAGTGGTAGAACAGTCCGTAACAGCGAGTCGTTACGTGGACTGCGTTGTACCTTGCAAGAGCGTCGAGTTCGGTAGATCGACATCCTCGGTTATGACGATATGTTGGATTAACCGGGGGTGTGTCGACCTGGTTTCTGGCTCGTACAGCGGGTCGTACGTGAGCCAGTTGTTGCAGTGGTAGAACAGTCCGTAACAGCGAGTCGTTACGTGGACTGCGTTGTACCTTGCAAGAGTGTCGAGGTCGAGGAAAGGCTAGGGCCTTGCTGGGCCCCCTAGCCGTGCGGACGTATCGGACGGGAACGAAAGCTTTGCCGTGTCAAAGCCGTGCGAACGAGCGGACGAGAACGAAGGCTTTGTCGGGTCAAAGCCGTGCGGGCGAGCTGACGGGAACGAAGGCTTAGTCGGGTCAAAGCCGTGCCGACGAGCGGACGAGAGCGAAGGCTTTGTCGGGTCAAAGCCGTGCGGGCGAGCGGACGAGAGCGAAGGCTTTGTCGGGTCAAAGCCGTGCGGGCGAGCTGACGGGAACGAAGGCTTTGTCGGGGCAAAGCCGTGCGGACGAGCGGACAAGAGCGAAGGCTTTGTCGGGTCAAAGCCGTGCGGACAATGGCTATGGCTAGTTTCGCGCCAAAGCCGTGCGGGCGAGCGAACAAGAGCGAAGGCTTTGTCGGGTCAAAGCCGTGCGAACGAGCGGACGAGAGCGAAGGCTTTGCCGGGTCAAAGCCGTGCGGGCGAGAGCGAAGGCTTTGCCGTGTCAAAGCCGTGCGAACGAGCGGACAGGCCATGAGGCCGAGGCTAAGATGGGCGTTATCTTAGCGCTGCGCAGATAGTGAAGCCGTAGCTAAAGGCTGGACCGTGCCATTAGCGCTGCGCAGCTTATCGGACTATCGGAACCGAGTGAGAGTTAAGACCGGTTGGTCTTAGAATCCGTCTTCGTGTTTGCCGCCTGGCCGTCTACTTCGACTGATCATTACTGACCAGTCAGAGATGCTCTGACCCGCAGACAGAGACCTCTTATGGTCCTAAAAAGGACCTTTGTGCATACCTATGTAGGTGGGAGAAAGGCAGGTCTACCACGAGAAGTGGGGCCAACGCCGTAAGTTAAGGTGAATGCGACCGCACAGAATGCGGGATTCCTCCTTAATGAGCTTCGCCAGGAGCGCGCCATGTATTTGTCGCTGCCTCCCACCAGACACGACTTGACACAAGGTCAAAAGCCCGAAGGCCAATTAAAGTGGGGATAAAGGGGAGGGGAAGGTCGGGAAGGAGCCGAGACTCGAACCCTGCTTGTCTGTGCTGCTCATCGGCTCACTTAGTGCAATGTGAGCCTGATGAGGCAAGCAGTTTCACGAACCCAAATGTGGGTCCGGGCACGTATGCCAGTTTACGGCTTAAACTAGACGCTTGGTCTAGTGCCGTACAAAGGGGACAAAAGTGCAGCTCGCCCACCCGAAGGTTGCCCAGCCGAAGCTGGGGGCCTATTCGGCCCCGAGTCTGCTCTTGGTTTCGAGCACCCATCCGGCACGAATGCCAGACGGCCCATATATTTGTCGCTGCCTCCCACCAGACACGACTTGACACAAGGTCAAAAGCCCGAAGGCCGATTAAAGTGGGGATAAAGGGGAGGGGAAGGTCGGGAAGGAGCCGAGACTCGAACCCTGCTTGTCTGTGCTGCTCATCGGCTCACTTAGTGCAATGTGAGCCTGATGAGGCAAGCAGTTTCACGAACCCAAATGTGAGTCCGGGCACGTATGCCAGTTTACGGCTTAAACTAGACGCTTGGTCTAGTGCCTACAAAGGGGACAAAAGTGCAGCTCGCCCACCCGAAGGTTGCCCAGCCGAAGCTGGGGGCCTATTCGGCCCCGAGTCTGCTCTTGGTTTCGAGCACCCATCCGGCACGAATGCCAGACGGCCCAGCTAAAAAGCCGGGGGCGCGCCAACGAGGGTTAAAAAGGGCTTGCTGATATTACGAAGGTGCTGTGACACACAGCTCCAGCCGCGTGGATATAAAATTCTTTGATAAAAAATGAGTGTAGCCGTAAAGTATTTTCCTAACCTGCTATAGGCTGGCGACGACTATTAGTTCAAGTCTTATCAAGTAATTTTTGGCCGAAGTGTTTTGTGAATGTTATTAATTTTAATTCTCCCTTTTTCTTTTAGCTATAACGAAATGTCATGGTCGTTAGAAAGAAAAAGGGCTTAGTCAGTTCCGGTCGTACTGGGATATGATCGTCCTAACTCGGGCGTGTAACTTGATATGTTTAGGTTTATCGGCCGGTCGCGGCAAGGGTTTATCGGCCGGTCGCGGCATGCTTGTGAATTGTCCTGTTTTGTCACTTACCATTTCATCCGGGATTCCCCTCCGGGCAAACAGACATTTTAATTTTCCAATTACAGTATTACTTGTTAGTGGACTTAATTTCTCTATTTCCAAGTAACGGGAGAAATAGTCTGTCATAACTAAGTAGTAATCCCCATCTAATTTCAATATATCCGTTCCTACTCTCTGCCATGGTCTCTCTGGCAAAGGGGTTGGTTTCAAACTTTCGTTGTGGTTTGCAGCGCGATGACAATTGCAGAATTCACATCTTTTGATGAAATCGTCTATTTCCTGGGATATTTTTGGCCACCATACTGACATTTTTTGCTCGTACTTGGCATTTGTTTAATTCAAGATATCCGGTGTGTATTGGTCGTAGCATTTCTGCCCTGAGATTTTCTGGAATCACTATCCGATCTTAGAATTATATTTTTTGTGCACTGATAGATCATTCCTGTGTTGTAAAATAAAGCTTAACTCTTCTATTTAATCTATCTTCTTTCCTAGGCCAACCATTTAATGTAAGATGGATTACCTCTTGAACATCTGAGTCCAGAGATGTAGTATTACTTATTTCTTTTAATTTTTCACTAGTAGCTGATCTAGCTTCAACAATACTATTTATATACACTACTACATCTTCCTCGGTAGTGCTAATAGTTTGCTGCATTGGATTTCTGGTTGGTTGGTTGGTTTGTTGGGTTTTATGGCATATCAACCTTTGTAGGTTAATTAAAGCCAAATCCATTTTTATGTAAATAATCTGTTCTATGGAAAACAATTAGTTTAGCATAAGTACACAGTTTAATTGTCAAAAACATTTCCATTTCAAACTATTCAAGCAGTTATATGTAACAATTCAGTTAAGTGTAAATACAGTTTTAATGTCGAAAAACAGTTCTATTACAAATAATTCAGTTAAGCATAAGCACACAATTTAAATGTAAGTACGGTTTAATTGTGAAAAACATTTCTATTTCAAGCTATTCAGTTTACTCAAACAATTCATTTTAGCATAAGTATGCTGTTCGTTCTATTTAACCCATAGATAACCTATCAGGTGCTACCACTCCGGGCCAGAGTGAACCTGAGAGCAATGGCAATGAAGGGGTACTCTACATTCCCCAAAGCTCCAGCACTGCTGGAACATCACCATCAGATTGTTTAGTGTCATATCCAGGACACTCGTTTGGTGGGGAGTCTTACCCCTTTACAGAGTTGCAGTCAGTGTATTCTACAGCCCCAGCCGACTGGGCAATTGGATTTCTGGACTGTGCATCTGAAACTAGTAAAAGTTTTCTAAAGATATACTCGGCTACCGGGTTATATCTTCTAAGTCTCATTAAAAGCCTTTGGTATCTCAAAAGGAGTATTATATAAGTCCTGCCTATTCATTAACGGTACCAACAGTTTGTGGTCCGTCAATAGGCGAAACTGATTTAGTCCAGCGATATATCGGTCAAACCTCTCGCAGGCCCAAACACTCGCTAAGCATTCTTTTCGGGTAGGATCACGAGAGGCATAAGCTATTACTCTCATTGTCTTATTCTTGAAAAATAGCACCCCCCAGTCTGTAGCTGCTCGCATCCGCGCTAATTACAATGGGCTCACAAGGATCATAGTATAGGACTTACACTCCTATATTTTAAAATGGCCGTTATGCCACTTGTTCCTGAAACAAAGATGGCGGACGCACGTAAACAATCAGTCTCATGAACCCATTGGCCAGGAGAACCACGTGGTCAGTGCTCAAAACTACGTCCGCCACTTCAATTTCGTCCCGCGTTTTTGGAGTCTACTCCATGACAAGAATTTTTTATAAATATGCTCATCTTCCAACACACACACACACACTCTCTCTCTCTTTTTCACATTTCCACTTACAGGGCCAACAAACTCTCTCCAGTGTGACTTCCAGAGAGAACACTATCACTCTCTCAGTTCAACTCACAGTAGTATACCTCCACAAAAATGTATATGCCACGCAACCATTCTCTTACTTGTTACACCTTTTCGGTGAGATTTTTTCAGCTTGAAAAACAACAGAAATTTCGTCAAACCACCGAAAGAAAGAAACAAACAACATGAGAGAAGACACGTTCCTCCTAATATACACTATTAAGATTCTGTAGAAAATACTTAGTCAACACGGATAGGACACTTTTGTTATTTAGTCCCCTTTTTGTAGTATTAGTGTTAGTTACACACACACACACACAAACACACACTGAGAGGAATATACAAATATATCGTATGTCGAACAATATTAGAACACTAATGTTTTGAAATGTTTAATTGCATGTATTGTTGAAATATAAATTTGAATTTGTTTGTACTGCTTTGCCTTGAATGTTCTTTTTTTTTTCGTGCTGTTTCACATCTTTCATATCGTTAACACATCTTTACTTCATGCACCTCCTTTGCCTTTTTTTCAAATATAAACACTAACAACATACCACTAAACAAATGACATGTACTCCTACTAAATTCTGGGGGACCACAAAACTTACTAAACAAAATTACATGTCCCCCTACAATAGTAAGTTAATATAGGTGTCTGTGTCAACAATTCTTTGACTCTCTGGAATGCATTTTCTTGTGGTTTGTTCCAGACCCAAACGGTATCCCTTTTCAAAAGTTCTAAATTTAACTGTAATACTTCTGCTAAATTCGGCACATATGTGCCTAAATATCGTGTCATTCCGGGACATCTTTTCAATTCCGGGATTGTAGAAGGCGGGGGTAATTTTAGTATCACCTCGATTTTGTCCTTACTGGGTTGTATCCCTTTGTCTGATATAATGTGCCCTAAATATCGGATGGCACGTTTCCTAAACTCACATTTTCCTGGGTTTAATTTTATTCCCGATTCTTCTATTCATCATAATGTTTCTTCCCGCCTTTTATCGTGTTCTTTCATCGTCCCACCGTGAATTAAGATGTCATCTATGATTACTTGAACCCTTACTATGTCTCCAAGTAATTCTGTCATCCTACGTTGAAAAATTTCAGGAGCTGAGGATATTCCGAAAAGTAATCTTTTAAAACAAAACCTTCCGAATGGTGTAACAAAAGTCGTCAGCAACCGACTTTCTTCGTCTAACGGTATTTGATGGCTGCATCTAATTTTGAGAATATTTTCGATCCCCTTTATTTGGATGATAAATCCTCCAAATTTGGTAGCATGAAATGTTCCCTTTTTACTGCTGAATTTATTTTTTTTAAATCTACGCATATCCTGACATCTCCGTTTTTTTCTTACTTTGTGAGCACAAATCCGTTGGTTTGGTGACTTAATATCATCTTCCTCTAAGCGTTGGAACTCTTTTTTTTTTTTTACCTTGGGTAAAATTGGGAAGGGTCTGTATAATTACATATAACATGCATCTTAAAGCGATACGTCTTATTTTTATGCATTGTATTCTCTCAAAATTTTCCTTTACAGGTTAATGTGCCCCCGGGACTTTTATGGATGCCATGTGCTGGTTTTAGCACTGGTAGTTTCCTTTGTTTTCGAAAGGTTTTAGTACGGCATATAGACCCAAGGAAATATCTCTCCGTAGGCTGTTTCCTTATTTCGCAAATATTCTGTGTACAGCATATTGCGAAGTGATTCATTTTATCACAGTTTCTGCAAATTTTTCCTTTTTCAGCACAGTTATCAAATTTGTGATATTTGTTGCACTTTTTACATCGCGATGTATTCCCTGTCTTTTGCGGATACTTTTTCCATCCTGAATGTTTTATGGTTTCTTTCCTTTCCCCTGTTACTGCACTCACTGAGTTGTTTGGCTTTTATATAATACACATTTTTTTAGCCTTAAAGTAAGTAAAGACAATTATCTTTATCCAACTTACTTCGATCAAGCATGGAAACATTTATTTGATAGACTTTATTAACATATAAACACACACACGTGTGAACAACCCTATTTTCATTTAACTGGCCATAACTGTATTTCTACAAAGGCCACTCTGTGATAATACCCGCTTCTGCAGCTCGTTGCATAAGTTACTGAGTCCTCGTCTGAATACTTATGTGGGCCGGATCAAAGCGAGAAGCAGGTTCACAGAGAAAAGAACAAGACAAAACAACAACTCGTGGTTAAAACGTCAAGGGGTGATGAGAAGCGTGTAACACTTAGTGGATGATTAATTCTAGTTTGAGTTTCGGCTGGCAAAAGATTATCTTAACTAACTGGGTCCGGCTGGTAATGTCGCTGTTCCTTATTTCTTTGTCCCGGTCTAATCAACTCCCTTCAAACCCAAACTAAGTCTGACTCTCGGACCCAAAATGCACCTGTATATATACAGAATGTTTCATTATTATTTCCGGCTAATGGAACACCCACGAATAAACCCATAACTTTTTGGGGAGCCAATTCTCTCTTAAAAAAACTGGACATAAAATTAGTTCCTAGACTGGCCGTCTCCGATACAGGGACATTAAATTCAGACCCTTTTAAGTTCTGACAAGTACTTAACACGTCCGCAGCTATATGTATAAACATTTTCTTATCTAGATTTCCTTAATCTAGTTAATGGGTTTTCCTAACATTTGAAATTCGATACCCAGGCCGAATCTAACTCATCTCGCCACATATATGTGTGTGTGTGTGTGTGTGCATGTAAGTGCGTGTGTGCGTGGGCGCACACACACACATATATATACACACACACACACACACACACACACTGGTATGGGTGCACACACACACGTGTGTATACATGTATGTGCATATATCCAACTCATAGTGTCACAACTCGCACTTTATGTTTCTCATTTATTCTTATTCCTGTTTTGTTATGAATATTAAATTGTTTGTTTCTTAATGTTCGTTGTCATATTCCATTTGTTTTACGTGTTTGTAAAAATTTGTGTTGTATTTGTGGTGGAACTAAGCGTGAAGTAATACCCGTAAAATACGGACGAGGACTCGCTCTCACTCGCTACATGCACCCACTACACTTTTCCTCGATTTGCGTTTTGACTTGTTCGTAGCCACGAGCTATTTCGACGGCCTTTTCCAAACTAAGATCTTCTCTAAGTTGGAGTTTTTCCTATAATTCCTTGCTTTTCAGTCCAATGACTAAACGGTCTCTTATCTGACCCTATGCCAGGGGACCCCCAAGAACTGGATGTCCCTAACACGTCTAACGCTCCTCCCTTTCAACAGAGTACTACTAAAAACTCTTCCGCTGAGAAATCAGTTCCTGCTATTTCTCTTCCTCCACTCTTGGATCATTCTCAGAGGACTTTGTCAGAAGACGCTGACTCACTAAATCTTCAACGTTCCAGTAGAACCCGTCGAAGACCTCTTTATTTAACTGACAACTATCACCTTTAAACTTTCGTTTTCATTTCTTTTCTGTTTTCAGTTTGATCAAAGGCATCTACGGGACTCATTTAATTAGAGATACCCTCTTGAGAGTCGCTGAAATCTTCCTCCCTCGACAAATTGACGAACCCGAATTTTCCTGGGCGGCAGAGAATGTGATGACAAAGGAAGGAACTGTAAATCTCCCTTACTTTCTGGGAACGAATTGTTCACCTTTTGTTTAGTTTACTGGTGGGTGGCCATTTTAGCCGTGACTACCTTCAAGACCAGTTCTTAGTTGAATAAAGCTTTTCTTCAAGCTTCTCTGACTGACTTTTTCAATTAATTGCAAGCTCTAACATATCATTTATTACAGTCTGAAAATGGGAAGATGTCGGACAAACCACCAACACTTGTTGATATCTCAACAACTTTATTCAACTGCACCTAGTGGCATTCCATATGGCTCGTAACAACTTTAGGACAAGGGGGATAACCCTTGATCCTTTATTATCACCAGTAATTACTTACTGATGAAACAAGGTCAATCGTAGTCTTTTCCTCGATGCTATTAGGCAGCAGGTCAATTACATTTTATTGGCTTTTTTATTTCAATGTTTGTTTGCATCTTAGAGAAAACTGTTACTCATTGGAGTTTTTGTTTTGTTTATTGTTTAAACAATTGTCATTAAAAAACCGACAACGAAACAAAACAAGCAAGTATGTTAAAAAAATATGTACCTGCTAAAGCACTGTTTTTTAACCTCCCCATCAACTAATTATCGGATTGAATAAAATTTCCGGTATTCAAAGCAATATAAAAAAGATATTTTTCCTCAAAAGTCGGAAGACTACCTTCTTTTAATTGTTTAGCAACAAAACAAATTGTTGTGCCTTGGTACATTAAGAAAGGAGTAAGACAAATGAGTGGACGAGAATATTGGTGAGTTCTAAAAACTTTAATGACAGCCATAAAGATAACCCTTGTACTGTGAGTCGTACAAATGGAAGAAAACAGTTGCAAATGTTAGAGCTGGAATTAAGCATTCAACCCGAAGTTTCGCGGACCAGTCGGTCTAGGAAGAATGAATAGATGATAACGGAATAGTCTCCTAAAGGAACAACGGCACATAGTTGAATGAAATCTCTTCATGTTGATGTCGTCTGTTCTGCTGCTAGTGTGTGTGTGTGTGTGTGTGTGTGTGAGAGAGAGAGAGAGAGAGAGAGAGAGAGAGAGAGAGTTACACAGCCTTTTATATTGCCCGGGAAAGTCATCTGAGCAGAATGGCATAAACCATCCTCATTGGTCGAAAATATAAAATCGAAATCTCAACGGTCAAAATAATTCCCGCGCTAAATAATTATTTGAAATTCTTTCTTTCTGCTACAATTGTTTTGTTGTTATAGCCCTCTCAATCATTTTCTTAATCTAATTCTCTTAATGAAGGTGCAGGTAAATGATTTCTACATGTTTTAAAGATAATTCCATGAAGAATGAATTTTTTAATAATGGTTTGTCTATTTTGTTTGTATGGATGCCGAATAAAATGAAATCCTCCTGATGATTTCACTTCGAAGCACTTTTTAACCCAAGTACACAAAAGAAAAATACTACGAAATGTCAAACAGTTACGGTAGTTCTATACTTGGAGAAAAGAAAGCCAATTTCTCTTACCGATGATGCTCAAAATATCAAGCTTATTAGGAAGGATTAAGATAGCTGCTGTACACTGCGAAGCTCTGGTATTTTTATTCGATAAAGGGATGGAATCGGAAATTGTTTCCCGGAGACGAGTCTAAGAGTATACCCTAAAACATGAGGTGCTAATAGGAGAGATAAGCTATAGGAAATTTAATCTAATGTATAAGCTGGCACTTTTGGTCAGTCCTATTTAGACATCATTAATGTTCAACTCCTCTGTTGTTGTTGTTGTCGTTGAATATGTTGCCAAAGATAGGCAACATATACAATGACAATAATCAACGGCACCCACAATATTTCACACGCACGTGTGCGTATGGGATATTGTGGTTGCTGTTGATCTGTCTGTATTCTTTATGCATTCTGAGGATATCACATTCTAGAAGAGTCATAACAGGTGTCTTGTGCTCCAAGGTTTGAATGAGGTGAGCTATTGGTTTCAAGTGAGAATAGTGAAAAGTTACCTCAGGAGTTGGAATAATGGACTTGTGGGATCGATAAATATGTCGATCCCGCAAATTGTTATAAAAGAAAGAAACGACTTGACGCAGACCAGGCAAAGATGACAAAGACGAAATGATGAGGTTTAAATTACCGTGTTTTAGGCGAATTGTACACGAAAAACTGTCGTGTGTGCCAAATCGCTGCGGCTGAATATGGTTCATGTAATCTCTGAGGTGATGTCGAATACAGTCCGTGTTTATATCGAAAACGTAGACCCAGCCAGTAGTTCTTGGTGACTGCGAGTCTAGAAGATCAGGATCTGGTCTGCGTGCTCTGGGCAAGTCGTAGGCGTAGCTATGTGTCCAGGTACCTGGAGACTGTCAGAGTAGGGCGTGGCGTGCCGCTGAAGCTGGATGATCAATGTCCCTGTCGATAAGTCGCTGGTAACTAGGAGGTGTAGTCGGTACAAGCCTCGAAGAGTCGACGACAGTTCGAGCAGTGTCGTTGGCTCATGAAAGATAACTTCAGGAATTATCAACAAAAACACTCGTGGGCGTTATAAGCCTGTTTATTCATTCCAAACTCGCCTTCAGAGGTCGCTGTACCTCCCAAGTTTTTCAGACATTACATCTTCCCACCCCTATTTATGATTCCTTGCTTCCAATTCAAACTTTATCCAGGACTGAAACGTTCGGGTGCCCTGGTTTCTCGAGCAAATCGTTGCCATGGGGTTGACGTCGCAACAGTTGATTGTGGTACTTCGACTTCTCGGGAAGATTGTCGCTATGGAGTTGACATCGCAACAGTTGATTTCTGGACCGGAGGATTCACTGGCATTTCTGTGTCTGGAGTGAGAATAGGGACTCGAGGTGATGTGTCTGGTTGTGGTGGCAATTTGCTCTGGTCCCGGGTTATTCACTGGAGTAGGTGATATTAGCTCAGAAGAACAGAGGCGAGCCCACATGTGGTCTTGATGACGTCGAATAACTCGCCCGTCTTGTAATTTTATCAAGAAAGATAGAGCATAGATAATCTTCAAAACGTTCCCGGTCAGCCATACAGTTAAAGTTCTGGGCAAAAACCTCCTGGGCTTTGTGAAACATCTGCATCTTGGCGATTCTGTCATGATTGAATTTCTGATGATCTTAGTTGAGGAGTACAGTGGCTGAGGTGGATGGCCTCAACCTGTCCAGATTTGTCTGTAACTTCATTTTCTTTAGCAGTTCTGCTAGTGTAACTCCAGTTGTGTTATGGGGTGTTGTCCTGTAGGAGAGTAGGAACCGTGAAAGCTTTGTTTTTAGTGTTCCACCTGACATCCTTCTCAATCCATTTTCAACAATTTTAACTACACTTTTAGCTTGGTCATTTGAGGCTTGATGGTAGGTACTGACCAACTTGTACTTAATAACATTTTCCCTAGTAAATTCAGCAAACTTCAAACTGGTGAAGCAAGGACCATTGTCACTGACAAGGAGATTTGAAGGCCGTGCTTGGCAAAACAACACCTTAATTTTTCAATTGTGGTGATTGAGTTTGTAGCACCTGTAAGGTAGACCTCTGTCAATTTTGAGAGAGCATCGATGACTATGATCAGATTTCTGTCGTTGTGGTCAGCATAGTCGACGTGGATCCGGTACCAGGGTTCCCTGGGTCATTCCCAGGGATGTAGTGGTGCCCTTGCAGGAGAGGTTCAAGAGCTCTGGCATGTATAGTAACGGTTAACTTTTTCCTCAATATCTGCATATATACCAGCCCACCACACGTAGTTTCGAGCCAGAATCTTCATTTTTACTATCCCCAGGTGGTATTGGCGGAGCTTCTTCAATACTTGTTGTCTAAGGGTATGTGGTATTATCACTCGATACCCCCAGAGCAGGCATCCATTTTCGACGGTCAGAAAAGACTGACGAATGGCTTGTGATCCGTAACAATCCGGAAAGTTCGTCCAAGAAGGTACTGGTGAAATATTTTTACTCTAAAGATGATGCCTTGTTCTTTCTTATCTAGCTGGCTGTAATTTTTTCGGCTGTCGAAAGCGTCCGCGAAGCATAGGCAATTGGTTTCTCATTACCATTTGGCATGATATGGGATAGAACTGCTCCCACACATTTTTTAAGTGAGAACATCTAGACAACTTAGACAGAGTCTTGAAGAAACTCTCAGCCTCCGGTGTCCGAGTCAGATTTGATAAACACAGATTCATGGCTCCATCAGTTACTTACCTTCATCACCGGGTAGATTTGGAGAGTCTACATCCCACTGAGGACAAAATACACCTATCAGAGATGCACTTGAAAGCCTTCCTGGGATTGTTCCAGTTTTACTCTAGGTAAGTTCCAAACATAGCAGATAAGCACGGCTCCCTATACCACCTGTTGTGGTAGGGCGTCTCTGGGAGGTGGGAAACAGATCTCTCTGTAGCGTTTCAAAAAGCGAAAGAGTCATCACAGACGAACCGTGTCTTAGTCCACTATGATCCCAAGAAAGAACTTATCCTCACCCGGTGCTACCCCAAAGACTGTAGCTCCCAAGCTTTTCATACATTACAGTTCTTAGTTCTGTTTCGAGACGGTCTGCATGGAAGGTTATTTTTTAGATAAAAAATAGCCTCTATGTTGGTAGTGGAAAATTCGAATTATTATTGCTGATTCCGAGGTTCGCTTCCCGTGGCGGTGAAAAATTCCGTTGGCTGACGATATCGATGACTCTGCGCTTTTACAACACGAATTTTAGATTTGAGTAGTTAGTGAGGCTGAGATAGACTCATCGTTAGGTATATCATCGCATTCGACGAAGTTCGAAAGTGGGAGGCTGACCTGCTTATTTAGGGACTCTACTTGGAAACCTCTCGCTCTTCTTCCTGCTTTCCGTAATATTCCGGCACAAGTTCTTTTAGAGAGTGGGGAAAGCTTTGATTATCATTTGTGAAGATATCGAAGAAGTTGCTTTGCTCATCAATGATGGCGTACATTTTTACCACTTCACCTGGTTGTCCATAGGTTTATACATTAATGAGGCTGATCTTTGAGCACGACTTTCCCGAGAGGTTACCGCCACAAACTTAAGTGTATTGTAAAACTACTCCAGCTGCAGTTAGGAGTTCTTCTAGTAGTCCCGGGTTTCTTAGTTCTAGAGAGAGAGAGAGAGAGAGAGAGAGAGATCGGTTAAGTTGTCAATTTTGATGTCCCTCATTAATCTCAAGGCGGCTGGGGTCCAGCAATTTACGTCTTAGTCTGACTTACCTGCACAGCTGGGTAATTCCTGATGTGCTGGCTGGGATCAGTTGGCGTAGAGTCGAACCTCGAGCAATTGTAACCGAGTCGTTCTTTCAATTCCTCATTTGCTTTCAGAATACCCATTTCAGCTACAGCGGTTGGTTTTTCCTTTTCAAGTTGTAACACAGAAAATAGGGACCAGAGTCTATTCTAATAGATTTAATAATGAAAAAATATTCGGCGTGGATTTTAGGAGATTGGGACAGTACATTGTTTTTTAAAGAGTGATACAATGTATTGTCACCATGAGAAGGAAGAGGAAAAATATTGTTTCATTTTTGTCTATCAGAAAAATTACAAAAGCGTTGAAGTTGTTTTTTTCTGGACAGAAAAGAAAGGGGGAAGACTAGAGTCAGAGAGATCACTGGCCAAAACAAATGTTTGCAGGAAATAAAGGTTACAAGAGGTCAGCCCAGGTGCAAGCAGCTAGCATGAGAAAAAAT
This sequence comes from Sepioteuthis lessoniana, assembly GCA_963585895.1. Taxonomy (NCBI): domain Eukaryota; kingdom Metazoa; phylum Mollusca; class Cephalopoda; order Myopsida; family Loliginidae; genus Sepioteuthis; species Sepioteuthis lessoniana. Next base: position 19,995,746 of record OY757907.1, read on the forward strand.
CAACTCGGGAGAAATGGAAAGTTTTATGCTAATTTTGGAAGTGATGACGTATGAACCATATGAGAAGAAAGAGGCCGTCCTCTTGCAGGGAAAGAGGATTGAAAGCACACGTAATGAGAGAGAGGCGGGGACAAACCCCTATGGTAGCAGTCGCACTAGAACTTGTAGAGAGACAACCCCCACTCCTAGTAGCAGACACGGAGATTCATTGTGGGGGAACGGAAAGCAACAGTAAATGGAATTAATTGTTGAAGATTTAATTAAAGGCCGTTGATGATATATGCCCACTTGGAAACAGAATAAATAATTATATAAACCGGACTTTTGCCGACAGTTGCAGAGTGCGGCGAGAGAACTTACGGACTTAACTTGATGCTCCTTTCGAAAGGGCTTTGCACCAGACTCGGAAACATTCCATAAGTTTCCAGACTTTTTTGTACAGGCATTTAGAATTATCGTAGACTCTTGAAAATTCACTATGTTATTGTTATACATCTTATGAGATGGCTGACCAATTTTTATGATTTCAGGTTCAAAGGAACAGCTACAACAGCAATTGGAATACACCCTACTAAAATCTGATTATCACAGCTGGTGAATTTCAAAAATACAATCTGACACTTTAAAAGAACGATATGCAATAAAATTCTGTTTTAAACTTGGAAAAAATGCCGCCACAGAAACGTATGGAATGCGCCAGACTGCTTTTGGAGCATCTTGCATTAATCGAGCATCAGTTTTTGAGTCGCATAAGAGATTCAAGGAAGGCAGGGAGTCTATGAGGGATGATGAGAAGTGTTGGAGGAGTAAGTAAGTCAATAGACCAGAGTCGATTGTCCAAAGGGTTAGGGTTAGGGTTACTATGTTGAGGTTTTAAAGGAGTTCAGGAAGAGATTCCTTGGGAAGAGGCCAGCACTCTTCAAATCGAGTCAGTGGCATTTCCACCAGGACAATGCACCAGTCCACAACTCCATCCTTTTCACAAACTATTTGACCAAGATGGGCATTAAGACACTTCCGCGCCGTCCCTATAGTCAGACCTTGTTCCCTGTGACTTTTGGTTATTCCCTAAGCTCACAGGCTGTCGTTATGAGACAATTGAAGAGATGAAAGAGGCTGTGACGAAGGTCATTGATACGGTCATACAAGAGGACTTCCATGGGGCCTTCCAGAGGTTGTCGGAACGGTACAACAAGTGCATTGCAGACGGAGGAGATTACATCGAAGGGGACTAGAGTTTCATGTGTGTACTATCAATAAAAGTGGCCATTCGAAAAAAGCCTGGAAAGTTATTTAATGATCCTCGTAACCAGATCCTCTCACATCTCTGTTGTTTTAACAAGCTAGGGATAAGATTAACGTAACGCACTGAGAAAATTTAGTCTAAGTGAGAAAGACTGACCGTGGACTTAGACTGACCGTTGAAAGATATGGGCTAGATTCCAAGACATTCTGCTTGTATTTACAGGTAAAGGACCATATAACAACTATTATTTCGTAAATGTTAACAATTTTTTTTTCTAAAAATATTATTTTATTATTCAACCCCGTGTTTGTTCGTTCTCTGGACTTAATCTATCACTACCTATTTACGAAGACTAGACCTGCCTTGACGACCACAGTTTTTATTTGAGCAGAAAAGAGAAACAAATAAAACACCACAAACATACATTTTAAAAGCCGGGTGTTGTCTTGACGATGGTCGAAACTAATATGAATTAAAAACGTCGCTGCACAAGTAGGCTCCGCGTATCTATCCGGTTGAAATGTTATCGTGACCCGCCTAAAAACGTAAACAATTCTGATCACTCAAATCTTAATAACATTATATCCGGCTACGACCGGATATTAAACCTTATATAACCGTGACCTGCCGTTACAGTTAAAAGAAAAAGGGAATAAATGTCATTTACATCATGAATAGGGCTCGTCTTTCAAAAGTAATTCGATTAAAATAAAGTGGATTATCTTCTGAAGCCTATCCCAAGCTAAAGAAGAACTGTATTTCCACTTCTATTTTTTTAAAGACGAACTTTACAAGGCGGCCCTGTTAGTGTGTCACAGTTTCTGTTTGATATCAATAAGTCCCTTTGACAGCCCGGAAGCGCGCTCATTCGTAGTGAAGCTCTTTCAAGGTTGAATCCTTGGTCGCATTCGCCTTACTTCCAAGGCTGAATCCTACATCTCGTGGTCGTAATCGCCTTACTTCCCTTAGATATGCCAAAAGGTCCTTTTAAGGACCACTAGAGGTCTTCTTCTGCAGGTTGGAGTATCTCTGTCGGTTCTTAAGAACTCGTCGAAGCAGACGGCCTGAAAGCAAACACGATGAGGACTCTTAGACCACCCGGTCTTAACCATTCGTTCGTTTGGCTGCGCAGCGCTAAGGCACGGGTTAGCCTTTGCATTCGGTTCCCTGTCTGCGCAGCGCTAAGATACCGCAAATCTTAGCCGCGGCTTTCCGGTCCGTTGCTGTGCAGCGCTAAGGTACGGCAAACTTTAGCTGTCAGTTCCCTGTCCGTTTGCACTGTTGTACAGCCCTAAGGTACAATGACCTTAGTTTCGGTCCCCTGTCCGTTCGGGTGACTTAACACAGCTAAGGTTCGATAGTCTTAGTGCACCGACAGCGACGGCACCTCTCTACCAACGACGCCTATATCAACAAAATCAACGTACACCAACAGCGACGGCATATCTCAACCAACAACGACCATATCAGCCATCAACATCACTCATCCAGCTTATTACGACAACAACGAACTTACATCTTTATTTGTAACCTCGACAAATAAATTGTCATCTTTGTTATATTATTATCTCGCCTTTGTTTCATTTATCGTTCTTTTTGGCTGTCATTACTCTCACGGTTAACTAAAACAATTTCGAGGTCGACGTGCTTATCGGCTCCGCAACAATGTGACCTTATACTTACGATTTAAAAGGTCTGTTTCTTTTTTTTTTCACCCAATCAGCAAACTTCCCTATCAAAGTTTTTTGGAGTCGATTCGACCCAAAACGCGACTATAAAATGGTCAACGAAAGTTCAAAAGTCAATCGGCTCTGAGACTTTGTGAAAAAAAAAAAAAAATGGCTGCTGCATACAACATCACACTAACTCGTCCGACCCGAGATCACCACCCACCAACATTCAACCTTTTCAACGTCAACGTTTCTCCTTCCCAATCGACATTAGATTTGGTTGACCAAGTAAGTCTGTGACTCACCCCTCCCAACACAAATATTGGAACATTTTACTTCTCGCTTTCCACTACTATTCGACACCCATCAGACTTCCAAAAATTGAACTTCTTCCTATCAATTCAACGAGGAACATTTTCTTCTCAATTTCACAGACATTTTTAAATTCACCAACACAATTATTTGAACCTTTTGTTTCTTTTTTTGTTAATATAATTGTTACATTTTTCACTTCTTGTTTGATTTGCAACTCTGTGTTTCTTCTTTCCTTGGAACCAGACGTTTATTTATAACATTTTCATTTTACACGTTATTGGGAATTTATTTTTGCAAATAAAAATCCCTCATCACCATTAGAGATAATATATATATATATATATATATATATATATATATATATATATATAAAATTGACAATTTTTTGAAGAATCAAGAACGCAAATCCTCAAACGTAACAAATGTTATTTAAAAACTCGACTAATGACAAGTCTGAAAAGTTTTCCAAGTAACAAAACAAACTTTGAAACTTTCTAGGTTACGGCTCGTGACTAATAAACAAATGTGCTCAACTTAAAAATTGTTGATGCGTTTCTATTTTAAATTTAACTGTTTTAAATGATTATTCTTATTTTCACCTTTTAATGTTATGCATATATTTCTAATTATAATTTTAAATTTATAACAATTTTTTAAAAATGTATTTTTACACTATATGTATTTGATTAGTTTAAATTTTCAAAGATCAATTGAAATGTTTGGTTAACTATAGTTTGAAAGTTTTAGAATAAAAGAAATGTTATGGTTAAAGGAACAATGAAGTATTGCTGGGTCATTGAAAGTGACTAGCTAAGTTGATGTTAAGACAATGAAGGTCAGTACTTAATCTCCCCAAACTACTAGCCTTGTGCCACGTTTATGTATTTTTTTGATAAAGTCAGTTTTGGGATGCAGAATACGTTTACATGTAAAATTTGTTTGAGATAAAACTTTGTTGGTAAGAAAAAACAATTGAGTTCTGAAATAAAAGAGAATTACTTCGACGGAAAACGTGTTCAGTAGTGAGAAGTGAGTCTCCAGAGTAGTTCTATTAATTTATTTTTTAACCACTGGTCCTTTGACACGTCAACATTAGATTTACTTCAAGGTATATACTTGCTTTGTCATTTCTTCATTTTTAAAGACACAGTATTAAGTAGAATTTCAGCTCAGAAGTTTATAACGGATTTCATCTCTTAGTCAAAACCTGCAAGATAGTTGGTGAAGACTGGGATTGACAGTGAAAGTCAAAGGACCATAAAGGAACATGGAGGTGCCCGTGGTGTAATGGTTATCGTCGTAGGAACTGAACACGGCGACACGAGTTGAAATCTTGGACGGGACTGATTGCATTTCACATAGCACTAATACCCTTGGGAAAGGTATGAATCCAATTATTCTCCCTCCAGCTATGGGTAAATAGTAGAGAAGACTAGGTTCTTTAGCCTTGGTGAGACAACTAGTCTAGGAGAAGGAAAACTCTGAATTCAAACCCATTAAACTCCGCTTAAAAAATTGACCTTGTGTCATATCCTGCCTGAGCGGAGGGGTTGGTAAATATGATAAAGGAACATGGTATGGGAAATAGAAAGCTGGACGCTGATTGGCAGAGAATGGAGGTTTAGCGTTTAAAACATATCTTGAAGCTTTGGGTCGTCGGAGAAGAGTCGGGGGCCGAAGAGTTATTAGGAAAAGTTAAAGAGAAAAGTTCCCCATAAAAGGACGATTAGAGACACATGCACCATTCAAATCAGCCTGAACAAAACATCAAAATAAAAATAGGGAATTTAACATAAAACATTTTTGTCACTTCTTTCCATCACCTTGAGTAAAACGAGGATCGATGGCTTTTGAAAATTGTTCTAGGGTCAAGAACCAATAACACACGCCAGCAATGTTATAATATCTCCACAAGACGTCACATATTACATAAACTTCATTATCTTAAACCTTATCGATATGTTTCTGATATCACAATCAAGAAGAACGTAGAATACATTTATTACAAAAGAATCTATCAAATTTAACATTACTATTCGTTCGCAAAACTTGTCCTTGCTTTGTGGTTTTGATTGTTGTGTTCATACCGATGTTTGTATCGACAAGCTTATTCTCCGCCAAAATTTCACTCCACTTCTCTCTCAAGCATAATAGTTCTTCAAATAGACTTCTTCTATTTTCCATCTCCATATTTTGTGTGGCAACTCTTGTCTTTAAGGACTTTGTTTCTGAAGTCAGTTGCGAGTAAGAACTTTATTCCAAATGGATAATACAACAATTCAGTCAAATAAATTAATATAATTTCTCGTGTCCTACAGATCCGATCGGCTTCATGGCCTCTATCTTGTTAATAGCTATCTTTAATGGGGTAGATGAACAGCAAAATGTCGAAAAATTCTTGCATATGTCTGACATGCATTTGCTGTGAGCAGCCGATATTATCCTTAAAAATTCCCACGTTTTTGGACTTGCTCTGAAAACAATTGTATCCCTCAAAACAAACGAAAAACAACAAACAACAACAAGAAACAAACAAAAACAAAATCATACGTATCTCTGAGCAGATTCGTTTAAGTATCACACAAATTTCCGCTAAGGCAAGGGAATGGACAGTATGTGACGAGAGGATTGTGCAACATTTTTTAAAAATTCTGCTGAGAACTGTGACCCGGGCGAATCAACACAGGTTTAAATAAACTTGCAATTCTTCAAGTTTAAAGAAAAAATTTTGACAGCATTTTTTAAATTAAGATTAAAATAATATAATCAAACAATTTTTCTCTCACTCCAAAATTTTTTATTAAATTTTCGTTTGCGCATACTCTCAACTTTTCCAGCATATGACAGTTTCAGTGGACAGTCTCCCACGGACACAAACAACTTTGCAATTACAATTTGATGTTTGACAAACACCGAGAAACATACAATCTCAAATTAATTCTTTGACTTACAAAAAAACGTTACAAAATATTTCGTTGACTCTCTCGGCATTGTAGACCTTTGCAGGAACTACCAGGATCTCTGAAATGTCACTAATTGATACCGAATAAATCTGGTTCATTAAAAATCGACAAAAGTACTTGACATCTTTAACAAAAGTCCTCATATAACACACATCGACTCTATCTTTCGGTATCAATTCGACATGGTTGAATTTCTTCAGCATCAGCTCAACGCGAATTTACAATTAAAAATGTTTTCATAACCGTTTAACCAGTAGCGTCCAAATCCACTGCATTTTTAAATTCATCGGTCAAATACAAAGTTAATAGGTATACTTTGAAGAACCAAACACAATATTTCCAACACAGTGCTTACACATTTATTCACTATACAATTATTCACTACATGCTTATTCACCACACACTTATTCATTGCTGCTTCTTTTAACCTGAAACATTCAATGGATCTATGAATTTTACATAACAGAAAAATAGAATCATCTATAGTCTGTAGCAGTCACAGATCTATTTCTTTTCGCGAATCAATGCCCCCGCCAAGCGATTCGGCTATACACTGACCAATCTGGGACAGAGCGCATTGATTCCTTCTTCGTCTCTAGAACTATTTTTTCTTGTCCATTTTGGTAGTCAGCCGACAACTCAGAGAGCACTTAGTTAGCAGCCAAGACAGACCTCTCTCGCATCCACTGCTACGGACATTCCACTTGGAACCCCTTCGCTGAAGAACACACTGCTAATAGCTTCACACACAGAAGAAACAGCCTTACGGTCAGTCGCACGAGCTATTTGCTACAGTGACACACACACACACACACACACACACACACACACACACACTTCCTACAAACTCGAGGACCAACATACTAACCGGCGACACCAAAAAGGACACTTTCTCACTCTGACTCTTTTACTTCTGCTAAAATAATAAACCTTTCGTTGTTGTGCTTCAAAAGAAGTTTCGTTATTTATTTATTTGTGTTGTCAAATTATTTATAGTTTTATGGAAACTAACCATTTTCAACACTAAAAGTCTACTAAATTAAGAGAAGATTAGTATCTTTAAAAAAAGAAAAGAAAAATGATTATTTTTTCGTAAAAAAGAAACAATTTGTGTTTAAGAGCAGAGTGAATGCACAGAATTTCCCAGCAGAGAGAAAGTTAGGAAAAAAAAAAAAAAAAATAAAAACAAAAACAAAACAAAACAAAAAAAAAAAAACAACAGAAAACAAAACTATGAAAATACTGACGATATTTTTTATCGGCAGAATTTCTGTAAATTAAGCAAAGTGAAAACAAATAAAAGAATTAAAAAAATATCGAATCAAATTAAAATGTTGAATAACTTCTCCATAAAAAAATATTTTGTCAATGTCTTTATAGATAATAAATGTACAACATAAGTTATCACACCCATCAAAAGAAAAAAAAAAAAAAAGAAAAGAAAAAATAAAGAAAAAAAAACAAAACACAACAACAACAAAAATCAAAGCAAAACAAACAAACGAAAAAAGACCTCATAAAAACAATAGCACCCCCCCAAAAAAAAACAACAAAAAACGAAAAAAAAAAAAAAAAAGCGAAAACAAAAAACAAAACTGTCGCATATAAGTCATAATTTCTATTATTTTCCTGTTTTTAAAATTTTCAAGACATATGTTTTGATCTCAGCTGATTAAGACATCCAAAAGGTTATCAGTTTATTTCTCTCGAAAGTTATCGTTAAAATGAATAAAGTTTATGCGAAAATAAATAAAATAAATTCGAATAAAATGAATAGATAAGATAATAAGAACAATTGAAAAAGAATGAGAATAAGTACGAGGTGCCCATACGAAAAAAAAAAAGTCGGGAAACTTATCGTATGCACCTCGTACATCGTGGGAAAATAAAATAAAACGAAATAAATGAATAAAATGAGAATAAAAAGAAAAATAAATAAATGAATTTTTCCCATGATGCTTAAAATAAAAAGAATTGAAAATGTGTTTTTCTTTTTATCTGCCCATATTTATGGAGGTGCCCGTGGTGTAGTCGTTATCGTCGTAGGAAATGGACACGGCGACATGAGTTCAAATCCTGGACGAGACTGATTGCATTTCACATAGCGCTAATACCGTTGGGAAAGGTATGAATCCAATTATTCTCCCTATGGGTGAATAGTAGGACAGACTAGGTTCTTCAGCCTTGGTGAGGCAACTAGTATAAGAGAAGGAAAACTCTGAATTCAAACCTGTTAAACTCCGCTTAAAAATTGACCTTGTGTCATATCCTGCCCGAGCGGAGGGGTTGGTAAATAGTATTTATGACCCCATTTTCGCAAAAGAGAAGAATACTCTTTTCCAGTTCTTAAAGGGTTGCTTGCAGATTTGTTTTCGGTAATTCCCACACAAGGGGTCATTAGAAAATACAAATTTACAAATGGTTTATTTTCCCTAGTCAGTGTAATGTTGACTTGAGCTCAACCACTTGTAAGTAAAGTTGGCGACCGTAGTCGAGGGCGACCCAAAGGCTCCCTTTTCGATAGCTACTACACCGCGGTGTAGGGGAGGGCGCAACTCCTGGATTGCTCCACTTTACCCTTGATCCATATCTTATAATGCTGAGTGTTAAGCAAGGAGGCATCAAATACCATTTTTTGAGTCTTTGGTATGACCCGACCTGGGATTGAACCCAGGTCTCCCGGGCCACTGGCGAACACTCTAACCCTCATGCCAATGTCAACCACTACTCCATGATTATTGTCATGAACTTACTATTGGTCCAAAGCCTAAACAAAAAAATATAACAAGTTTTCAAAAAGATTTTAAGAAATTTTCCCCCTTGAACCTAATAAAACAAGTAATAAACGGTCTACAGTAAAACAAGGTTTTGTTGCTTCCTTTATTTAACAATAATTTTTATTTGTGAACGCGAACATGCACCTACACAACATTCCAGCAGAAACCAACATAACATAACTCTTATTAGTAGAAACTTAAAACAGTGTTGGGATTACATCTCTTGCTTTCCAAAATAGTACTTATAATGGCCGTTTGGGGGCTTGACCAAACTAGCATTATAAGACGCCCGGCAAAGTCGAAAATGTCTCTTTATTTCTGCCTCGACTATCTGAAAGTACGCACAAGTGCATTTCTCAACTGCAGGGGACTTTTGTCCTCACAAGCCTCGTGTCGTACCACGCACGGTACCATGCTTTGACGTAAGTCTTGTGTTTATGCAACAACTTTCTTTCTAAAAAGAAATCTTCAACTACTAGATAGGATTTTCTCTCCATAACTTACTCTTAGTATTTCATGTAATTCCTATATTCTTTCTATTAAGTTTGCTCTTGGAAGAAATGTTTTATTCTTAATTCATCGTGAATTGTTTGATATTGTTTTGCACAAAGAAATATTAAACTATAATATATTTCCTCTGCTGCAAGAGTCCGAATTGTGTTCCCCATACTCTAATAATTGTAGCGATGGGTTTTTGTACTCAGAAATGACAAATATATGAAGACCAACCCTGAAAACGTAGATACCAAAGCGCACTCATTCCTATCCCACAACTAAATAAGCTCCTTGAAGTTAAGCTTGTATTTAAAGATAAATAGCTAAAACGATTAAGTGGGTGGAATTGAAAAAAAAAAAAAAATTCTTCCCTAAAGTATATATTAAGTTGCAGTGCCCATCCATATACGTATAAGTCATTCTATCATTTATAACGCAAGATTTGAAGGATAAAGATATTGGTCGCTCAACGAGGATTAAATTTACTACTCAGTAATAATTAAGCATAACAAAAGCAGTTTACTCGAGTTCACTTTTGGAAGAAAAAAGACCGACGCCCAATATTGCAAACGGTCTTTGTAATATGTAATTGATCAAGAAAAAGCAATTATTCTACAAGTAGAGAAGACAACTTTGGGATGCATTTCCACTTAGATCACGACTGAAATCTTGAGTCTTCATTTAACACAGATTGGTTGAACCATTCAGAATCAAGCGTTTCATATTCTACGGTTTGGTTTGGTTTGTTGGGTTTTATGGCATTTGTAGGTTATTCAACGCCAAATCCATTTTTTTGTAAATAATCAGTTCTATTTAAAACAATTCAGTTTAACAGGAGTACACAGTTTAATTGTCAAAAACATTTCTATTTCAAACTATTCAAGCAGTTATATATAACAATTCAGTTTAGTGTAAATAAAGTTTCAATGTCAAAAATACTTCAATTTACAACAATTCAGTTTAGCATAAGCACGCAGTTTAAATGTAAGTATAGTTTAATTGTAAAAAGCATTTCTATTTCGAGCTATTCAGTTTAGTCAAGCAATTCTAATTCAGCTAATTCAGTTTAGTAAAAGTACAGATTTTGTTTACACACAGTTACATGTCAGAAAAGTTCTATGTTAAACAATTCAGTTTAATGTAAATATCGTTTCAATGTCAAAAAACAGTTCTATTTGAAATAATTCAGTTTAGCATAAGCACGCTGTTCAAATGTAAGCACGGTTCAATTGTCAAAAAACATTTCTATTTCAAGATATTCAGTTTAGCATAAGTATGCCGTTAGTTCTATTTAACCCATAGATCGGGCCCTATCAGGTGCTACCACGCCAGGCCAGAGTGGACCAGGGAGCAATGACAATGAAGGGGTGCTCCGTATTCTCCAAGGCCCCAGCATTACTAGGACCTCACCATCAGATTGTTTAGTGTGATATCCAGGACACTCGTTGGAGAGGGGTACAGTCAGTGTATTATACAGCCCCAGCCGACTGGGCAATCATATTCTAGAAAGAACTTGATATTCTGTCTTTGACGTTTACCTCGAATAGAAATGGCCTTTTAACAGATCTTCTGGAAACAAAACCCACATAGGATTTTTGTTATAGTACTTTTTGAAAGAGATTTATTAACGGTGAATGACTTAGAAGTTTGCATCTATCTTGTTGATGAATATTTATTTGGAAGGAGAGCGGAATGAGAAAAGCAGCTTCCTCATGCAGAAGAAATATGAGATCAATTACGTGCAATTAACGTTTTTTATTGTCCGAGCAAACGAAATAAAAAGAATACAAACAGAATCAATGGAAGTGTTGCAGAAAGAATTTCAAATTATTGTCTGGCGCAGGAATATTTTGACTGTTTTGGTCCCGAACTCATATTTTCGACCAATGAGAATATTTCATGCCATTCTGCCCGAGTCACTTCCCCGGGCAACTATAAAAAGGCGAGGTAACATTCTTTCACCCTCCTTCACGAAGGCCTTTCGAGCAGGACAGACCTGTCCTGTCTTTCTGTTCGCTCTAAGAAACTCTAAACTATTTCCATATGTACAAATTGAGAATGAAAATTTTATTTAAAAAAAAGGCCACAATAAAATGTAAAAAATAGATAAAAACGAATATTTACAAATAAAAGATGATTATTAGTATGAACCTCACTCACTTGTTAACGTGGCAGAAAAAAAAAAAACACGTAATCGGTCGAAGAAATTGATGCAAAAATGAGTAAAATAAAATAGAAAACACTTTAACACTTGGAAAACTTAGTTTTCTGACATCTAATCGGAGAAGGAAAGGGTAATTAAAATGAAGAGTGGGGATGGGACTAAAAAATAATATAAGGCCAATGTGTACTCATAATTTAACTCAGTTAAACCAATTTTTCATCAAGAACAGAAAGAAAAAAAAAATTATCCAGGAGGGGTTGTCATAACGTAAAATTCTTAAATAATTCATTTAATTTCCAGAAAGAATTTGAGAGCAGCCTCTTTCTCTCAACTCAAGCGCGCAACTTTCATACATATTTCGCTAATATCCGACGAAGAAAAACTCTGTCTCTCAGCCCTAATCTTAACTCTAAGCTGATGCTTAAAGAAAGAGATGAGAATCCGAGGAGAGAAGACGCACCCTCGTTGACTCTTCAGTTATGTCGTCCAAATGACAATTATCATAATATCGATTAGGTACAGAAACATGTGTGTATTCTTATCCAGTGACAGAAACAAATTGCTAGAGACAAAACTGGTTTCGAGGACAAATAACTTTCCACGCAGCCTGCGAACCACGAAGCCTTCCATAAATTTACACAATGGTCTTACAACTCTCAAGTGATATAAAGCGGGTTTAATAGACTCCTTGACATCGGATTCAGGCAAAATTTCCCGTCTCGCCACGAAAGGGTTCTTGTCAACTTAGAGGGAATTTCGCATCACCAGTGATTCGGTGAGTGATGCATTATCGTCACTGAGAAACCTCATCCAGAGGCGCCGAACGCCACAGGAAGAGATCCCTCACTTCGTTACGCTAAGCATATCCGCTAAGTCATCTTGAACAGTCACCTGAATTAAAATCCGATATAATGCCTTACTCGACAATGGAAATTTTGTGTACATATTACCCAGGTGAAGACATTCAAGGCCTGTCGACGATCGCTATAGAAGAAGCACTCCTCATCATGTGGAAAGGCTTTCTTGATATCTTTCTTCCAGAATTTGCCGTTTTTATTGTGTTGAGTGCGCATCCGACGTAGGGAACTTCAACGTAATGTGTACTGGGTGACATGATTCCGCCTAGGATTAGGTTTGTGAAGAAAAGACTCCAACATAGGGATGTACGAAAATATATAAACTTGACAAATTGATCGAGACACAGTGAAAGTTTTGATCTTATCCCGTTCACCCCCATTATGACCCCAGGAGACATATACAAGAGGCAAATTCATCAGTGAAAGTTTAGCTCGAATCAAGCCGCAGACAAAACAGCCGCCATGAAATCATCTGCAGGTTCAATCCTGACTGCAGGCGAATAACAATACAGGAATCCTTAACACTTGTAGCCGGTTATGGTTTACGGAATCAGAACAGGCGACCCTCGTGGATTCAGTAAAGGACGTAATTCGAGGTTCCGTGTAGGTTCCCGAGTTCGACAAACAACTGAAGAAGGCCGGAGGATATATCGGCCGAAATGTTGTGGAAATAACAATAAAGATAAAGGCAATAGTACGAAAACCCTTAATGATAAAAGTATATTTTCACATAATATTTACCGCAAGAATTTCGCAATCACTTTTAAAAGAGGATTCTGTAAAATCTGATGAAGGTGTAAAAGCGAAATATGTTATACATTTACATTCTTACTTAGTTTTCAGTTTTATTCCTTAACTACATTGTCGGATATCATTATCCAAAATAGTTATCATATATATATATATATATATGTTAGTCACATTTCGTTTTATGTGACAGATACTTTGATTCGTCTATAAATGCTCGCAAATATAGTTTCTTGCTTTCTTTGTTTAATGGCATATCAACTCTTTGTAGGTTATTTAATGCCAAAGCCATTCTCCAAGAAGAACAGTAGTAATTTACGAAGGTCTTTACTTCGATTTAGCACAAGGCCAAATGAATGGGGCACCCAATGAGACTCGAACTCACTCGTGTAGGTTTGCGAGTCTAACTTGCTAACCATTACACCACTACAGGTGCCCTACTATCTAACCCATAGCTGGGAGGGTAAGGGTGTTCATACCTTTCCCAAGGGTATTTGCCCGAATGTGAACGTAATAGCGCGACTGGAGTCCGAACTCGCTTACTACGATTCCGCAGTCCAGCGCTTTAACCATTACACCACGAGGACACCCCGCTTCGCAAATATATAGATATGAACAAATACGTGTATGAAGTTATAAATTCTTTTTGTTTGGTTGGGAAAAATAATTAGGTTAATAATTTTGAGGTAAATATATGAAAATGTATATTTTAGAATTTGGATCCCAAAATATGCTGTCAAATATCAATGGCGGTATGTGATGATAAAGAAGAGGTTATCTCTTCATAAATTACGATTATCAAGAATGAACCAGTGGGATTTCTTCGTGGGAATCATCTTACTTGGCATCACTACTTAGTTTTTTTGTGAAACTACCCCTGCTACTATTTCCAGCACCCTACCATGAACAGATATTGTGGGGCACAAAAACTGGGCATCCTATCTATTAAAGATTTGTCTTTTCATTTGTCTTCAGAGAATCACTTTATACTTCACACCACTTATAAAATATTCGATTCCTCGAGTTATCATATCAAAGCAATATCTTCAGAATGCGTACGTGTTCACTCATATACACACATTTATTTGTAAGGTTTCACTCATTGGGTTTATTCTAAATTTGTTTTTATCAAAGTACTTGACTGAATTAATCCGCTTTTCTTGCCTCGAGATTTAACTGATATCGTTATCAACAAACACTCCTTATCTGAATCTATATGTAAATAGAATCTATCCTGCCGAGCAAGATCCAAAATAATTTTCTACGATTTGAAATTGTCTAATATTTATGTCATTTATTTTTCTAAAAACGCAATCTAGACGAGAACATTTTACAATACTATTTTGCTGTTAGGCGTATTCATGTACATACGGTTTAATATCAAGAAACATTATTTAAATCAAATTGTGTGCAAGTATATGAATTGTTTTGAAATTACTAAAAAGCATGTAATTTGAAAAAGTTGATATACATTTGACACTAAGTACATTTTGATTAAGAATCTTTCCATTTTTATTGGAGTAAAAGTGCTTTTCAGACATTATTTTGAATGTGTATTAAGTTTTTCTTCGCCATTCCTGGTATTTGCTTTGTATTTCGAAATCATGAAATCGAATCCAAAATTGTTGGTTCTTATTTGTTCATTACCTTGAGAAGCAAGTCAAGTGGAAAGAAATGAAAATTGTATTTAAGAGGACTTTCATCATTTCATTTTCTTTACTTGAAATACAAAAAGTGAATTTCCTCGACTTGATGTTATTTGTTAAAAAACATCTTTCCAGTTCCATATTATCTAGAAAAATGTATAATGAAATCACAATGATTTTTTAAGTCAAATCAAAATCGTAAAATATGTCAGAAATTCTAGACACAACAAATAAAAAAATCAGTTACAAGTAGAAATTCATAATTAAGTATACAAATTAACAATCCACAAATCGTTTAAAAATTTCGAATCTGTTAAGTTTAGGCGTATAAAACTGAAAATAACTTTTTACTTCCTTCAGACTTTGACTCACTGAAATACTGTAGAAAAAGAGACAATGTTTTCATTTAAATTGTTTGTTCTCATTTCTTCATGTTCATTGTAACATTATATAAATATTAACAATTCGAATTCATCTTTTTATTCCCATTGTGGTTTGATTTTTAATGTAATGTGATTCTTGATTTCTGGAAACCGAGAACGTTGTGACTCCTACAAATAGATGACGTAGATCCGACATTGGTCATGTAGCTTCCAAGTGTTGGTCAGTTTAGGAAAGATCGTCAGTGGTCTGAACTCGGAAATGTTCACGTGAACTCACTTCGAGAATAAAAATGTCGCTAAAACTAACGAATGTGAATGTGAAAGGTTTGTTTCGTTACTATGAGTCTCTTAACTCTTGTTTTCTCTACAGAACGACATTGCACATCATTATCAGTACAATCATCATTTAAAATAAAACTGCAGGTTTAATACGATTCAAATTTTGATCACTTTCTTTAAAGTAAGTGGACATGAGAGATGAAAGAAAAAAATTAAAAATGAATATCTCAGGAGAACGAGAAAGCTACTTGAAACAAAACTATATAGCAAGAATATCATAAAAGGAATAAATACCTGGTCAGTCAACCTCTTAAGATACTCAGCACCATTCCTGTAGTAGACGAGAGAAGAACTGGAACAAATGGACCAGAGAACAAGAAAACCAATGATGATGCTTATATAAAGCCTTACATCGCAGGGATGATGTTGACAGTCTATATGTGTCAAGAAAAGAAGGAGGAAGAGGACTTGCAAGCATTGAAGACAGTGTTGATGCATTGATACAACGACTCAAAGACTACATAGCGTGAAGGAAGACTGATCACATCCACCAGAAACAATACTAACAACACGAGAATCAACAGAACGGAAATAACCAGAAAACAAAAATGGGAAGAAAAGCAACTCTATGGACGTTTTAAACGACTAACAAGCGACATCTCACACGCGAAGACGTAAACGTGGCTAAAAACCATAAGAGAGAAACAGAATCTCTTCTAATAGCAGCTCAAAACAACGCCATAAGGACCAATCATATCAAAGCAAGAATAGATAAGACGCAACAAACCAGCAGATGTAGGCTATATGGTAATAGAGACGAAACGATCAATCACATAATAAGCGAATGCAGCAAATTAGCGTAGAAAGAATATAAGACTAGACACGACTGTGTGGGTAAAGTGATTCACTGGGAATTGTGCAAGAAATTAAAATTCAAACACACGAACAAATGGTATTTGCACAACCTAGAATCCGTCCTAGAGAATGAGACACAAACTCCTCTGCAATTATGATATACAAATGGATCACCTAATCTCGGCCAGACGACCAGACCTTGTAATAATCAACAAGAAAAAGAGAACTTGCTGAATTATGGATTTTTCTGTTCCGACTGACCACAGAGTAAAATTGAAAGAAAACAAAAAGAAAGAGGAGAACATGGACCTTGCTTGAGAATTGACAAAACTATGAAACAGGAAAAGGACGGTGATACCAATTATGATTGGTGCTCTTGGTACAATACCAAAGGATTGATACAGGGACTAGAGGACGAGTGGAGACCACTTAAACTACAGCATTATTAGTAAGTAAAGTTAGTGACCTCAGTCGAGGGTGACCCAAAGGCTCTCTTTTCAATAGCTACAACAGGGAAGGGCGCTACTCCATGCACTGGATTAGTCCACTTTACCCATGATCCTTGGCTTATAATTCTGAGGGTTAAGCAGCATTATTAAGATTGGCCAAAATACCGAGAAGAGTCCAGGAGTTTTGAGGAGACTTACTGTCACTCAAACTCCAGTGAGAAACCATCTGCTAACGATGGTGTGAAATCTTGAAAAGGAGTAAATAAGAATCAAATTTCATATTTCCTTTTATTTAGTCTATCTATTTATTTATCTATCATATTAACCGGAATATACTGCATATATTAAGCATAATTTATATTAGACTTTTTTTTACGAAACTAAACTGTATTATAATCACAAATTTGTTGATAGATGTGACATAAGTGAACAAATCTGGTTTATTTATTTATTTATATTTTAACTTATAGTGTTTAACTTTAGTACGTTGTTGCTTTTGTTTTATCTTATATTGAGAGAACCTGGTGGTGTCAACCCATCCAGGATCAAACGCATGTTCTTAAAGTTACAGAAAAGACTACTTGAGGTGCCCGTGGTGTAATGGTTATCGTCGTAGGAAATGGACACGGCGACACGAGTTCAAAACCTGGACGAGACTGATTGCATTTCACATGGCACTAATACCCTTGGGAAAGGTATGAATCCAATTATTCTCCCTCCAGCTATGGGTAAATAATTGGACAGACTGGGCTCTTCAGCCTTGGTGAGGCAACTAGTTTGGAGAAGGAAAGCTCTAAATTCAAACCCGTTAAACTCCACTTAAAAATTGACCTGCCTGAGCAGAGGGGTTGGTAAATAGGATAGATATAAGAAAAGACTACTTGAGTGCGTCTTGGGACACGTGTTTTGGTTCAGGAGCCCGGATGTACGGAAACGAGTGTAAAAATTGATATACTGAGTCTCAAGTTACGAAAAGTTGAGTGCATAAAATTGACACGCTTTGAGAAAGTCTAGCATCTAGCGTTGCTGACGTGTAGCAGTTTTGAAGTTTTGTCTGAAGGTATCCAGCATTGCGGATGAGCAGTTTAAAGGAGAGAAATTGGATTAGCATTTATCAACCACTTACATTAACGTACGAAACTTACTCTCATATGATAATAAGGAAAGAAGGTATAACTGTTGATACTGCAGGGAATAAATAATTACAACAAAAATTTAAAGTGAATTAGAATAATTATCAACATATGCAGAAACTCCCAGGGGCCTCTGACAGGAAAAAGGGGCGACGCATGAGCAAAGAAAAAGGACCGCCCCGACAAAAGGAGGAAGCTCATTCACTTTCAGCAGTGACCGGCGGAGTTACAACATTTAAATCTCCCGGCTGCAATTGGAAGCCCATATAACCGCTCTAAAACGCCACGTTGGGCTAACCTTTCACTAGTAGCAGCCGTCTCGGTTAACAGTATGCCAAAATATAAAAAACCAGAAAATGGACCAATCGAACTAAGAACTAAAACACTGGACTTGGACAAACTCCCAAAAGCGACTAACACATCGTTAAAGCTTTACATACTGGACACATTGTTAAAGCTTCAAATACCGAACAAGGACACATATATACACAAGAAACGACTAACGCATTTCTAACACCTTGACTGGGGATTCAACCATTTCAATTGTATTCAGGGAAAATTCCCTCGTCCATTCAATGGTTGTTGAACCCAGGAATAATAGAAAAATATAAAAAAATGTCTTCGTCTCCTATCTGTTACTATGTTCTTTCGTATAAATCTTTTTGGGCCTTCTTATTCAAGGAGTTACATCAACAAGACAACGTGGGGTAAAAATAGAATAACCTCAGAATGGAGTCAGATATCAAACGGCAACACAACTTGTCCTCCTCTGACCCCATAATACTATAGAAGAGGTGTTTCCATTCCTAACGTATATATTTCAACGTTTACTTTGATCTCTTTTACGGTTGATTATTCTCGATCATCTATCTTTCAGAATTGTTGCCATAATTATCAGTACTTGGGAATATTAGAAGACTCAGACGAACAAGAAAGCTTCTCGAAATCACAAATTCTGTGGCAGGAATTTCATCAAAGGAATAGACACCCGGTTGTCCCTCTTGTAAGGTACTCAGGACCATTCTTGAAATGGACTATGGAAGAACTCAATCAAATAGCCCTGAGGACAAGAAAGTTGATGACGATGCACAAGTCCTAACATCCGAGAAATGACATACAATGAGTGTTTCAAGAAAAGATTGAAGAAGAGGATTAACCTGCGTTGAAGATAGCGTGGATGCATTAATACGACTACTCGAAAGACTACATTAAAAAGAACAACTAATTACAGCGACAAGAAACAGCACTGACTATAAAGATAAACAGAACAACTATGACTAGGAAATAGAAATGGAAAGAAAAACAACCGTATGGATATTTCATACGATAAACTGACGAGAAGTCTGGACATGGCTGAGAAAGGGAAATTTTGAGAGAAACTGAAACTTTTCTAATTGAAGTACAAAACAACGCCATAAATACAAATCATATTAAAGCCTGATTAAAATAAAAAGGGATAAACGGACTTATGTTAAAACTTATATTTGTTTGAATTAGAAAGCAGGGAATTTTTTTGGTGACAAGCTGAAGATGTTCCTCCTAAGAACAAGGAAATTAATGACGATGTACAAGGCTCTACACACGAGAGATGATATAAATAGACTATACGTGCGTCAATTAAATAAGGAAAAGGACTTGCCAGCATTGAGGATTGCGTTGATGATACAATTCAAGAACTGGAGAAATATACTAAAAAGAGCAAGAAAATACTTATTACAGAAGCCAGTAACAGTAAAATAAGGAAAAAAGAACAAAAACTAGAAAACAAATGGGAATGTATAGATACTTTAAACGAGAAATTAGAGAATGTCCAGGTGAATGAGACGCATAAAGAACATTTTGCTTCCAGGCACTAAAAATCCTATTGACCAGTATAATTCGCTACAGAATAATAAATGTAGTTTATACGGAGAAAAAGATGAAATGGTTAATGACATAATAAGCGAATGCCGCAATCTAGTACAAAAGGAGTACAAGACTAGGCATGACTTGGTAGGGAAGGTGATCCACTGGGAATTGTGCAAGAGGTTAAAATTTGACCATACAATAAAATGGCATATGCACAAACTAGAATCTGTCCTGGAGAATGAGACACAAACAATTTTGTTATTTAGAAATAACAGATTATCTAATCCCAGCCAAAAGACCAGACTTAGTGCTAATTAAAAAAATTCATCTGGTGGTTTATGCCGTTCCAGCCGATCACAGAGTGAAAATGAAAGAAAGCAAATAGAGAGACAATTTCTTAGATGATGCCAGTGAACTGAAAAAGAATAGTGATACCAATCGTAGCTAGTGCACTTGGAACTGTCTTCAAACTTTTGGATAAAGACTGGAGGAATTAGAACTCAGAAAGAATCGAGACCATCCAGACCACAACATTAAGATCGTCTAGAATACAGAATAGTCCAGAAGATATGAGGAGACTTGCTGTCACTTAGACTCCAGTAAAAGACCACCAGTTAATGTGGGTGTGAAAAACTTCACGATATGAGAGTTATTATCATAATTATTATTATTAATAATTGTAGTAGTTATAATGATAAAAATAAAAACAAACCAGTTATGAGGTTGACAAAAGGGACACTTCTACAATGACTGAACAATCTATGGGGTATAAGCTGAAGGTCACGGGCAAAGGGCAAGGCTGTGTTGCCGTTTGATATCTGACTGTATTTTGGTTATTTTATTTTACCCCCACGTTGGCTAGTCGGTGTAACGCCTTGCCCAAGAAAGTCACAAAAGAATTATACAAAAGAAAAGACAGCAACAGATAAGAGACAAAGACGTTTCTTTTATACTTTCCTTTATTTACAGGGTTCAACAACCATTCCATGGATGAGGGAGTTTTTCCTGAATACATTGAAATGGATAAGTCCCCCAGTTAAGGTGTCAAAAATACGTTAATCGTTTCATGCATGTGTTTGTCCTCATTTAGTATTTCGGGCTTCCATAAGGGTTAGTTTCCTTTTGGAAGTTTGTCAAAGTCCGGTAAGGGTTAGTTTGTAGTTCATTTGTGGGTCTTTTATATTTCAACATAATGCTGACCGAGAGAGAGAGATGCTACTGGGTGAAAGGTACTAACCAACGCCACGTCCAAAGACGTATGCGTGGTGCCCAAACCCCAGACAGCAAAATGGTGTTATCAAATCGCTGAAAGAAGAAGAAAGCCTGTTCCTCTTTGTCAAGAGGTTGCCTTTTCTCTTTACGCATGCGTCATCCCTTTTTCCTGTGAGGGACCTCTGGGAGTTTCTGCAAATTTAAGTTTTACTTTTATTTTTTTAAATTCAACTTAGATTTTTATTTATTTATTTATTCGTTCCCTACAAATCAAACAGATTATCATACCGCGTCGGTTGTAGTCTGTTTCAATGAGGACTGCAACATTCAGTAGGGAACCAGATAGAAAATTATGTTCCTGGAACAAATTCTACCCAACATGCAAATAAAGATTACCATACCGATGATATTCCTCATAGAGGCCTTCAATTTGTGCTACTCGAAAATATCCGAAAGTCAACTAAACAGAGCTGGAAAGAATACAAAGATGTGAGGAATGCAAACTCCAAAGATTTGCTAAATCTAACAACAATGGTCATAGTAGACACATATGGCATCTGATGTAAAAAGAATTCTAAAGATAAAAAACAAAACAGCATAAAGAGTTGATATACGTGGTGCATTCAATAGGTTTCCGGACTTTTTTGTACAGGCATTTAAAATTGTCCTAGACTCTTGAAAATTCACTATGTTTTTGCTATACATCTTATGAGATGACTAACCAATTTTTATGATTTCAGGTTCAAATGAACAGCTACAGCAGCAATTGGAACACACGCTACTGAAGCCTGATTGTCACAGCTGGTGAATTTCAAAAATGCAATCTGACACCTTAGAAGAACAATATGCAATATTATTCTGTTTTAAACTTGGAAAAATGCCAAAGAAACGTATGGAATACTTCAGACTGCTTTTGGAGCATCTTGCATGAATCGATCATCAGTTTTTGAGTGGCATAAGAGATTCAATGAAGGCAGGGAGTCTGTGAGGGATGATGAGAGGTGTGGGAGGAGTAAGAAAGTCAATAGACCACAGTTGATTGACCAAAGGGTTAGGGTTAGGGTAACTATGTTTAGGTTTTAAGGGAGTTCAGGAAGAGATTCTGTCGGAAGAGTCCAGCACTCTACAAATCGGGTCAGCGGCATTTCCATCTGGACAATGCAACATTCTACAACTCCATCCTTGACACAGACTATTTGACCAAGATGGGCATCAACACAGTTCCTCAGCCTCCCTACAGTCCAAACCTTACTCCCAGTGACTTTTGGTTATTCCCTAAGCTCACAGGCTGTCGTTATGAGACAATTGAGGAGATGAAAGAGGCTGTGACGAAGATCATCGACACGCTCACACAAGGGGACCTTGATGGGGCCTTCCAGAAGTTGTTGGAACGGTACAACAAGTGCATTGCAGCCGGAGGAGAGTACTTCGAATGGGACCAGAGCTTCATGTGTGTACTATCAATAATAGTGCCCACGCGAAAAAAAGTTTTGAAACTTATTTAATGATCCTCGTAATTCTAAACAGCCTTGCAAATACCAGGAGAACACTGAAAAAATAGATTAACAGAAATCAAAATTTAAATAATAAAAGATGTGTCTCAAGAGCTAGTCACCAATGATGAAAACCACCAAGCGAACAATGATGCAATAGAAATGGATGGGTTAACTTAGTAGAACGATGAAGAATAAAACAAACCAAACGCTCAGGATAAGGATGAAAAAAAATGGAGGTAATGGAAAAAAGATATCATGTGAGATTGTAAAAAAAAAAAAAGAAGAAATTCATGAAAGACAAAAAATATCCAAAATCAAACTGTAAAGCAAGGCTAAATCTGTCTTGATAATAACAAACAGAGCCATGATGAACATCAAGAGAATTAAGTAGAATCTTTCACGAACAGAAATGAACTTGTTATGGTGTGTCGTTATAAGATATGTTGCACCCACAATTTATGTTGGCTCGTTATTGAAAGGCAAACGATATAAACGACACGGTCAAAAGAACATGCACAACAAAGCAATACAAACAAAAATACATTTGTATATCAACAAGTACATTGTAAAAAGATATTACGAATGTTCAAAATATAGTATGTCAAATATTCATGTGTGTATGTGTGCGTGTGTGAGCGGTTATTATCTAGGTGTATGTAAGTAGACTAAATATTAACAGTGTCCTTATAGGCTATATGTACATGTTGATCAAGTATTTTGCACAAAAGTACTAATACACCGGCTTTTTATCTCTTTCTGGTTTTGCCGGAGAGTCTAAGGCTGTATGAAGGCTTTTGGCGGATAGGCAGAGCATGAGAAGAAAGAACTAGCATCCTACACACGCGCCAATTGTATGTTTCTGGAGCTACGTGACATTAGCTGGGATTCCGAATGTAAGAGAAAATGAGAGATGTCCCAGGAAGTCAAAATATAAGAGAGCAAGTTATTGGATGTCGAGAGTATATGTAGTTAAACCTCTTCACGTGATCGGCTCCAAACACACAGTTTATTTTGCGCGGGATAAAATCAAAGGTGCGAACGTAGTTGGGAGAATAAATCACGTGACATTCCTGACCAATAGGTTCCCGAAACTAATTAGTTTACCGACGTCCACCATCTTTGTTTCGGGAACAAGTGAGTCAGTCTTCTATTTTCTGGAATTTTCTTCAATTACGGCTATTTAAAAATATAGGAGTGAAAATACTATATTGTTTATGTCACTGCTTGTGACACCCAATGCATAATAATTCGAAAGAGAAATTGCAAAACAGACATCTAGGAAAAGAAGAATTGTAAAAGAAATAAAATAAATACGTGGAGAAATTTCAACATTTTCTGAAAAAAAAAACCAACAAAAAAAAAAAAAAAAACACGTGAAAGAAGAAAAGAACCTTAACTGGAAAACTGACTTAATCATTGAGAATCAAACGATACAAAAAGAGACACAATTTCTCCCACCGGAACGAAACTCACAAAGAAAACACGAAAAAGGTCTATCGAGAAAATCCAACATTATCTGCGTATCATAAAGTTGCCAGTATCAAAAGTGCACTCATACCAGAAGTCGAAATAGTGAGAAACTAGCCAGATACAAACTTTGCTCCAAGATCAAAATTCTGGGCCTAGTATCAAGCCATAGAAGAAAAAAACTTAGGAAAGGACTGTCGTTGAAACGAGTAAACGATGAAGATTCGATAAATCTTAAATAAGCCAGTCATTAAGAACAACTGGTCTAAAAACTAAGACTGAAGGGTTCATTATAGCTACTTAAGACCGGTGATTAAGTACTGAAAATCACCTTAACCTATCGCATGATAGAATTACGTGAATCAACACATTTCATAGCTTTTAAGAATTATATTCACTGAATATATGCCCGTCTTTTTTGTACCGGTAATACTTTGAAAGTGTTTTATCCCGGAAAAATACCATATTATCGAGGTGACTGGAGCACGGGTGTTAAACAATTTCTAGGTTTTTATATCGCCCTAATACAGTACTTATGAGAATATCGCAAAATATTTCAAGTAAACGCAGGACTCAAATGATCAAATATTTATCGTTCTTATTTTCGGTACACTGACAAGGACTCCTTCTATAACCCTTTGATTGCCAAAGGAATAATAACTCAGGAAGTCAGAAAGAAATGAAACAGAAAATAAAAAAAACAACTTGTACTTCAATGTTCTTTTAAAATCAACGCCGCACAAAGAGACTGCAGGAAACGAATAATAGATATACTGGAGAAAAATATCAAGCTTAATGCAACATACCAAAGAGTTGCATACCCAAGCAAGAATAAAGAAAAGATAACTCTCAAATATTGAAAGTCAGGAAATATATAGACAGTTAAGTTGTGAAGAAAACGCTCAGCTAGAAAAGAATCCCAAAGAAGACAGATACGAAAAATGCAAAATGTTGAAATCCATCACACATAACAGAACTTAGCACCACCATCATGACAACAAAGAGGAAAGAAACAAAGTGGAAATTATAAAGAAAATCAGGATTGAAAAAAAGAAGTTAAATTAGAAACAGTAAATAGATTTGTAAAATATATTCCAATATTGATTTGAACTATTTAATTTATGCAGGAACAAAAGTACTCAGTGATAAACTACGCATCCCGATAGGGAATCTAAAAAGAAACAGAAATGAAAGAAGGATGGGAAATGAAACAAAAAATCTGGGGTGGGGGGAAAATGCTCAGGGACACAGGCAAGAACAAAAGAGAAAAGCTGAATAGTTGATTATAGGAAGAAAGGGTAAATTTCTACCCTTTCGCCCATCAGATTTTAGCGAAAACTAAAAATCAGATTCTACTTTTTTGGCGAATACAGCAAGCGTTACTGACGACCATAGATGATATTTTTTCTGGCTGTTTACATGTATTCGCCAAAAAAAAAAAAAAAAAAAAAAAAGAAAAAAAAAAAAGAATCTGATATTTAGTTGTCTCTAAAATCCGATGGGTTAAAGGGTAAAATTTTACCGGAAGAAAGAATTACAAAGAATCTGCTGGAAGCTAAAATTCATCTTGAACCCCTGAGAGAAAACCTCAAGAAAACTAGGAATTAGAAGGCACTCAGCAGTGATGGGATCTGTAGTTTCTTGTTCATGCAATTCACAACAGATTAGTTTAACAACTGCGCTAATACTTACAAGAGGCAAAAATTCCCGAATAGATGACAAAAGAAAAAACTGCCCTGATCCAGAAATATTCCCACCTCAAATAAGAAAAAAATGGCTCGAGCAACTAAAGACTGAGAAAATGTCTACCAATGATGTGGAGAAACCTACCAGCAGAGGTCAGAAAAGTTTATATGTCCCAAGAAAGTTGTGTACTTCTTTCGGAGGCCCGAGTGACCAAAATATCCGAAAGTACAGCGATCAAAATATCCGAAAGAAAGGTTAAAATAAGTTAGAAAATCGTAGTATGTATAGATAACAAAAAGGCGTATCACGTGATTACACAATCCTGGATAATAGCATCTTTAAGAATTGAGTTTTAATTTTAAAAAAACTGGATTAGAAAGTAATTCACAGGAAATCGTGCAAGTGACTTAACTTTGAAGATGACAGTGACCTAGGAACGATTTCAAAGGACCTGGAAAAGAGATTGGGGGAACTGGAGATCTGATAAAAAATTGAGACAATGCTGAGATCAGCTCAAATACTTAGAAAGATTCTGGAGAGCTGAGGAGACTTGCTGTCTTTCGGATTTCAGTGAAAACCACCAGATGTGCAAAATGCGTAAAGAGGTGGTGGTGGTGGTGGTGATAAAAAAATAATAATTATTAAAGAAAGGACAGAAAAATGACGAAGAAGGATTAAAAGCGTTAAAAACTTTAACTCATCAATTAGAATGAAAATTATGCTTGAGTTAAACTCACACATACACAATATAAATATCTAGGTATAAGGTTAAGTCATTCGAGTAGAAATGTAGAATGAACTTTCATGGGACGAAAACAGGTGACAAAATCTTTTTTTTTAAAACTTTTTTGTTCGTTTATGCTCATGTGCAAATAGTTCATCTTTTCAATATCATAAAAGATATTTCTCCTGAGAAATCCTAATGCATCACTTTGAATTGGGTCGGGACGAATTGGTGGTTTCAGGTGTGTTGCTCAAGTATTCAAATTTTCAACGACCTTGGAACGATTTAAGTTCTCTTGTTTGTTGAGAGCATATCTATAAAAAACAGCTTTCTTTCTTGACTGATTTGTTCTTTTGTGACACATTTTTAGAAATGTCGATTTAAAAGCCTGTCTAAATTTAACAGACATTAAGTTGTAAAGGATCGGATTGATTGCTGAACTGAAGTAGTAAAGAACTCCAGATATATAAAAGATTATTTTTTCTACCCTCTTCATTTCCTTAGTCCATCTTCTTACGTAAATCACCATCAACCGTTGGGCATGGAAAGGTGCCCAACAAACAAAAAACGCCACGACGACTGCAACTGAAAAGAAATATGAAATACATTATGATCATGTTCTTCAAGATTAGCTTAAACTAAAAGCTGAATTAAATATACGGTTATAAAAGGGGAATATAAATGAGAAATTGTTATTGCCTGGTGCAACCCTTTGATACTCTCACCTACAAGGAAGTCAGGAAGACAACCAAGACTTTGTCAGTGAGGTGATATTACTCTGAAAGAGGCAGTAAGAGACTCGCTTTTCCTATTTTCATGAAAAGGATGTGATTGGTTGAAAGGATTGTTTTGAGAGACGGATACTGTAATTTAGATTCTTAAAGCAGTTTTCAGACGCAGAGCAGAACTGTCGAATTTTGATTACCACCTTCTCGGAATCAAATCCTCAGGAGGCGAATGCAATATGACTTTGGTCAGAGGATTTCTTTTCCGACCAAAATGGCAGTTGAAGGCATACTCACGATTAAAGACTGCTTCTAAAAGAAAACACACATACACACACGCACACACACGCACACACACATAATAGATAAGCCAGAATAAGATAAAAATTAAGTGGGAGTTTAACACTAAACCATGTGGTCAACTTTTTTCTTCATCCGTATAAAAACGACGATGAACGGCTTCTTGGTCATTTTCAGGATCAAGAGATGACTTGATACCAACGCAATACAGATGTCATTCACTAAGCTTAGCACAAAGTCAGAAATATTGAGTGCCAAGTAAGGATTGAACTTAATAACAATAGTTTAGTGGGTAGAGTGTTCGCCAATGGTCCGGGAGACCTGGGTTCAATCTTAGGTCGCGTCATACCAAAGACTTTAAAAATGGTACTTGATACCTCCTTGCTTAACACTCAGCAATATAAGGTACGTATCATGGATAAAGTGGAGCAATCCTGGGAAAGGAGTAGCGTCCTCCGCTACACCTCGGTGTAGTAGCTATTGAAAAGTGATCCTTCTGGTCACCCTCGACTAAAGGGAGACAACTTTACTTACAAGCATAGCACGCAAACCATTATACCATGATGAATTTCCTTGAGAAATGAGAAGTTAAATACTCTAATTATTGAACGATGCCGATCCTTACAATTTTCATTGTAAACTAAAAACCGTTCCCAAGTAAATCAATACCATGAATTTTAAAAATCCTTATTCAAAAGTCGAAGTCGAACGGACTCGTATTATCTAAAATTACAATTAAATAGAATAAAATTTATGAAAATTTCAATATTTCATGCTGTTTAAATAAAATAAAAACAACGATCATTGCATGTATCATGGCCGATGTTTTAGATTTACCTTCAATTTAATACAATTAATAGCATTTTAAAATTACTTTTTTAAAAAATCAATTTTAAGGCATCGAAACATACTTTATAAAAAATTTCAACAAATCTCATTTATTTCTCTGAAACAAAAATATAGAGCAAAGACAGATATCACTATATATATATATATATATATATATATATATATATATATGTATGTATGTGTGTGTGTGTGGGGGGGGTATTATTCAGCCCAGTTAAACCGGAGTCGGGAATAATTCCGTTAGGACAAAAAATCATTCAACATATCAATACCCATAACAGGATGGAAATAAATTTATAATCCAAATGTGTGCGGTTTTTGTTTATCTTAAAGGAAAGTTATATATATAAATATATATATATATATATATATATATATATATATATATATATATATATATATATATATATATATATAATGAATGTGTGTATGCATATACGTATGTGTGGATCAGAAAAACTAGAGCGCTAGAGTAACATTGACTGATATTTTGACGTTTAATGTTTGAAGTCAGCAAAGTATAACATTCCCAAAGAATAAGGTTCTCGATTAATAAACTAAAAAAATGACTGATTCATCACATTCATTGAAAACTATTGCGTTGGTAAGAATATTTCCGATGCGCTTAAAAATTTAGTCTGTGAAAGAAAGAAAACACTTATCAGCGAAAAACATTGTTGGTATTAACTTGTTATACCTGCGAAAAAATTCACTAATATATTTGAATTTCTATGAAATTTTCTTTAATGAACTAATTGATGTATCTTCATGTATTTGTTATAGGAGTGTTTTTTTAATAATCGCTTTTTTGTCACGGTAAAATTGCACGCTTCGAGTAACGCTGTTCTTGTTTCGTATTTCTATAACAATAGTTTTTCTTATTAATCAAGTCGCTTACCACTGTAATGGAACATTTTGGTGACTAATATATATATATATATATATATATATATATATATATATATATATATATATATATATGTATGTATGTATCTATATATATATACGTGGTGCATTCAATAAGTTTCCAGACTTTTTTTGTACAGGTATTTAAAATTGTCCTCGACTCTTGAAAATCCACTATTTTATTGCTATACATATTATGAGATGACTTACCAATTTTTATAATTTCAGGTTCAAATGAACAACTACAGCAGCAATTGGAATACACCCTACTAAAGCCTGATTATCACAGCAGGTGAATTTCAAAAATGCAATCTGGACGTGAGGACACTTTAGAAAAACGATATGCAATATAATTCTGTTTTAAACTTGGAAAAATGCCAGAAAAACGTATGGAATGCTTCAGACTGCTTTTGGTACATCTTGCATGAATCGAGCATCAGTTCTTGAGTGACATAAGAGATTCAAGGAGGGCATGGAGTCTGCGAGGGATGATGAGAGGTGTGGGAGGAGTAAGGAAGTCAATAGACCAGAGTTGATTGGCCAAAGGGTTAGGGTTACTATGTTTAGGTTTTAAGGGAGTTCAGGAAGAGATTCCTTGGGAAGAGGCCAGCACTCTTCAAATCGGGTCAGTGGCATTCCCACCAGGTCAATGCACCAGTCCACAACTCCATCCTTGTCACAGACTATTTGACCAAGATGGGCATCAAGACAGTTTCTCACCCTTCCTATAGTCCAGACCTTGCTCCCTGTGACTTTTGGTTATTCCCTAAGCTCACAAGCTGTCATTATGAGACAATTGAGGAGATGAAAGAGGCTGTGACGAAGATCATTGACACGCTCACATAAGAGGACTTCCATGTGGCCTTTCAGAAGTTATTGGAACGGTACAAGTGCATTGCAGCTGGAAGAGATTACTTCGAGGGGGACGAGAGTTTCATGTGTGTATTATCAATAAAAGTGTCTATACGAAAAAAGTCTGGAAACTTATTTAATGATCCTCGTAATAGCTTTTTTAAAATATATTTTCCGACTATTTGTATAATCAAAAATTATATATATATATATATATATATATATATATATATATATATATATATATATATATATATCAAAGACTCAAAAAATGTTACTTGATGCCGCTTTGCTTAACACTCAGCATTATAAGGTACGGACTAAGGATAAAGTGGAACAAACCAGGGAAAGGAGTAGCGCCCCCCTATACCTTGGTGTAAAAGTTATCGAAAAGGGAGCTTTTGGGTCCCCCTCGACTACGGTCGCCAACATACTTTTTTATTTTTAAATATATTCCAGAAGAGACCAAATTTAATCATGATGAAACAAATTTATTTTTTTTTTAAAATGAAATTGACAGCCAACCGGTTTCGGTCCTCGCTGGTCACTGGTGTATCGAGGACGAACGGTAAAGAAAAGACAGGGACTTTGTAATGTAGGAAAAAATTGCAAATTGTTTTGAAAGAGAAAGGATAAATCAAATGGTTATCCATATTTACCAACCCCTCCACTCGGGCAGGATATGACACAAGGTCAATTTTTAAGTGGAATTTAACAGAGTAAATCTAAGGACAGAGTGCATGTTGTTCAAATGTGAGAAAAATTCATTTACGGCGATATCACTCCCAAATACACAAAAAGTGTCATCAACATAAAGGAAGTACACTTTTGGTCCATTATATTTAGACGACAAATCAATCTCATGGAAAGCCATGAAAATACCAGTCATAGTAGGACATAAAGCTGAGCCCATCGAAATTCCATCCACCTGTCTATACATGATGTTATTAAAACTGAATTCCACAGATGTAGTTGCAAATTTCATTAATTCTACAAATACTACCTCTGGAATATCAGGTGGGGGTCAAATAACTTCGGTACAACATATCTGCACATATATCGATCGTTTTTTCTTAATCGTTTGTCCTCGATACAGCTGTGACCAGCGAGGACCGAAACCGGGTGGCAGTCAATTTTATTTTAAAATAATAGATGAATTTGTTTCATCATGATTAAATTTGGTCTCTTCTGGACAATGATAAAATTTTGTACCTCCCGCAATATATACATATATACATATATACATATATATATATATATATATATATATATATATATATATATATATATATATATGTGTAAGTTTTGTTATATTTGTTCAATAATCTTACCTTAAATATAACGTATGACATAAAGAGCTAGCTATTTCGTAAAATAATTAAATCCTCAATGATTACCCAACATTTTGACGACAGCTTTTCGCTCTTGTATTTGCCTGTAGCCAGGGAAACATCCGCGCAAATTTCGACCTTCCACTGAAGATAGGGAATCTCTTCTCTGTTGTGTTGATCTGTGGATTTTGAGTGCTATTAGCACATACATAACACTTATAATGGTCATGGGTAAGATGAAAATGAGAAATGCTGATATTGCAAACAATGGACTGGTTGAATCGACTTGCTTGAGTGTACATCGGGCGGATTCTTTGATCGGCTGGTTTCTTGAGTCATGTTTGTAAACAATGCCAAATTTAACAGTAGGAGGAATGGCTAACAAGATGGAAAAAAGCCATATGTAAGCTATAACTTTTCCAACCCTTGAAAGACTTGCAATAGACACTGATTTTGTTGGATGGCGGAAAGCCACGTAGCGTTCTATGGTGAATGCAGTGATAGTCAGTACAGAAGCACAAGTGGTTGTTTCGGCTGCCATACTCCTCACGTAGCAAAATGTCTCGCCAAAAATCCACGGATAAGCAGACCAGAAGTGATAAATTTCGAATGGCAACCCAAGCAACAAGACAAGAACATCAGCAACAGCAAGATTAAAAAGGTACATGTTGGTGATTGTCCGCATGTATTTATTTTTAGCAATAACCACACATGTACAAAGATTACCAAATAGTCCCGTGATGAAAAGAAAAATGTAGACAACAGTTATTGGTATTACATTACTTAACGACTCCCTTTTTGGACCAAGATTTCGAGTGAGATCATTCCGTGTTATATTCTCCAACGAATGATTTAGTATTTGCAGGAATTTTTCTGTTTCGTTTGAGTTGTTCAACCGTTCGAAAATGTGACGAAGGTCAATTTCCATTGTCATGATAAAAGAATATTTTAATTTTATTATTTGTCCTGTTGTTAATGTCTTAACGTTTTATTCTTTTTGAAGCCCAAAAGATTTCTCCATTTTGCCATATAGATTATTACACTTATTTAGTGCTTAAGAGACAAAATGCATTATTCAATGCACAATAGGCAAAAGAGTTTTGATACAGATAAAAAAATGTCATCCATTTGATTGTCCTGCTGCGTTCAATCATTTTTAGTGTTTAATAAGATTTTGATAAACTTCTCCTTTTCGCCGACTTTGAGTTTATCATTTATTTATTTAGTTATTTATAGAGTTTTCGGTTCTTCTTACTGATGAATCTGAAAAGCAAAATATTCTCATGTAAAACCAAACATTTCCCTTCGTTAAGACGATTAACAAAATGAATGATTCAAAATATCTCTTATCTCATTTAAGCTGCTATTTACGATGAACTAAATCGGAATATCATTATTCAATATCACGCGACTTAAAAGCTGTCTTTGGCTCCTTACAGCTCCATTTATTTCCATTTGTTGACAAATGGAGAGCTCGAGGTTCTTACATCTCTATATCGAATCATATCCTCTCTATAGAATTTATATTATAATCGTAATCAAATAAGGAAAAAATCTATAATAAGCATTTTACAGTCATCTCTCTTAATTAATTATAATGATGGCGTGAATGCGAACTTATTAAACAGCAAATTAAAATTAAGATTATTTTAGTTTTCGCACATTGGTACAGTAGTTAGAGTGTTCGTCCGAGAGACCTGGGTTCAATCCCAGGTCGAGTCATACCAAAGACTCAAGAAATGATACTTGAGGCCTCCTTGCTTAACACTCAGCATTGTAAGGTGCGGATCAGAGGTAAAGTGGAGCAATACAGGGAAAGGAGTTGCGTCCTCCCCTACACCGCGGTGTAGTAGCTATCGAAAAGGGAGCCTTTGGTTCACCCTCGACTTAGGTCGCCAACTTTACTTACTTAGTTCTCGTTATGATGTGCCACATTTTGCTGTTACGGTAACAAAGGTTTGATCATCATCATGTAGAATCTATAAGCAGCTATATCGTATAAAATATACAGAATAAATACATTTAATGATTTTGTGACAAGAATATTATCGAAGAAATAAAATCTATAACTATTTTCTATAAGGAAATCAACATAAGAGTACGAGGTGCATACGATAAGTTTCCGGACTTTTTTCGTATGGGCATTTAAAATTTTCCTAGACTCTTGAAAATTCACTATGTTATTGCGATAGATTTTATGAGATGACTGACCAATTTTTATGATTTCAGGTTCAAAGGAACAGCTACAGCACCAATTGGAATACACCCTACTAAAGCCTGATTGTCACGGCTGGTGAAGTTCAAAAATGCAACCTGGACGTGAAGACACTTAAGAAGAACGATATGCAATAAAATTGTGTTTTAAACTTGGTAAAAATGCCGCCACCGAAACGTATGGAATGCTTCAGACTGCTTTTCGACCATCTTGCGTGAATCGAGCATCAGTTTTTGAGTGGCATAAGAGATTCAAGGAAGGCAGGGAGTCTGTGAGGGATGATGAGAGGTGTGGGAGTCGTAAGGAAGTCAATACACCAGAGTTGATTGGCGAAAGGGTTTGGGTTTGGCTTAGGGTTACTATGTTTAGGTTTTAAGGGAGTTCAGGAAGAGTTTCCGTCGGAAGAGGCCTGCACTCTTCAAATCGACTCAGTGGACAATGCACCAGTCCACAACTCCATCTTTGTCACAGACTATTTGACCAAGATGGGCATCAGTACAGTTCCTCAGCCTCCCTATAGTCCAGACCTTACTCCCTGTGACTTTTGGTTATTCCCTAAGCTCACAGGCTGTCGTTATGAGACAATTGAGGAGATGAAAGAGGCTGTGACGAAGGTCATTGACACGCTCACACAAGAGGACTTTGATGGGGCCTTCCAGAAGGTGTTGGAACGTTACAGCAAGTGCATTGCAGCCGGAGGAGATTACTTCGAAAGGGACTAGAGCTTCATGTGTGATCAATAAAAGTGCCCATACGAAAAAAGTCTGGAAACTTATCGTATGCGCCTCGTAAAAAGAAAACAGAAAAGAAAAAAATAGACGAATAAAAACAGAGAAAATACATGTATTGTTGCAGAATGAAAATAGAAAAGAAAGAGACGCTTGAAATATTTCACTGTAAAGAGAAATAATTTTCTTTAAAATAATTTTGACTTTTACTTTCTTCTTGTTTCTTATTGAATTTCTATTTTTCTGAGAAAACTTTGTTGTTTACTTTCAAAAACCATTTCTTAATAAAACCGCTGCTCAAATCAAATTGGGAGAGTATTTTTGCTTTCCATTCATATATCCATTAGTTTTATATTTTTACATTCCTTTAAGAGCTTTTGTAATTAGATTTACAGTAACTACCTTTTTACTAAGCCTGTTGTCTAGTTCAAATATACGACAATATATCTAACTGAACAGCAGATAATAAAATAAAAAAGATGGTGACATTAAGATAAAAAAATGAATTAGTCCTGATAATATTTCCCCCCTTTAACATCAGAAATATTCAGAATTATGAAGCGATATTAATTTCAAGTAAGAAAGTAATATTGTGTCTGTTAAAAATATTTGAAGATGAATCATTTTTAAAGAAATGGGTATTTGTACATCTTTTGTGTTTTTGATAGCATCTACACAAATCGATTGATTGGTCATTTTAATCAATGATTATTCATCAAACAGCATCATCTAAAAAATATGAAGAATTTAATCAAAATGATTTCATAAATCTTTACTTTTAATCAGCTGAGTTTTAATGCTCATTGGATATTTTTGAATTAAAACTTATGGCATTACTTCAATTTTTTAATTGCTTCGGATAGATGATTTCAGATTCATGCTCTCTCTCTCTCTCTCTTTATATATATATATATATAAATTCAAGTCCCATATATATATATATATATATACATATATATATATGTACATATATATATATATATATGTATACACACACACATATATATACATATATATATATGTATATTGTTACGTGGTGTAGAAAATATATTAATAAGGAGAAATATATTTTTTATGTATATTACAAATGTGTTTTATTTGTCCTTATTATTCCGAGACGAAAAATAAAGAAGTGGAGAAGGAGAGGCGCCAAGCCTATCCTTTCTCCTCACGCATGATTTGTTCGATAGTTCACGAAGGTAAAAGAGAAAAGAAAAAAAGAAGACGGCAAGTAATGAACTTGCAAGTCAACCCCCTTCCCCTATTTGCCCATCGCTGCTAGCCTTGAACTCTTGGAGTGAACTTTGGGTGACCTGGCCAGCCACGTGTCCAGTCCTAGGAACCGGTGGAGAGACCCTTTTTTTCGGCGCACTCGCAAAGTGACAACGGTAGTAGCAATCCTGACTTTGAGGCGTTAACATCTATTCAGGAGCTTCGTCCCAGTCCACCCGAAATGTGACCAAGAAACAGATAACAGAAACCGGACAACTCTTCGTGGCACTTATATTCAAGCTGAATCGTCTCTTACAAAAGAAGAAAAAACGAAAGAAAATAAGATTATTAACAAGCCCTAAACCCTCAGTGAGTTTCATATTTCTTTTGCCTTTAAGTGTCTCCTTTGCAAATCTATTTAAGTTGTAATTCGTCTCGGATTTTATATATAAATTGTATCGTTATTTTTCCATCCCTTTTTGGTCTTAAACCTTTTTTAAAATCTTATTTTCCCCTAATTACATTGTTAATTTTGTAATAAATTTTGTTGTTAAATTTTCAAATTGTGTTATGTTGGTTTTGTGAGTGCTTGCCGCTTATTCCGCTGTGATTTACCGAGAGTCTTTGATTGTAGAAATTCCCTTCCCATAATTCGCCTTTTTTTATCGAACCTAGGGGCATTCTCGCTATTTTATATATTTTTTTATTATTCTCGTTACGTTCCAGCTATCGCAGTCCCTTGCGAAACCCTGGTCGTAACAATATATATATATATATATATATGGACTTGAATTAAAAGTGATTTTACCAGGAAAAATGTAATCAAGAGAAGAATATAAGATCCTTTGTTTTCAGAGTCTATACTGAATTTTATTCTTTATAAGTTTTAATGCATAATTCCGAATATTATCAGATATACACAGAAACATATATAGAAATTAAGTAATAACTAACGACATAACGACTGTTACTCATCTCACGAATAAAAAAAAACATCCTTACCATGTTTGTGTCCTTTTTAAAATGATTTATGTAGAAAGATTAATAAATATTTTTAAAAATTACTCGTCTGTGTCATTCGGACCCAGAGATGAAAGAAACGTTATTTTTCAAGTCATAATCAAAATTAATGTATTCTTGTTTAATTTTTATTGTACTTTCTAACCTCAAAAAGGCTGAAATTATAAGAAATATTAACAGATTCTCCATAATTTTAAAAATATTATTCCATTAATTTTATCGCACAATTCGACCACGAACAACGAAAGCCATTATAAGATATTTGCAGCGATTATTTAGTTGTCTAGTTTGAAACGAGCAGCCGCAGGCATAGGCCTCTATGTCAATGCACACAAAACGGAATATATGTGCTATAATCAAACGGGTGACATCTCCACTCTAGACGGAACCCCTCTTAAACTAGTAGACAAATTCACTTACCTAGGAAGCAGCGTCGCATCAACCGAAAAGGACATCGACACGAGGTTAACGAAAGCATGGACAGCTATCAATAGGCTATCGATTATATGGAAATCAGACCTGACCGATAAAATGAAACGCAGTTTCTTCCAGGCAGCGGTCGTATCGATACTGCTATATGGATGCATTACATGGACTCTAACAAAACGGCTGGAAAAGAAGCTAGACGGCAATTACACAAGAATGCTACGAGTAATCTTGAACAAGTCCTGGCTGCAACACCCCACAAGACACCAACTGTACGGCCACCTGCCTCCTATCACGAAAACTATTCAAGTTAGACGAACCAGACATGCAGGACACAGCTGGAGAAGCAGGGACGAACTCATAAGTGATGTACTCCTATGGACCCCCACACATGGCCGTGCAAAAGCAGGACGACCAGCTCGAACATACATTCAGCAACTATGTGAGGATACGGGATGTTGTTCAGAAGACCTGCCTGAGGCGATGAACGATAGGGAAAAGTGGCGAGAGAGGGTCAGGGATATCCGTGCTACCAGCACGACATGATGATGATGATGATGATGATGATGATGATGATGATGATTTAGTTGTCTATTTTTCTTGCAGTGTAAACTAAAAGATGTAATAACTATTAGTTTAATTGTTAAAATCCAAATTAATCTTTAAATCTAAACAGTTTAAAACTTCTTTTTGAGGATTCAAAATACAATTGAAAGTAAACATGATATGAAAGAGTCAAATGAAATATGTAAAAAATGAGGAAGATAAAGTTTACATGAAACGATATGGGAAGCCAAACGAAAATAGAAAAAAGTATAATTCAATGAGACCCTGTTGTAAATGTTCTCAAATAAAAAAAAGCAAACTTAAGAGTGAAAATAGATATAGAAATAGAAGTGTTTGACGATATTTGATAAAAGTAGGTGGTGCCTGTGGTGTAATGGTTATCGTCGTAGGAAATGGACATGACAATACAAGTTCAAATCCTGGACGAGGCTGATTGCATTTCACATAGCACTAATACCCTTTGGAAAGGTATGAATCCAATTATTCTCCCTCCAGCTATGGGTAAATAGTAGGGCAGACTACTTATTTATAGATATTTATTTATTTAAATAATTGTTACATATT
This sequence comes from Sepioteuthis lessoniana, assembly GCA_963585895.1. Lineage (NCBI taxonomy): Eukaryota > Metazoa > Mollusca > Cephalopoda > Myopsida > Loliginidae > Sepioteuthis > Sepioteuthis lessoniana. The sequence goes on from OY757907.1 coordinate 20,033,853, forward strand.
CGATACCGTCATACATTTTAAATTTATAACGTTTTGTTATAACTTATTACCTGGCATAGACGAATTCTTCAGTAAATCTTAAGTATTAAATCAAATCTGGTTATATTGTTTCCATAGGCATAAAAATGCATTCGTGCTAATGGTAAGCTGGTGCCTGTGGTGTAATGGTTATCGTCGTAGGAAATGGACACGGCAACACGAGTTCAAATCCTGGACGAGGCTGATTGCATTTCACATAGCACTAATACCCTTGGGAAAGGTATGAATCCAATTATTCTCCTTCCAGCTATGGGTAAATAGTAGGGCAGACTGTGTTCTTCAGCCTTGGTGAGGCAACTAGTCTTGGAGAAGGAAAACTCTGAATTCAAACCTGTTAAACTCTGCTGAAAGAAATTGACCTTGTGTCATATCCTGCCCGAGCGGAGGGGTTGGGTAAATATGGATATTTGATAAAAGTATTTTGTGGGGAGGGGAATTAAATTATTGACTATATTATATACTTTTCACAGGTTTTGAAGTAATATACACGAAAATATATAATTGGGCAGGAATGTATATATTGTAAAAGTATACTTGATCTTATTCATAAGTTGCATAAAACAAATCATCTTTTAATTTCAAGACTCAGATCAAACAGATTTCAAGTAGATTTAGTCATATTTGACAAAACAAGAAAAAGGTATTTGAATAATAAATGTAGTTATAACAACAGCGGTTTCCAGACCAACGATCACCTCCGACCTTAAAGAAAAAGAAGTAAAACAGAAAAATAACTGCAAGAATCTCGCTCTAGAGATTTAGAAAGCATGGAATATGAAAATGACTCTTGTACCCAACTAAATCTCTTGTAATAATTTCAAAGACTAAAACAAATAGAAATTCAAAAGCGAATCAAATTAAGACGACAGGGCACTTCAAAATAGTAAATGTAGGACTAGAGATAAGACTATCATTCTTATGATAAATAAATAAAAGAAACTGAGACAAAAAGAATATTGAATAGGCATAACTGAGAGGAAAAGGCGATCCACTGTGAACTGTGCAAACGACTGAGATGTAACAAGGTAAATCTATCGTATATGCACCGAGCAGAAGCAATTCTAGAGAATAGTTAAATTCAGTGAGACATTGAAATTTAATGTGATCATTCACTCTTCACTTGGAAATCGAATTTAGACATCGTAAAGAAAGATCTGTCAGGTGTCTACAATCAATATAAATAAAGGGATGAGCATGATAATATTGAGTGATAGCAACATTTTAAAACGAAACAATAGCAACTCAGAATTATTTTCTGTGAATTAATAAACGAGTCATTGCAATTCATAGCATAAACTTACTTGGTGAATTTATTTCTAATTTGAAAGGGAAACATTTTATCAAATAATTGAATGAAACCTAAAAAGAAAAATTACGAAAATTTATATTAAACATTAACAAGCATATAAATGATTATGGAAATAATTATGGTAAAAGAAAGAAGTGTATTATATAGGAAAAAGAAAAGATATGAACTGGTGCAATGAAATAAGTTTTAATAAAGAGAAATAATAATGAATACATTGCACAACTTAAAAAAAAAAACAAAAAAACAGAAACTTACCAATTTGTTAGACTTGTTTCCTTGTCCGAATAATTAAGATTGTGTCCAACATTATTTATTGATATTTTTCTAGCTTTTTTCTTGGAAATTCTTTCATTCATTGCCATTTTCCCTCTTGTCTATTCCAATTTCGGTCTTTTCAATTTCCTTTTTTCCTCCGGTATTATGTTTTGCATCCTCTCTTTTCATTTATTGTTTTTCAGATGTTGATTTTGGAGATAGCAACACTTATTATGATGATGATCATTCAATAATTTATTTGCTTCATTTATTTCTTATATTCCAACGGAAATACATTTTTAATGGCTATTACTCTTATTGTCAATGCGTCCGATATTTAGAAATGCTTATCAATTAAACAGTAGTTAGAGATACTGGCAGAGTTGTTGTTGCTGTTGTGGTGGTGGTGGTTATGAGATAAGTAAAAGATGAATTCTGAGGATGATGAGCTGGAGGTTAGCGGGAGAAAAGAAGTGAAGCAGACAGGAAAATGAAACAAGATTTAATTGATGTTGTATATGTGGGTGTGTGTGTGTGTTTGTGTGTGTGTGAGAGAGAGAGAGAGAGAGAGAGAGAGAGAGAGAGAGAGAGAGAGAGAGAGAGAGAGAGAGAGAGAGAGAGGTGAGGGGGAAAACTAAAGAAAATGTGTTGAGAAGCCGAATAAATAGAATAAAGTTCTCCCGTATGTGTCGTATTTCTTTGTTTGGCTTGAGACAATGAGACTAATGAAACTTGTCTAAATTTCACAAAAACTAACTCCACCATTCTTGAAAATGTCTAGTGACACAGATGAAAGTGCTCGAAATCTTTTGAACAATTTCTACGTTTATTTGGATTTACATTCTCTTGTCTGTAAAAAAAAAACGAATTCAGACGTCCTGTTCTTTTTAACCAAACTTGTATCAATGAAAAACTACTGCCCAAATATACGAGGATCATTAAATAAGTTTCCAGACTTTTTCGTATGGGCTTCTTTTATTGATAGTACACACATGAAATTCTAGTCCCTTTCGAAGTACTCTCCCTCGGCTGCAATGCACTTGTCGAACCGTTTCAATAACTCCTGAAAGGCCCCATCAAAGTCCTCTTGTGTGAGCGTGTCGATGATCTTCGTCACAGCCTCTTTCATCTCCTCAATTGTCTCATAACGACAGCCTGTGAGCTTAGGGAATAACCAAAAGTCACTGGGAGTAAGGTTTGGACTGTAGGGAGGCTGAGGAACTGTGTTGATGCCCATCTTGGTCAAATAGTCTGTGTCAAGGATGGAGTTGTAGAATGTTGCATTGTCCAGATGGAAATGCCGCTGACCCGATTTGTAGAGTGCTGGACTCTTCCGACAGAATCTCTTCCTAAACTCCCTTAAAACCTAAACATAGTTAGTTACCCTAACCCTAACCCTTTGGCCAATCAACTCTGGTGTATTGATTTCCTTACTAGTCCTACACCTCTCATCACCCCTCACAGACTCCCTGCCTTCCTTGAATCTCTTATGCCACTCAAAAACTGATGCTCGATTCACGCAAGATGGTCGAAAAGCAGTCTGAAGCATTCCATACGTTTCGGTGGCGGCATTTTTTCCAAGTTTAAAACACAATTTTATTGCATATCGTTCTTCTTAAGTGTCTTCACGTCCAGGTTGCATTTTTGAACTTCACCAGCCGTGACAATTAGGCTTTAGTAGGGTGTATTCCAATTGGTGCTGTAGCTGTTAATTTGAACCTGAAATAATGAAAATTGGTCAATCATCTCATAAAATCTATAGCAATAACATAGTGAATTTTCAAGAGTCTAGGAAAAATTTAAATGCCCATACGAAAAAAAGTCCGGAAACTTATCGTATGCACCTCGTACTCTTATGTTGATTTCCTTATAGAAAATAGTTATAGATTTTATTTCTTAGATAATATTCTTGTCACAAAATCATTAAATGTATTTATTCTGTATATGCCACGCAAAAACTGATGCTCGATTAATGCAAGATGCTCCAAAAGCAGTCTGAAGCATTCTGTGGTATTTTTTCCAAGTTTAAAACACAATTTTATTGCATATAGTTCTTCTAAAATGTCTTCACGTTAAGATTGCATTTTTGAAATTTCCCAGCTGTGACAATCAGGCTTTAGTAGGGTGTATTCCAATTGCTGCTGTAGCTGTTCATTTGAACCTGAAATCATAAAAATTGGTTAGTTATCTCATGTACAGCAATAACATAGTGAATTTTCATGAGTCTACGACAATTTTAAATGCCTGTACAAAAAAATGTCTGGAAACTTATTGAATACACTACTTACATTGTTTAAAACAAAAGTGTAGATGATTTATTTAATGACTTTATTTGGAAAGTAACCATATGATATGCAACTAAACAGTATGAAATAGATAATTAGATTGCCATTTTCAACGATCCAACAGGAAATTGATAAGATTTTTTTCAACAAGTTTGTTAATTTGCATTTACGCCTTTCATTTTTCGTGATACTCAATATTCATTCAGAGACGACGGGGCACCATTGAATTCATTCTTTAATCAGATTCAACGTAGCTTTCGATTTTGTTTGATGCAATCGCCTTATTCATTCTGTAGCAGAAAAAACTTCGTATTTTTGCAAGGCGCGTAAATTAATTTGATCGTTATGGTCGTCCCATATTTTCACCCAATGAGGATGACTTATCCTATTCAGCCCAGACCATTTTCCTGGACAGCATAAAAATTGTGAAAGCTCGCCAAACTACCTCTTTCTCAGAACCTTTCGAGCAGGACGGACGTACTTCCTGTCCGCTCCCTTCATAGCAGCAGAATCACAACACCATAAGGAAAGCCATCTTATGAACCTTTTGAGTCAACTCTCTTAGACTAAGGGTTCTCAGTTGAGCATGTATTAGATGCATGTAATCCGCCACTTATAGGAAAACTTTTAAATCGCCTCTAACTTTTGCTATGTCTACAGCGACGCGTAATTCGTTCAGATATCCAGCTACCTCATTCCTGGGCAACCTTTCTGGAGACCTTCATGCCTCTCTCCTACAACAACCAGGACCACACATTTATGGGTGACTACATCATTCCTGCCCTTAAACAGCAAACACGACTCTTGCTATGTCCGCTCAGACATTCAGCATTGCCTTGACTGTAGAGACGCACAATCCACTCAGGCATTTAGCTGCTATAATTCCTCCTCAACTCAATAACTCCTTCCTTCCTTCCTTCCTTCCTTCCTTCCTTCCTTCCTACAAGAATTGCAGCATAAAGGTACCCTTTATTCTGGCTGCCATTAAACCTTCTTGAAAACCTTATGGCATCTTCGTTATCCTCCATTATTTTCCTTCTAATATACCGAGGAGGTAACGTAACAATTTTCCTCGCTAAAATTCTTTTATCTAATCAAATCAACATTACCAAATTTCATTTTACTTTTGACTTATTCTCAAAAAACATTATCATTGCGTTGTTACCTCGCAAACATTTTCCATCATAGAAAAAATTCTTCTGAAAAATGATTGATTGAAATCAGTTTAGATTAAAATGATATAATTTTGCTAATTTTGATTTTTAGTACAAATGACTTATTTGATTGTTTTTGATGCATTAAGTTCAGATTGGATCAAATGGTGTGAAAGTTTTGAAAGGTTTTCATTAAATTTTCCTGTCCTTTCTGTGTTCAGGCTATTATATACGAAAATATGTATATGACACGATCAGGATGTCTTATAACTTTTTATGGACAGCAGCTGAATGTTTATCAAATTTATCAATACCGTCTCCGATGTCACGTGTTTATTTCGGCGAAACGCAGGCAAAATCCCAGACTGTGAGCTAAACGTCTTTCGGTAATTAAAACGCAGAAGCAAAGTTAGGGTTTGTCAAACGTTTTATCAACCGACAGGAAAAGTTAAAACTGAACAGGAATAAAATACATTTTGATAAACACGTGTATGGATCGATGTACAGAAAAGTTAGATGGGGCTGGAAGCTTAAAATATCTTAAAGAATTGTGAACTTAATGAAGCAGACTGTTTTTCGATAAAAGGAGTTAATCAAACGAAGGAAGTGAATAATAGAAATGATATTTAAGTAAGAGCCGAGTTAACGAGCAATCACCTTATTCATTCTGTAGCAGAAAAAGGCTAACATGTAGTAAAAAGTAAATAAAGTTCACCTAAAGGGAAATACTACAAAATATCAAATAACTGCCCTAGTTCTATACTTGGAGAGGAGAAAGGCAATATTTCTTACCGACAATTCTCACAATATCGGGATTATTTGGAAAGTTTAAGATAGTAGCTGCTTCCAGCAAATCTCTGGTCCCTTTATTCGATCAAGAGACGAAATCAGAAATTGGAGACGAGTCTTCGAGTGTATCTTTGGTAAATCAAATATTGCTGGTATTTTTGGTTAAATAATTCTAAACAAAGAGAGAGAGAGAGAGAGAGAGAGAGAGAGAGAGAGAGAGAGAGAGAGAGAGAGAGAGAGAGATGTGAGTGCAGATTGTTAAATTACTTGCATTATATTCGTATTACATATCTTTTAAGATGCTCATCCCTAATGTTCATAGATTGATTTGAATGATGTAAAATACAGAAAAAACAAAAATATAAACATAAATCTTTTAAAATTACTCTCTCACAAAAATATTTCGCGACAAAACTCCTCAGAAAATTCCCACAAAAATATTAAAGATATTTGCAATATAAAAGTTATTAATTAGGAAATCTTTTTCTCGTCTTATAAATAAGACCAAGTCAATTAATACTTACAGAAACTGAAGGATAGCAGCTTCTTAATGTATAAAAGTTTTTCTTCAAGATCAAAGACGAATATCTAACAATAATATTGAGACCCTTATTAAATCAAGCGCATGGTTGCAAGAAAAGGACAAAACACAGAGTTGCAAATCAAACAAGAAGACAAGTGAAAAATTTAACAATTATATTAACAAACAAGAAACAAAAAAAAGGTTCAAACAATTGTGTTGATAAATATAAGAATGTCTGTGAAGTTGAAAAAAAATGTTCGTAGTTGTTTGATAGGAACGAGTTAGGAAATTTGTGTCGAGTGGTAGTGAAAATTGAGACGTAAAATGTTCCAAAATTTGTGTGTGTGTGTGTGGGGGGCGAGTCACAGACTTACGCGGTCAACCAAAGTTTATATCGATAGGGAAGGAGAAACGTCGGTGTTGAAAAGGTGGATTGTTGATGGGATGGTGATTCTCGGGTCATGCAGCTTCCATCAAATGCCGCCGTAAGAAGGATAAGACGAATTTATGCGATGTTGAATGTTGTAGGCGTCGTGGTCGATGCTCTTTCTGGAAGTCTCGGAGCCGAGTGCTTTTTTTAAACTTTCATTGACCATTTTATAGTCACGTTTAGGTCGAATCAGCTCCCCAAAACTTTGAAGAAGGTTGCTGATTGGGTGAAAAAAAAACCCAAACAAAAAAAAAAAAAAACAAAAAAAAAAAATGAAAAAAGAAAAAAAAAACAAAAAACAAAAATAGAAAAGGATCGTTTAAATCGTAAATATAAAGTTACATTTCAACCGAATGGATGCGCGGAGCGTACCTGAGTAGCGAAGTGTTTTATTCATTTTGGTTTCGGGCCATCGTCTAGACAACATCCAGCTTTTAAAATGTATGTTTGTGGTGTTTTATTTGTTTGTTTATTGTTTTTGCTAGTGAATTAGTATAGAATATATAAGTTAATCAGAAAGTATTTTTGTATATAACACCCTTTTATGGATGTATTCTCAGGTTATTCAAAAAAAATTTTTCTTGACAAAAACGAGACAACTTTTTTGCATTGATGAAAAAGAATGTTTTCAAATTGATTTAAATTCTTTAAGAAGAATCTCGAAGATAAACTTTCAAAACATTTTAGCAATAGTTAAGAAACATCTCTATAGACAACTATTCTTGGCTTTTTATAGATATACATTTAAATTTATTTAGTTGAACTGTTTTGAAATTTTCAAATCAGCAGTTGAAAATAGCTTGAATGTCATTGGCTTATTCTTAAAGTTGGACAGTTACAGTCCCTTTGTTGGTATTAAACGACTGGGCGGTTTGTTTTTACCTGTCTGTAGTCTGCCTTTTCACCTGCCCGAGTCTGTAGTCTGCCTTTTCATTGACTCAAGTCTATGAGTCTTTCGTCATGCTGTTAAGTCTGCTAGTAGTCCGCCTTTTAACAAGTCCTGTTATTCCCTGTAAGCCAGCCAGCCAGCCAGCCAGTGGAAGTTGGGTTGAAAGCAAAGTTTATCTTTTTTACAGACTCCACCGGCCCTACAGAGAACGGTGTAAAATTTGCAATTAACTAAGTGAAAGTTAATTGGTTTCCGCGGTAGAAGCGAAGCCTAGAATTGATTTATTTCCGAAGGAAACAGAAAAGTTTTTGTGTTCTCCATACTCGAGGCGAGTAATGTGGTAATATGCTTCTCACAGTACTTTATAGTGGCCTTGGTTCCGTGATTACCACATGCGTTTCCGGGTAGTTGGTTTATCAACTCCCTTTGTGCCCACGTTGTTTGAAAGCTCTATTGATTGGGGATGACACAATCTATCCGGAACTTCTAACAGTCGGGATTGTTCGTTGGAGCAAGTCACCTGAGTGTTGGCAACTCAAAGACAAGAAAAACTCTCCGTTAACAATTAACAATTCTAATTCAAATGATTCAGTTTAGCATAACTATAGTTTTTGATTATACACAGTTAAATCTCAAAACAGTTCTATTTCAAACAATTCATTTTAGCGTAAGTACAGTTTCAATGTCAAAAACAGTTCGATTTCAAACAATTTCGTTTAGCATAAGTACGTAGTTTAAATGTCAAAACTTCAATTTCAAGCAATTCAGTTTAGCATAAGTACGCAGTTTAGTTCTATTTGACCCATAGATAGGATCCTATCAGGTGCTACCTCTCCAGTCCAGAGGTGTCTTGGGAGTGATAGCAATGAAAGAGTATTCCACATTCTCTAAAGCTCCTGCATTCCTGGAACCTCACCATCAGATTGTTTAGTGTCATATCCAGGAGACTCATTGGAGGGGAGTTTTACCCCTCTGCAGAGATGCAGTCGGTATATTCTACAGCCCCAGCCAACAGGGCAATACAGAGAGTGAAATATAAAAACAGTTTTATTTCAGATAATTCAGTTTAGCATAAGAATGCAGTTTAAATGTCAAAACAGTTCTATTTTAAACAATTCAGTTAAGCATAAATACACAGTTTAAATGCAAAAACAATCCCCTCTCAACCAACACAGTAAAGTTCTATTTGACCTGTTGATAGGACCCTATCAGGTGCTACCACTACGGGCTAGAGTGGACCTAGGAGCAATAACAATGAAGGGGTACTCTGCATTCCCGAAAGCTCCAGCATTACCGGAACCTCACCATCTGATTGTTTAGTGCCATATACAGAACACTTGTTGGTGGGGGGTCTTACGCCTCTGCGGAGATGCAGTCGGTGTATATTGCCGACTGGGCAACTTCGAAATTGACTTTTCAATTTCTTTCAAAGTTTATAAGATTTTTTTTATGTTTGATAAAAAGAAAATTAAATTTTCCTAAATAAGTTTTTAACGCCAGTGAATGTTTTATATTATAATAGTAAATCTTGAGAGATATTTTTTACAAGAAGAAAGAGTTCAACGGTTTACACGGTAGTAGAGAAGATTAGAAGTGGTTTCTTTCCGTAGGAAATGGAAAAGCTGCAGAATTCTCCCGACTTTTTGCGAGTAATTATTGGCAGAAATTTTTTTACAGGAAGAAAGGATAATGAACATTATTGCTTTATCAGTGGTACTGAGAGTTCTTCACGCGCGTGCGCACACACATACACACACACACACACACACACGCATGCGCATGCGCGTGCGTGCATGTGTTGTAACTGTTTAATAAGTTATAATAAACACATAAAAATTATTAGTTTAAATTCATGACATTAAAAACTATTTAAAAACAAAAAAACTACACTGAAGTTTCTCTGATTTCAAAAACGGTGACATCCATTTTTATTTCTAAATATCAAGAAGATGGCTGACCCCACTCCACCTCAAACCAAAGCGAAGCAAATACATAAAAACACAAAAACAAAAAACGTTTGAATAATTATTCCACGAGAATTTGCTAAACATTTGTAGTATTGAAAAAACATTTAAACTAACCTTGTTTATAAGAGAGATTGCTTCCCTACCCACACACAGAGTATTAGGCATAATTGTGGCTTTTCTAATAAAAGCAAAGAATTAGTCATTAAATAAAGTTAAATATATAATAATAAACTACTTTCATGGTCTCTTTTGATGTTGTTATAAAGAATTGAGTTCATGGAGAGTAATGAGAAAATAAACACTCATTATTTTAAAATTGCATAAGTAATTGATTCGATAGAAAAATGGTAGTTACGTCATAATTGAATCATTTACGCGAAAGAAGAATATAAAAAAGATTAAACCTTAAAGTTCAACTGAAAGACAAAAACAAGAAAAAAAAATACTACTAGTTTGTTGTTTGTTTCCTGGCCTTTGGGGCGCCCCCTTTGGGGGGTGCCGACGGGACCGAAGGTATTTTTGGATTTTACCTGACGCGTGTGGGCTGCGGCCCTGCGTCCGGACCCACTTTTAAAAAAGGGCCTTGTGCCATACTTGTCCGGTGGTGGGACGGAGAATAAATAAAGAAAGACAAAAACAACTATAAAGGCATAAATTGTTTGCTGTTTTGCTTCCTGGCCTCTGGGTCGCCCTCGTTGGGGGGGGGGGGGTGCCGACAGGGCCGTAGGTGTGGGCTGCAGCCCTGCGTCCGGATCCATTTTAAAAAAGGCCTTGTGCTGTACTTTTCCGGTGGTGGGACGGAGAACAAATAAATAAAGACAAAAAATGGAGGAGCCCGTGGTGTAATGGTTATCGTTGTCGTAGGAAATGGACACGGCGACTCGAGTTCAAATCCGGGAAAGACTGATTGCATTTCACATAGCACTAATACCCTTGGGAAAGGTATGAATCCAATTATTCTCCTTCCAGCTATGGGTAAATAGTAGGACAGACTAGGTTCTTCAGCCTTGGTGAGGCAACTAGTCTAGGAGAAGGAAAAACTCTGAATTAAAACCTGTTAAACTCCGCATAAAAATTGACCTTGTGTCATATCCTGCCCGAGCGGAGGGATTGGTAAATAGGATAAAGACAAAAATAACACACAATCACATACCCATAAACAAGTGGTGTGTAATCCTGCGAAGTCAATATTATATTATTCAACAAATCGGTGAAGCATAAATAAGTAAGAAATGCCCACACATCGAGCGGATTCGAATCACCAGAACAAAATCTTTTGTTCAGATCAGTAAAAAATTAAGATCCAATATTAAAGGAGTGGTTTCTGGAATCTGATTAAACGTTCTGTCCAATCAGTCACGTGCTGTGCTTTTGCTTACCTCTGCGCAGTTGAACTCCAAGGGGGTGTCCTCGTGGTGTAAAGGTTAAAGCGATGGACTGCGGAATCGTAATAAGCGAGTTCGTACTCCAGTCGCGCTATTACGTTCACTTTCGGGCAAATACCCTTGGGAAAGGTATGAACCCCCCTTATCCTCCCAGCTATGGGTTAAATAGTACCACTACTGTTTTTCTAGGAGAATAGCTTTGGCATTAAATAGCCTACAAAGGTTGATATGCCATTAAACAAAGAAACCAAACCAAACCTGAACTCCAAATGAACCTGTGACTGAGGTGATTTCTCGTGCAGAAATAAAAAAAAAAACTTTCATTAGCTTTTTGCTTAGATGTGGCACAAGGCCGTATGAATGGGGTACCCAATGAGACTCAAACTCACTCGTGTAAGTTTGCATTACACCACCGAGGCGCCCATATCCAATTACTATGTAGTCATTTATTAAGCTTTTTGCTTTGATGTGACGCATGTGTCCTGCTGGACAATTCAGACAACGGTTATAGGCGTTGGTTCCCTAAGCTTCTAAGGAGACGATCATCCGGAGGTTGCAGGTTCAATCCTGACAGCAGGCGAGTAACAATACAGGAATACTTAACCATATTTACCAACCCCTCCGCTCAGGCAGGATATGACACAAGGTCAATTTGTGGGAGAGAGTTCCTAATCTAATGGGGCAAAAGAAAGACTGGGTTGGGTGCGGTATGGGCAGTTAATTGCAGATAATATGATTTTTATTCACATGAAATTCCAAGATCTTTAACAAAAACGAGCTGGAGTAGGGGTTGAGGTGCAAAAACAATAGTGGAAGATCTTGGAGACTAACAACTAGATGACGGGGACAATGACACACAACATACTGCTAACTAGGTTTCAAGGGGGAAGAAACTTTGCCTACTTACCTGGGATGGGGTCCTGAAGGACCCTACCGTTGACGCAGGAAGGACCCTACCATGGGCAGGAAGAGGAGGGAAGGATCACTCCAACGTTGCCCCCTTTCGTACGACCAGGCTCGTTGCATTCACCCACCTTTTGTCGAATGTTATGCGATCCAAGCGTTTTCTAGCACATCTGATTTTGACCCTAAGCTGATGCCTAAAATACAAAACCAGATCACGATGAGAAAAGTTTGCATCGTCATACAACCCCTTCTTTCGCATCGTCCAAATCACCATTCTGGGTACAACTAGGATCGCGAGAAACACCACACGCTTCTTACCCTGAAACGGAGCTAAAACGTTGTCTACGATGTAACCAACGTCGAGCAACACGAGCTGCTTGGGTTCGATGCGAGCTGTCCACTCCCCGACGTGATCCCACAACAGGCGAACTCGCTCGCTGTAGTAGAAGGCGTGCTCTGCTGTTTCTTCTAAACCACTGCCGCTGCGAGCACAATCAGGCATGTCTGCCAGGCTCGCTCTGAAGTTCAAGCCGAGAAGGGGCAACGCGTTCCGTGCAAGACGCCAGGTAAGCGAGAACTCGGAGTGGTTCAAGAAGCTTGACCCTGGCGCCCAATTCCAGTGGGAGCTGATCTCCTCCGCCGTCCAGCCGTGCCGCTCTCTAAGAGGGTCCGTAGTGGAACCCACCACTAGCTCCCGATATAGCTCTTTTTGAGGCCGTGAATAGACACGTGTTGCCTATAGTAGCAATAAACCTTTATTGACTTAGTACCGGAAATTTGGGAAGAGTCGTTAACCGTCTATTGGGAGACAGAGGACATAACTCTACATAACTCCTTCCAGTTGCAAAGATCTTTACAATGATAATCTTTTCGGTGGATCAATCTTGTTGTAGCAATAAAAGCCTGAATCGGTCTCAACTAGCATCGACCTTGGCGACAGAGTCTTATTTATTATGGCTGGACTGATTTTGGGTGTCTTTATCCAAACTGGTTGTCCTTTTTCAAAGGAAGGACGCTCTTTGGCAATGATATTTGTCACAATAAAGTTTTGTTTGACTTTGGGCCAAATGTCAGCCTTTCTGTATTTCTGTTTCCCAAAGTCTGTGAGCCGTTCGGTGAATTCTTTCTTGTACCATTGCCCATCAATTAAGATAATATTAATGGCTTTCAGTAGATTTTGGAATTTAATTGTGAGCTTGCTTTTTCTATGGCCTCCACTCTTCCAATGATCTTTATATGTCTCTTATGTGTTGGTTGAATGAGTGAGGAAATTTTTAAAAATACTGATCCGGGCCTATAGTCACGTCTGTAACCTGAAAGTTAAAGTTTAGGCAGCGATTTTAGCGGTGACTTTGACTTTGGCTTACTAATTGATAGTATCATCTATGTCTGCATATACATTTTCACTGAACCTAAAAATTGTTGCTCTTCTTTTTCCTCAATTATTTCCCTTTCTCTTGGCTTATTGTTCAAACAAATGCTAGAATGCTTCTTCTACGAACAAATTCTTGCCGGACAGTCATTTCTATTGTCGGAAGAAAATTGTCCGCAACGCATGTATTTCTTGGGTATCCGTTTCGATTTCGTTTGAGGTTTATTGAAATTATTTTCATAGTCTCTTTTCTTTGTAACCCAGCTGGTATTGGCAGCATCAACACCAGAAGAAATAGTTTGTGTTTGTTGGTTAGACGTCTCATGGGCTCGACCTATTTGAAGGTACTTATCTTTGATAAGTTGTTTATCTGACTACACTTTTTTTCATACAGTATCATCTCTAACTCAAATAACGACTGGGACACGAATAAATCTATCTTGTAACTGTCCGAAATTGCATTTTTTTGCAAGTTGTTATTGGATTCTATATTTTTTGACGCTTCTTGCTTTCGGAGATGGAATTTGTAAGATTTATTGGCTTTGAAAACTCCTCAAATTTTTTTTTATCGCAATATCAAATTTAATCTTGTCTTCTTCAGTCTCTAGATTTAACTTGTCATAAATGTCTCTTCCCGATCATTGCTAAGAATACCGAAGTCTGCTATGGAGTGTCTGCTTCCTTCGACAGTCAATTAGCGATAGAATAATTTAGAAAGTTATGTTTATATTTTCGTCAGTTGTTAGCAACATTTCTAACAAGCGCCATTTTTCGAGTGCTATTTTCAATAACGAATTACATTATAGAAAAATTAAAAGAAAAATAAGAATTATTGTACTCATACTTCCTTTTTTTGTATGTGTTTGGGAATATTCTTTGTTTTCTTTACATTTCTCTTTTTTTTGTAAGGGTTTTATTTCTTTTTTAGGTGGGTGGGGATGTGGGCCTGGTTTTGTGTGTCCAGCCGAATATCCTTTGTAGGTTTGGTTCAACTTTAGCTAAGAATTTTCCTGTTAATTTTTTTTTTCCTGGCTAAGTTACTTTGGTAATTTTTTTCCGTTCATAAAACAACTTGTGACACTATGCAGTATTTTGAGGCCTGAGTTTAGAAAAACAAGAAGAGACAAGAGATAGACATATGTTGCCTATAATAGCATTAAACCTTTATTGACTTAGTACCGGAAATTAGGGTAGGGGTGTAACCGGTTTCTTAGGGGGTAGGGGACATAACCCTACAGTTTTGTGGGATCATAAAGTGTTAATACTGAGTTTAGCTCTCGTAAATGCTGCCTCGAACACCCGTGACCTCTTCCATTTTTGATCATTTGTTAGAAATGATGTAAGGGACGTAACTCTTTGGTCAGACTAGGTTAGCCGAGTAAGGAACGAAATTGTTTTATATTGTTTGACTGTGGTGTTCCGAGGATGGTTTGCTCTTTCCCTGGATTTTTCTTCAATTCTTGAGCAGTTATATCAATGACACAATAGGTAATCCTTTCTCAGAAAAATTCTTACTTTTCTACACTTGCACTTAAGTTGTTCTTCTGGAGGAGTTTAAGTACTAATTCCAAATTGTATGAATGTTCCTATCGTTATCACCTGTGATTATGCCTTCCGTTTTTAGCACGCCGGTAAGGGTTTGATCGATCAAATATTGTCAGATGTCAGGGCTGAATGGGATTCCAAGTGTCAGTCGATTTTGTTGATATAACTTCAAGTGCTTGTTAAAGGTTTCGACGACTCATCCATTTGGATTTGAAGACATACCTGTTTCAAATCTATCTTCGTGAATCGTTTCCCACCTGCAAGTTTAACGAATATATCTTTAATCCTGTGCAAGGGATACTGACCTATTTTCAGACATAGGCTTACAGTGGATTTGCAGTCTCTACTGCTCCCTTCCGTTCCGGACTGTCTCACTACTGACATTCTTAGTGTCACCACTTTGTTGGTTTGTGAGCAGGTCCTTCAGATTATCAATGGCTTTCTGCTGTGGCTGATCAAATGACCATTCAACACCATTTTGGAGTAATGTGCAGAGTGGAGCAGTAATTTTGAAGTAGTTGGTAATGAATTTACATAAGTAGTTGCTCATGCCGAGAAAACGTTGTAACTCTTCTCTGTTTTAGGTTTGGCCATTTTTACAATTCTTTCTATTTTAGAAGCGTCGGTTTGAGTCTTTCTGGGGCGATTTTATGTCCTAAGTTGATCAGATCATTTGCTTTCACTGACTTTAAGACCATGTTGCCTGATACACTCAAATACAAGTTTGAGCCTCTGGTAGTGTTCTTTTAAGTCTGACGACCATACAATTGTATTGTCCTGAACATTTGTGACTCTCTAGCGATCCTCAATGACATGATCAATTTCGATGTGAAATATCTCGTTTGCACTATGTATATCGTATAGCAGGCTCGTAAATATATAACGAAAAAGAGAGAATTAAATGCGAATAGTTTGAATTATTCTCATCGACAGGAATCTGCTTAAAGTTATTACTTACTTCAATCTTAGAGAAGTATTTCGCACCATGCACATCTACAAAGATTTTGTCTGGGGTAGGAAGTAGAAAACGTTCCCTCTTTATAGCTTGGTTTAACTTGTATTCAGTTTCGGACGTCGATGAAATTTGTTGTATATAGTAATGTGGAGAACATTTATCTCGAAGCCTGAGTCAATTTTAAAATCGACAATAGAACTGCTTGTGTCGAAATTTACACTCCAGCGTTTAATTTTTCAATCTGAATTGAGTTAATGGAGAATGTAGGTGGTTCATTTAAAAGATGTATTTCATGGTGGAGAACTTTGGCATTGATTGTTCCCAGGAAGAATTTTGATTGAGTAAGAATCAGATGAGTATCAGTATTTTTTTATTTACCGCACTTATTTTCGTGAATGAAAACTGTGGTGTAACTTAAAGTTACCTCCCTTAGATCATAAAATCGTAAATTATGAACTCTCCTGTTTTATAAGAGTAGTTTCGAGCACCTCATGTAAAAACATTACTCACACACTTTTATGTACTTCTCGTCTAATAAACCAACTCTAAGAGCTTACACTGCATTATCATTATTAATTAATCCCATACAGTTAAATCCCATGATACTACAACAAAAACTGGTAAAGTGTCTTTTGCGGTTGCATTTTGTGCATCACTCGACATGTCGGTGAAAATGAGTACATAATTTATGGGGCTGTTTGCTGGATTGTTCGTCATATTCCTTGTGGTTAGTCTGAGAATGTGTTCTAGTTCTGTTTTTCTGTCAACGCTTTATGAATGAAATGTTCATTTTTGGAGTCTCGGAAGTTGCAAGTTCCGTAGATTGCTTTATTGTTTTTTTTTTATCATCTGACCAACTTAGTGTTAAGCCACCTTCCACGTGTAGGCGTTCTAAGACTGACAATTGAAAGGAGTCACGAAAGTCACGGAACCCACATGTACTCACACGTTGATGTAGTTCCGTCACGAGCTGTATTCATCCTACGCCCCACCAGCGTACGAATATGGCACAAGGCCGTTTTTAAGGTGGGTCCTGTCGCAGGGCCGAAGCCCAACGCGATAGGATGTTCCGTCACGAAGTCGTCGAATCTCTGATTATTCGTTTGCTTGCAAGTAAAACGCTAATTTCTTATTATTAAGTTTTTTGAAGAAAATAAGATTTTTTTTTAAAGAAATAACGCTGAAAAAAATGAGAAATATTAATGGAAGAGTTAAATTCTAAAGCAATTTGAAATTTGATAATGATGAAAATTTTATAAATCAAAGGATTTACAGAAGAAACTCACTTTCTCGCCACCTAAAAAAAGACAATTAAACTAAAAACAACATAAAAAATATTAAACCAAAATCTAAGACAAAAAGCAAATCTAATGATCAAAGGGAAATAACTTTAAATTCACAATATCATTTCCCTTGAAGCACATATCAAAAAGTCATACTGTTAAATAGATGATGAAACCAAATTTTTGTAAACAAGTGGAACCTATATATACTTGTATTTACCAACTAACACCCAATTCATAAAGTCTGTCGTAGATTCTATAATATACATAAAAGTCAAATTCAATAATTTCCACAATATCTTTTTAAAATTATATCTATCAATTAAGTTTAAATCCTCAATGTCTTTTAAAGATATTTAGATTAAAGATTTTTTAAAATTATGAGATGGTATTTTCTTCGAGAGCTAATGAATTTTTGAAAATTTCAGTTCATAATAGATTCACTGCAGCCTTACCATTTAAATTTTTCCGGCAATTCATCATAAGAAAGATAAATATTTCTTATTGAGGCTATTGTTGATGTAATTACATTTTATCTAACAAAAATATTATTAAAAAGGTTTACACATGTTATCAATTCTATTTTGTAAAGGAAGATTTATGGCCAAATTTTTCTTGAGGAATTTCGACACCTACGTAAAAAATGAAATCCTATGAAATATTTAAAAGGTTCAATTTTATTGACGGGATTTTTGTATTATTCCAGAGTAAGCGAGGAAACAATTTTGATAAACAATTCAGGCTCTCCGTCAAAAGGAGACACATCCTGCGTCTTCGAGAATCATACCCCCTCACTTTCCACTGTGGATATTATGTGAACTAAATATTAGAATCTTAAAAAGTATCAAGAAAAACTATCTGGCACAATTAAAAAAAATAACGGGAAAAGTCAGTTGATGATCAAATTTCAATAAAAATTTCAGAACTTATTCATTTGTAAACGAATTTATTAATAATATAGGTTTTGTATAAGAAAGGTTCCAGGAAATATTTTTGTTCATAAAACCTACCGCTCCATTTAACTCGATGCAATCTCAATAAATAATATTTTCATTGAAAATTACATAAGATTTTTAATAAAAATTAAACCCTAGAAATTCTAATCGGTTGACTTTCTTTTTTAAAAAAAGCTCATATTAAAAAATGGCTCTGAACTGAAAAATAAAAATATAACGAAGACAGGTTTTAAAAAGGCAATTGTTCAAAAATGATAACAAATAACTAAAACAATTTAGAACAAAGAGTAAAACTTACGTTTGATTTGAGGGGTATTAAACTTCAAAGGTGAACTATTTTCATAGTTTTTAAAAGCTTTAGTTTGGGTAATTTTTGGGTTACCGTAGGTTAGCCAAAGGTTATATTGACATCCTATTTTGCGTCTTAAATCAGAGTTGATTTATGTTTGTAAGTTTAGTTTGCTAATCAAAAATCAAATATTTTTCTGACATTCTCTCTTCCCTATTAATAATTCAAACCCCACAGATCTTAAATATACTTTAAGGTATTATTTTCTATGAAAACCTTTAATTGGGTTGTGTTCTATAAAAAACATGTTTTTCCATTAAAATATACAATAGAGTTTTGAATTGAGAAGAAAAACTTTGCTAAGAAAATAAGTCTAAAATATATTTTATTTTATTGATTAATGCTTTTGTTTTAAACGTTTTTACTGAATAATATGATCAGGAGTGAAATTCCACTATATCAGTGTTTTCCATTGATGCTACTTTTCCTGTCAGCAATACATCTCTGTATATGTGTTCTCTACTTTGAAAATGATTAATTACATTTATCATGAATTTCAAATTTGTAATCCATAGGTACTAATGCATACCAAGATAAACAATTTTGTTATAATTTTATACAAACATTTTTAGGTAATAAAACCTGGAAAGAGTAAAGCAATAAAAAAAATAATCTTAAAGGCTACAATGTGTAACAAGCAGTAGTGCAAGATGCAAAAGAGTATGAAGAGAAAATTATTCAATCAAAATTCAAGTCAAATTTCCATGAGAGAAGAAATCTGCCATGAATTCGTCCCAGCCTTGTCCTCACTCCTCTTATTCTGTACCAAGAGATCCATAAAGTTGGTCTGAACAAATATCTGCCTGACAACAATATGACACACTCCAATGTAGGCCTCAGAAAATTGACTTTGAATTTCCATATGATGCTGTGAGGTGACGGTTTTTAACTATCCATTATAAACGTGTTATGAACAATGGAGAAGCCGTTTCTTGATCATGGCTTTTGTATTCTGAGGAATGGTAGGGCTTATAGAAAAAAGAATTGAAGGATCACAAATCTAGTACTTCCAATCAGAACTGTTTTAGGAATCCTCAATGAATCAACCATAGATAAGAAAGAAATGCAGTTTTTTTTAAAGAGACATTTTTCGAGGGATGTTTTGGAATAGCTAAATGGTATTGTTATCTTTCTTTCAGATAGAAACCTTGCCTTAAACAGCTCAGAAGTATTAGGCTCGGCCAACAATGGAAACTTTGCGGGATTGTTTGAGCTTTTGGCAAAAAAAAAAGAATTCAGTATTGAATGAACTGCACAATGAGATTACTTGGTTGGTTCAGATTATCATAGAAAATAAAGAAAGTTTGAAAATTGCCTTTTGATTTTTCTTAATTACAATAGTACAAATAATTATGTAAAAATCAAACAACTAAATGAGTTGTTTACCTTTTAAGGAATTGAAAGACTGAAACATAAAATTAGTAGGAAGATAGAGAAAGCAAACAATAAATCATTAAAAGCAGGTGAATAGAAAATGAGAGAGAAAAGCAAAACAAAAATACATCGATCTCTATCTGCCAATATCCGCTGCGGAGGTCGAGAATGGCAAAATATTTATTGCCTTGTCCGATTTTGTGGAATAATTGGTCAATCCTTGGCATGGGGTACGGGTCAAGACCCACCAGCACCCTGTTTAGGGTTCTCTTGAAATGGCAACGACTTGAATCGTCCCATTCTTCATGTGTACGGCGAATACTATTACTTCCTATCAGAACTGTTTTTGTCAATGGATGCAACTTCAAGGAATCCTTAATGAATCTACTATAGATAAGAAAAAAATGCAACTTTTTCTGAAAAAGATACATTTTTCGAAAGATTTTTTATAATAATAATAATAATAATAATAATAATAATAATAATAATAATAATATTGTTATATTTCTTTCTGATAGAAACCTTGCTGTAAGCGGCTCAGAAGTATAAGGGTCAGCCAACAATGGAAATTATGTGGGATTGTTTGAGCTTTTGGCAAAAAGTCCAGTATTGAATGAGCTGTACAATGAGATTACTCGGAATTAAACAGTAGACAACTTGTGACAATTAAAGGTGGCTGAATACATTGCCACTTTTCATTTCTGAAGTCACCAATCAAGAAAAAGTAATTATGATTCTTTGCTATATCAAATGTAATCCAGGAAAAAAGTCACAGTGAGGCCAGTCATATGATAACGGAGCCATTACGAAAGGAAATCCGGCTGGTGTACAATCGCAAATTCTCAAGACAAATCCTGAAACTTTGTATGTGCTGTGCAATAATCATTCACTGAATATGGTTATTGTTAACTTTACCTAGTTGTCAACTAAAACTTTGTATATTTTGTGTGTGTTCTCCCAAAGTTGCAGATTTTCTTTGTCTCCAAAATGCTTGAGCACTTTAAATATGCAATTGTCAATGAAATCTCAATCAAACACTCGTTGGGAAATTTGAATCATCCGTATTAAAGCACTTTGATGCTGCTTGGCAAATATTTTGAAGACTCAAGAATAACTAAAAGAATTTTCGATAAAGAAGAAAAATAGAACAACAGCCACGGAGGCTCGTTCATTGATAATGCAAATTGAATCGTGGAGTTTTGTTTTGTTAGTCATCATTTGATATGACAGTCTTTTCCAAATTAACAAACCTAGTAAAACAATCCATCCCAATAGTATCTTCAGAGCTTTTATGGACGACATCACCATTCTCGTCCCGTCCAAAATCGCTGCCGATGATTTACTACAAAGGCGAGTATGAAGGCTAATCCAAAGAAAAGTTGAAGCCTTTTGTTAGTCGGAGGATCTGTCAGAGAGATCCATTTCAAAATTGGGGGTGATACAATCCCAACAGTCAGGGAGAAGCCGGTAAAGAGTCTCGGAAGTCTTTATTCAATCCCACTGACTGATCGTCATAGGGGTAGAGAGGTCCAGAAAGTAGCCTTGAAGGGGATTAAATCAATTGATAAAACTTGTCTACCCGGAAAGATGAAGGCTTGGTGTTGCCAACATGGTCTGCTACCCCGTCTTTTGTGGCCCTTACAAATGTATGAGATTGTGCTATCTCGCGTTGAGCGGATTCATCAGTATAGCAACAAATACCTGCGTAAGTGCCTCGGAATTCCTCCTTGTTTTTCGAAAATAGGTTTATATACCAATTCTGGAAACCTACAGCTCTCAATATCTTCACATGTAGAAGAATTCAAAATTGGGAAAGTACGCCTTCACATGATGATGAAGGGCTCAGCCGACGAGATCATTCGGAAGGCGTATCCAGAAATTAAATCAGGTACGAAGTAGTCGGCTGTTAAGGCCGCCCAGGAGGCGGAATGCAGCCTACGAATCAAAGACATCATAGGCGTCACTCAAACCAATCGAGCAGGGCTGGGTATCACGAGCACCAAGATATTCTCCAAAGTGCGTCCAAAGAGAAAAGGAGACACGGTGAACGAAGAAGTCAGGATGTTTGAGGGGGAGCAAAGAACAGCTAGTGCTGTTACTCAGGCCAAACAATGTGCTTGGACAAAATGGAATGATATCGAACCAATTAAATTATCGTGGAAATCCGTAATTGCAATGGAACTACTGGCGATATCATTCCTTCTTCGTTCTACATATGATTTCTTACCAAATGCGACCAACCTAAAATTATGGGGATATACCGATTCGGATCTGTGCTTGTCGTGTAAAAGTGATCGGGGTACCTTGCGCCATGTACTACCTGCATCTCCACAATCGCTTTAGATATACACATGGCTACATAACAAGATGTTAGAGGTGATCATAGAATTGTTAAGAGCACAATGTGAGACAGCAAACCAGCAACCTGTTACAGCCAAGGAACCCATAATTCAGTTTCTCAAAGAAAGTGAATACCCTGTGAGGAAACCAAAAAATTCCAATATGAAGCTACTGAATTGAGCTAGTGACTGTAAACTTTCAGCGGATCTCAAGACATCTCTACAATTTCCTGTTCACATTATTTAAACAGAGAAGCGGTCAGACATTGTAGCGTGGTCTGATTCAAAGAAGAGTGTCCTCCCCATAGAATTGACTGTTCCCCGGGAAGAAAACCGGGAGGAGGCACATGGACGGAAGAAAAATTGATACGAGACATTACGTGCCAACTGTGAGGAAAAGGGTTGTATATGCGATGTGATTCCTATTGAGGTTGGTTGTCGTGGTTTTCTGGGACACTCAGTCATTTCTCTTCTTTCAAAAATAGGAATCATTGGCAACAGTTTGAAAGTTGCCTCAAATCGTCTTCAGACCACGGCGCAGTATGCATCAAGTAGGATTTGGTCGAAAGGGAAAAGTCTTCAGCATGAATGAAATGCACGCAGAACCACCATTCCCGTGTGATTACGTAACACCAAGAAACGGTTACTGAAAGCGCGTAATGACTTCAACGGCCGAACGTGAACGCGTTTTTAAAAACCATAAACTGCACTGAAAAAGAAGAACGTAAATGTATCTCTGCTTTTAGTTGATTTGGCGTATATATATATATAATTCTTTTAAATACCTTATCCGGTGGCAAAAGCTGCTTGGTAGCGCCAGGAGTGGCTGTACCGCTTTGAGCTACCGAAACTTTGTTATCAGTCCTGGTTAGCGGCTGATGAGGGCAGGGTATCGCACGTGCTTTCACATTTTGTATTATGAAAAATATATCTATGAATGAATTTATATTTTTATTCCCAAAACTCATAACTATCAATCTAAAGTCAAATGTAATTTAATAGGTTTTCTGATTTATTCTCTCTTGTAGCATTTGAATTCCCTCTTGTAAAACTTGGGTCTCATATTTATGGCAGTGGAAGTGAACACTCCCACAAAATAGCAAACAAAACCAGCCTATTTACTATCATTAATAAATCATTGCAACCTCCCAAAACTCCTACTTAAAATAAAACTTAAAACTTGTATTCAACCACTCAAAACATAGATAGCATTTTCCAGCCAAGCACAAACACACATACATATTTTATACAACTCAGGGCTAGACTTTTTTTTTTCTGATTTAAAAAAAACAAATTAACAGAGAACATTAGGTGTCTGGAATAGTCAATTCGATAATAGGCGTTTGTTTGTCCACTAGAGACTACGGTATTCTCATGCGCACACACAGACACACACAGACACACACACACGTATATTACTTGATACATATTTTCAGTTTGTTGCAGTTAATATTACTTCCTACTCCACCAACACACAAACATCACCAAATTCAGTGACCGTTGTTATTTTCATTAATGAACATTGTATATTGAGAAATGATGAAGTAAAAACATTTTCTGGACGTTTTCACTTCCAGGACAAAGAAATGTACACACCCTTTGCATTTTATGGTAACAACTCGTATAATCAAACGTTATTCTTCCAGTTTTGTATGAATATTTTTCTTATTATTCAACCTCAAAGTTATATAGCAGCCCTTTCACCCGTTTCTTCGGTGCAACCACGAGTGAGAGCAAATTTTAAAAATGACAAATGAAAACACTTACGGATGGAAGTTTTCCAAAGTTCTTTTTTAGTCTGTTGCTTTTGATTGTTGTGAAACATTACTTACTTCCCAGGCATTGGAGTCGGGTGGATGAAGTAAGATTATAGGCTTGGACCCAGGGGGCTTTCTTCCCAAGCAGCATCTGTCTCCTTGTCTAAAAGAGGTCAAGGCTGGGTTTATTGTTTTGCACTTGAAGCGCCCCTCCAGAGGAACGTCGATGGAATCCATTAATTTTATGAAACCACAGTTCGGAAGGTTCGTTTTTTGCAGGCACTCTATATTAAACTGACCTTGTGTCACATTCTATTCTCATGGGAAGCTAAATGAATAACTACTTCTATCCAATTTTACTTAATGTTGAATATTCTATAAAACATTTTGAATTTAGCTTGTTACGTAAGAGGAGTAAGACTTTTTATTTTGCGAAATAACGCAATATATATTTTTTCTGCAATAAGTTAAATTGTGGCACAATAATGTGCATTCATGTGTGTGTGTGTGTGTGTGTGGATGTCTGTGTGTGCTCATGGAAGGGTGGTCAAAGAAGCGATTTTATCTTCAGCATTTTTGAGCAGCGTTAGATTGTCTGGAAGGTTTTCCTTTGTCTATTTTGGCACGAAAACCACATAAAGAACTCTGCCCGCGTGAACCCCCGAGACCGGAAGTAGGGGGCGGCAAGAACCAAAGACATTGGTCAGTCGAGACTGGGACGCTAAACCTTGCAGTTAAGCCGAGGACACCGGGACGTGCAGTTGAGTCTAAGACACAGAGACGAAGAGACCAGTAGGTTAAGTGTCTCGTTGTTGGGGAGAGAGACCCATGAGAGAAAGGTCTCGATTTGTCCCAGAAACCGGACGTTGAGCGGCGAAGACAATGACCAGAGATGAGTTAGCATTTTAGGTAGCTATTGGAAGTTTCACAATACATACAGAGTGCTGAAAAAAAAGAAGAAAAGTGCTATACGTCGCCTTCTCACGTTTTGGTGTCCTGAAATCCGTGTTTTGTCTTTTCTTCCTTCCTCCCTTTATTTGTTGTTTTTTTTTATTGTTATTTTTTTTATTCAATTTGTGAGATGCTCACTCGGTCGGATATAAGAAGAAATAACGGGTTCCTCACTAGACGGACGAAGGATCATTGGCCAACCAGCCGTGTGGGTTATTTCATAAACTATCTGATAGACAAAAACCTGAAACAGATACTTTTTTTCTCACTCAAGCGCGTACGCAGATAATTTGAGTAAAATATATGCACAATGAAATAGCTCATCAAATTTGTGTTGTGAGAATTTCCTTGATTGAGATAATACTAAATAATCGTTTGTGCCAAATTCTAAAGATATTCATTTCAAATAATTCTTGCATTATTTGAAGAGTTTATCTCAGTAATTTAATTCGATTTTGTATCATGATTGTATAATTAGGGGTCACTTGATCTTTTGTTAAAAACCTTCATTTTGGCCATATTCAAACGCTTTAAAAAATTATGAAACACTGCATAAAGAACTGATCAACTTGATTTTTAATTTTTTTACCAAAGAGTGAAATTAACTCATTAAAAATGACTATATTTATTTAAATAAATATTGTGAAACAGTTTCAATATTAACGCATACAACTCGTAAAGCTCATTGGAAATGCTGTCGGTGGGGTTTAGAATATTTGATTGTGTCTCCTGCAGAGAGCTAAGACCCCCCCCTCCTCGCAAAAGGATATGACACAAAGCTGCATCTGATGACGAGACTCCATTTCTGAAGATTTGAGGCGTATGCAGTACCTTTTCAAAACCATTACTTCCAGATCCACTCTGACTTAGTGTGATTGTACCTATTAACGTCTCATCTATGTGTTAGACCGATCTTTTTAAAAATTAAACTCTGCCTTCATATCAGGAATTTTTTTTTTATTTTGACTGTTTTTATTCTAATTAATCAATTTTTTCATTTTTATATTTGTATTTGGAAAGTTTTACTGTCTCAAACATATAACATGCACTCTCTAGTACTTGGCATCCTTGATGTCAACCCGTATAACTCTGCATACCTATATTTGGTGAGTATATTTTCTTATTTTTATTCTGGATATTTCGGACTTATACTTTTTCTAGGAGTACTTTCTATAATAATTTCTCTTCTTATTGTTAATGAATCTAGCAAGACTACATAAACAACTTAGTTAATTAATCAAATCAATGCCGCAAAGTTTGTGTGGCTTTGCATCAGGATTCCTTGTACATTTAAAATCAAAACGCAATGTGAACAAAACGATAACATATATACACATTTACTTAATTTGCCGTGAACATGAAAAGAAAAGGTATAAAAGCAAAGTTTTTTTTTTAAATAGTTCTTTAGTTTACTCAGAAAGTCCAAAAAATAAAAAGGTTGGATAATATGAATGTGTTTGTTGGACAGTAAAAATGTAGGCGTATGTATATGTTAGAAGCAAATTTAATTGTAATTGTTATTATATAACTGCGGAAGGAATTTTTTTTATATTATCATTTTTCGTTGATTATATCTTATCATTCGGTTTGGTTAGGCTTAGAACTATTCGGCTTAGTGCACGTGCAGGTGCACACATTGAGTGCATTTCATGCTCGTGCGCGGAGGATGAGACAATCACAAATATCATAATAAAAACCCTGATAATAAATGGGACTGGAGTGTGAATGACGTCATGCCCGGAAGCGAGGGGCTGGGAATTTTGGTGATTTTTGAAAAAAGCAGTTAGTTGAGATTCGGACCTGGGCGAGGCCAGTCCAGCTGAGGTCTACGGGATGCGCCGCGTGTTTGTTGGGTCAGTGAGTTGAGATTCTGACTCAGGGCCGAGAGTTCAGCTGGGGAGTTGACTGAAGAACGATGTAGAAACAGTCAGCATAGTAAAAATTGTCTCTCTCTCTCCTCGTGTCGAAAAACTAAAAGTCAAAAAGTGAATAAACGTTTCGTACTTGAACTAAAGAAAGTCGTCTGTGTTTCGCGTATTTCGGGATTCCGCATGCATATGTATATTTTGAAATATTACATTGTCATTAAATGACTTTGAAGTTTCTGGATGTTATTAAGACTATGACTGTCGGTTGTTGATCGCCAAAAAGGAAGTGAGTCGAGAGATGTTGACTTTGAGGCTAGGCAGCACTCGTGTCAGTCTTTACAGCTATCGTGGTAACTGCACTACCTTTGACTTGATTTTCCTTGAACTTATGTCAGTAGTAGATTCGAAATGATCCAAAAACAAAGAAAGAACTGATGTATTGTGATTAGTTCTGTATCGATACAGTTTTCATAAGACCTGCAATCTACTACACCTGTACATATAATCAATAATCATATAGATATTTAAAACTGGGCTCGTGGCGGTTCATTTTGGTTGTATGCGCTCATGCTAAATGGTAAAGCCCAATATTCAAAATATATAACCTACTTTGTGATTCGTTATTTTGTTCATTTAATTATTGAATTTTATTTGTAATTCGTTGATTTGTTTGTTATAGTTCCCAACGTTTTCTCCATGAATGCTATCATTTTTATCTTCGGTGTTTCTAACACAAAGAGACGACAATGGAGCAGATTGTGCCACGGTTTCCATAAGTCAGTTAATTTAGGCAAGTGATGATGGCAGTAGAGCATTCTATGTCGGTAATGTCTTTAAAATTTTCTCTAATTTCTCCTTGACAGGGTTCGTAACCATTCTGGCTGATCTTCCACAAAAACAAATATACGAGGAACATTAAATAAGTTTCCAGACTTTTTTGTATGGGCACATATTGATAGTACATACATGAAACTCTAGTCCCCTTTCAAGTAATCTCCTCTGGCTGCAAAGCACTTGCACCGTTCCAACAACTTCTCGAATGCCCCATGGAAGTCCTCTTGTGTGAGCATGTCAATGACCTTCGTCACAGCCTCTTTCATCTCCTCCATTGTTTCATAACGACAGCCACTGAGCTTAGGGAATAAGCAAAAGTCACAGGGAGCAAGGTCTGGACTATAGGGACGGTGAGGAACTGTGTTGATGCCCATCTTGGTCAAATTGTCTGTGACAAGGATGGAGTTGTAGACTGGTGCATTGTCCTGGTGGAAATGCCACTGACCCGATTTGAAGAGTGCTGACCTCTTCCCAAGGAATCTCTTCTTGAACTCCCTTAAAACCTCAACATAGTAACCCTAACCCTAACCCTTTAGTCAATCAACTGTGGTGTATTGACTTTCTTACTCCTCCTACACCTCTCATCATCCCTCACAGACTGCCTTCCTTCCTTGAATCTCTTATGCCACTCAAAAACTGATGCTCGATTCATGCAAGATGGTCGAAAAGTAGTCTGAAGCATTCCATACGTTTCTGTGGCGGCATTTTTTCCAAGTTTAAAACAGAATTTTATTGCATATCGTTCTTCTAAAGTGTCCTCACGTCCAGATTGCATTTTTGAAATTCACCAGCTGTGACAATCGGGCTTTAGTAGGGTGTATTCCAATTCCTGCTGTAGCTGTTCAATTAAACCTGAAATCATAAAAATTGGTCAGTCATCTCATAAGATGTATAGCAATAGCATAGTGAATTTTCAAGAGTCTATGACGATTTTAAATACCTGTACAAAAAGTCTGGAAACTTATTGAATACACCACGTATCACCTCAGATTTCATTAACGTAAATTTATGTCACTTGAGCGGAGACCACAATCAGAAATAATGGCTAAAACGTGTTCTTTATTCTTATGGCCAGATACCAAAATATCATCCACTCGTACGTTTACAAACAGAATATACTTAAAAGATGCCTTTCCATTTTTTTTATTTGGAAAATTATTGAACTCACTGGATTCCAAATTGAAGTCTAGTTGGTTGGAAAAGGCCACTATGCGTGTTAATGTTGAATAGTTCATCGACGAGTAGCTGTTGGTTGGCGCGGCGGAAGTCTATCTTTGAAAATCTATCACCTTCATTTAATGTAACTTAAAAATTTCCTGTCTTAGGCATTGGATAGTTATTACATGATACTACTTTATTCATCATTTGTTCGAAAGTGCCATAAATTCTTACCGTTTTTCATAACTTTTATTATTGGGCGATATCCACTTTGAATAAGTGATCGCTTTAAATTTTTTTTGATAACTAAGTGGCATAACTCATTGTCAGTTTTGTTACTTAGGGATTAGGGAACTATTTGGGTCTCAAAAAACAAAACAAGAAAAAAAAAAAAAAAAAAAAAAAAGCAACAAAAAACAAAAACAACCATCCCCAATAAAAGAAAACAAGAAAACAAAATAAAAAAAAACCCAAAACGCGTCGATACTCC
The DNA here is from genome assembly GCA_963585895.1 of Sepioteuthis lessoniana. Classification (NCBI taxonomy): domain Eukaryota; kingdom Metazoa; phylum Mollusca; class Cephalopoda; order Myopsida; family Loliginidae; genus Sepioteuthis; species Sepioteuthis lessoniana. The sequence continues at coordinate 20,063,015 of OY757907.1, forward strand.
TTTGAACTTCCGGATTTCTTTCTCCAAGAAATTTGACATCATTCACTGCCCCAGACCACTAAATGTACTATCATTAATTATACTTACATGCAACAGTATATGTCAGTACCAAGGTCACAACTCTGTTACAAAGCAAAAAACAAACTCATACAAAAATTGAGACAAAACAGAGACGAAAATTAAACCAAAATAAATTATTATTAAAATAATTAGTATGCACAAAAATAGAAGAAATCAATGAAAGAACAAATACTTGCAATAGAAGAGTACTCGAACCTTTTTAATACACCATCATATCGATGACAACTCGATGTAATTAAATTATTTACTGCTTCTTATGGATTTTTTCACAATGTTCTGCAATATTATTGTCGAGATTGTATGTTTTTATGAGCTTAATGTCATCAATCCTATAACGGAATTCAATGATTAGACTAGCCACTACATGAAACTCAATGTTGTTGCTTTCAGTATTTTGTTTTGACGCGTTTTATTAAACGACATATAAGACCCTTTAGTAGGTGCTCGTGGTGTAATGGTTATCGTCGTAGGAAATGGACACGGCGACACGAGTTCAAATCCTGGACGAGACTGATTGCATTTCACATAGCACTAATGCCCTTGGGAAAGGTATGAATTACAATTATTCTCCCTCCAGCTACGGGTAAATAGTAGGGCAGACTAGGTTCTTCAGCCTTGGTAAGGCAACTAGTCTAGGAGAAGGAAAACACTGTTAAACTTCGCTTACAAATTGACCTTGTGTAATATCCTGTCCGAGTGAAGGGGTTGGTAAATATGTATAAGACCCTTATGACGTATTTAATGCCGAATTTTGCAAACGTTTGATTATAATCATAACCATTTATATTTTCAACGTTCTACTGTTGTAATTCTTTTTAAATCGAACTTATTTGTCGATAATAAGCATTTGTTTGCACACTGTTATATCGTATGAAGTATTCTTATCTAATACAAATAATTTGGGCATAGTTGTATAATTTCATGTATTCATATCTAATACAAATGATTTGAACATAGTTATATAGTTTCAAGTGTTTCTATTTGCTGTCCCGGCTGACCACAGAATAATACTGAAAGAATGTGAAAAGAAGGATAAGCACCTCAACCTTGCCAGAGAATTGAAAAAACTATGGAACATGCCGGTGACAATTACACCAATTGTAATTGGTCTGTTTGGAACAGTAACTAAAGGATTACTAAAGGGGCTGGAGGACTTGGAAGTTGGCAGACGAGTGAAGACCATCCAAACTACTACATTATTGAGAACGGCCAGAATATTGAGAAGAGTCCTGGAGACTTGAGACTTGTGTCACTCAGACTCCGGTGAAAAACCATCAGCTAACGCTGATGTGAAAAACTCTAATGAGTAAATAATAATAATAATTTTGCACATTGATTTAAGTATTTCTACCTTATACAAATAATTTCTAAACAGATATATTTACTCATAGATATGGGACTCTGATTGATACTACTACTTCGGGTCCGTGTAGACCTGGGAGTAACAGTAATGAAGGAGTAGTTCACACTCCCCCAAACCGCAGAGTTCCTCCCGATCGAACGAAGTTTAGTGTAATACCGAGGTCAACCTGGGAGCGTGCTCTTGTCCCTCTGCAAAAGATGCACAGTCGGTGTATTCTAAACCATGCCAATAGGGCTAAACATCTTCAGAGTAGACACTCACTAACAGAGATTTTTGAGCTATCATAATGCTGAAAAAGTCATGATTGATTCATATGCTTTGGCCGGATGGTACTATAACGTTATACAATATGCACTGATTATTATTTAAGTCTGTTACCAATGTTTTCATAATAAAATCGCTACTAACCAATCGATGTTGTTAAAAATTTTCCGGATAAATTCATATCGTGTGTATTTTAGATTGCAGTATGTTTTTCCATCAGCAGAGGTACCAGACATAGCTTGTTTTGGCATATATTATATAAAAATGTCACTATGCAGATATGTGCAAATTTAGCTCGTTAGAAATAGGAATACTGTGTGTTTTTATTACTTTAAGAATGTTGTGAGACCGAAACTTACCTGCATCATGGACTCTTCCTGTACCTATATTACTTGCGTGGTAATACCTTAATACGAGTGGTAGCAGTGACCCACCATAAAAAAGGCCTTGTGCCACACTTGATCGTTAGGTGGGGCGCGCAACAAATACCGTGGTAGCAGTACCGCAGTACTAGAAGTACGACTACCAATATCCTTTGTAACTTTTGTTAATATATCTTTCTTACTTCTAAACTGTGTTCCGTGTTTTCCTTCTGTGTACTTACTTTGAGTCCACATCAAAGAATTATAGCATTTTGTTTGTTTATTTGTTGACTTCAAAGTTTTAGATTAAACAATATTCTTGGTTTTGCCCTCTGGTGGCAAGATGAAGAGACCACAAGGATCTTCAAGTCTTGAAATGCTAACATAAAACTGATCATGTAAAAAGACAGGATCTGCCAGATTCAGTCCAAATTGTCTATGAGATTTGTTGATGGTCATAATAATGATGAATTTGACAGGAAATTGAAGTCTCTTAAATTCAAATGGTGAGTCAGATAGTCAAAGAAGTATTCTGGGGATGAAGTAGTTGTCTCCAGCAAATTTTTCTAACATATAGGATATTATGAATTTAATGGTGAATCTTGTGTCATTGCAGATTTTTAGCGGACTGAGGTAACACATTAGCATGATCTGTGCTCTAAGTTTCAGTAGCGATTTATATGATTTTTTTCCTATTTAGTGAGCATATATAGAAAACTTATGTTCATTTTTTTACGGAAACATTTGTCACTGCTGAAATTAATAGATCAAAGAGCCATTTTACAATAAAGTGTTGAATATGAACGTTATTTTCCCGTTTAAGAATCTTTAATTTACATTTATTTTGACACTTTATAAAAACCAATCATCTTTTGCAAACAATACAATTAAAAAGGACTAACAAAACATTTGCTTCATTTTTACATTTTTCTACACTGTTATTATAAGTAAAATTAAAATTTCAGTGGTTGATATTAATTGCATGGAAAACACGAGTTATTGAATGAATCTGTTCCAATAATCGAAAAATACAAAGATTAACTATTATAAAAAACACCTACAAACTTTACGTAAATTTCAAAATTAATTCATCATATATGCCAATTTTGTAAATTCATATAAAAGAAAATAGAAATTGTACAGTATTCCAATGAAATTGTACAAGTCAAATAACAGTGTTTCCGTGTGTCCGACTTTTATAGAAAAACTGAGGTTCATTGAAATCTGAGTAAAAATACAGTAAAGAATTCTAAAACATTCAAATCATTAATAAATTCAAATGAAAAATGAAAATAAATCTTAAATGATTTTTTTTTCTAACCAAGAAAACTATCTAAAATATTTCTAGTAAAATAAACACTTAAAACCTTTCGCAAATAAATAGTCCAGTTTTTGTTAAAGATTTGTTGTAAGAGTCATGTCAAATTTTCAATATCTCCGATTAACGTTTTAAAAATATCAACATATTCAAATTTCCCGATGACTTTTTTAATGAAATTATTTTAAGTTCATCCTGAGTTTTTCTTAGACGTTTTAGGAAATTAAAAGTAGGAGGGAAGTGATTGAAAATATTTTTAAAAAGTATTCATATCATCTGAAAAAATACCCTATTCCTGAAATTTTCATTAAAATCTAATCATTCGTTAATTTTTGGTATATCTTTACCAATGTACATCTTGATGGCATATAGTTTCTGCGTTTTATGAAATTAAAACACTTTTTCAAAGATAGATACCTCGAAGTTAATGGGATTTATATATGCTATCATCAACAGATAGTTTGTTTCGTCGTATCACAAATCATCAGTGTAGCTAGACACGCGAGATGCCTCAAGCTGGGATAGAAAACCAGCCTACTTTACGTTAGCATGATAACAACAACCTCACAGTGACCAGCAATCTCAACATAAGCAGCAGAAACTAACGTATATGTATTAAAATTTTCCATTTGTTTCCATTTTGAGCTAACAGACACTGGAGTACTCAATTTTTTAGAGCTTTGCATATATATATATATATATATATATATATATATATATATATATATATATATATATATATATATATATATATATATATGATATCATTCAATCCAGTTAATCCAGAATTGGTAATAATTCCAATCAAGCAAATAAGATGTACAAAATAGAATATTAAATTTAAATAATCATGGTAAAGAGCTCAATGTAAATAAAGTCCACAGAGCAAATAATTCTTTTTCAACCCCCCACCGAACAATCGGTCACATTAAAATATAAAATTTATTTCCATTCTGTTGAAAGTATTGATATAAATCAGTGTTCTGAAAAAAAAATTAACAGGACTTCTTCAGATCCAACAAGAAAATTAAATAAATTTACAACCAGACAAAAATAATGTTTTTTCTCCTATGTATTAAAGCAAAGCCTAAACCTTCCAGTAACAATAACTATACAAATATTATAGCATATAAAACTTCATCCGGTCTCATCCTACTTCAAATTTAACAGAGAAAAATAAAACAGTCACAATAATACATGTAAAAAATTAAAACATTTATAACAAAATTATTCAATCTAATTATAGTATATCATTTTTTATCATAAAAATGAACCAAAAAAACTAAAACTAATGTTAATTATGGTAACCGCCCCACCCCCAAAATTACCATAATAGAGTAAAGATCACTGTATAAATTACAAATTCCAATTCTTTTACCAATTTAATAAATCATAGTTAATCATCTTCTATTTATTTATTCATTCATTTAATTATTCACTTAATTTTTTGAAAATAGTCTAAACTTATTTTTATGCCTACATCTACCAATTAAATCACATCTCTGATTTAATAGGTTACCACGATCATGGTATATCATAATTTGAATCTTTTCTTCCAGACAAAAATTAAATCTACCATCAAAGCAGCTCGGAGTTGTAGGTCTTTTCAATATTCTCCATTGAATTTCTGGGCTTAAGCCCTTATTTTTCAACTTCCAAAAATGTTTGGATAAAGCTGTTTGCCATATTTCTTTTATACTTATTGTTACTTGAAGGTTTAGGGTAGCTTTAATACATAGGAGAAATGTTTTTTTTCGTCTGGTTGTAAATTTATTTTATTTTCTAGTTGGATCTGAAAAACTCCCGTTAATTATTTTAGACCATTGATTTATATCAATGCTTTTAACAGGACAGAAATAAATTTATTATCTTAAAAATGCCCGATTGCTGTTCTTTTAAAAAAAAATTATATATATATATATTCCTTTACTGTCGGTTGGGGCTTTAGAATACACCGACTGCTTCTCTGCAGAGGGGTAAACCCCCGCCCCATGATTGTCCTGGACATAACACTAAACAATCTGATAGTGAGGTTCCAGTATTACTGGGGCTTTGGGCAATGCAGAGTACCCCTTTATTGCCATCGCTCCCAGTTCCACTCTGGCCCGGAATGGCAGCTTCTGATAGAGCCCTATCAATGGGTTAAATAGAACTAAACTGCATACTTATGCTAAACTGAATTGTTTGATTTAGAACGGTTTAAATAAACTGAATAGCTTGAAATAGAAATGTTTTTGACAATTAAACTGCGTACTTATGCTAAACTGAATTGTTTGAAATGGAACTGTTTTTAACATTGAAACTGTACTTACATTAAACTGAACAATTTAATATGGAACTGTTTTGACATTTAACTGTGAATAAACAAATTCTATACTTATACTAAACTAAATTAGCTGAATTAGAACTGTTTAAACTGAATAGCTTGAAATGTTTTTGACAATTAAACTGTGTATTCATGCTAAACTGAATTTTTTGGAATAGAACAGATTATTTGTATAAAAATGGCGTTAAATAACCTACAAGGGTTGATATGCCATAAAAACCAACCAACCAACCAACCAACCAACCAACCAACCAAAGAATATTCCTTTTAACTAATTAAGCAAAGAATATGATTGTTTAATTATGTTTTGCAGTAATTTCAAGCGTTTTTTTTTTTCGTTTTACATTAGAGTTCTTTTCACCTAAAACTTTTGAAATTCAAAATGTTACGTTTTTGTATTGTCTGTATACAACAGAATCCACCCCACAAAAGACACACGAATTGTTCCTTATTGTATTAGAATCAGATAACTTACTTGTTGATGTGAAATTTTATTAGGTAAGTTATTCATTATATTGTAAAACAATATAAAAACGAACATAGTTTTGATATTTATTTTTTAATTTCAGATATATAAAGATTGACATGCGTCGTAAGAAAGATATACGAGGTGCATCCGATAAGTTTCCAGATTTTTTTCATATGGACACTTTTATTGATAGTACACACATGAAACTTTAGTCCCCTTCGAAGTAATCTCCTCCGGCTGTACCGTTCCAACAACTTCTCGAATGCCCCATGGAAGTCCTCTTGTGTGAGCGTGTCAATGACCTTCGTCACAGCCTCTTTCATCTCCTCAATTGTTTCATAACGACAGCCTGTGAGCTTAGGGAATAAGCAAAAGTCACAGGAAGCAAGGTCTCGACTATAGGGACGGTGAGGAACTGTGTTGATGCCCATCTTGGTCAAATAGTCTGTGACAAGGATGGAGTTGTGGACTGGTTTATTGTCCAGGTGGAAATGCCACTGGCCCGATTTGAAGAGTGCTGGCCTCTTCCCAGTAATCTCTTCCTGAACTTCCTTAAAACCTCAACATAGTAACCCTAACCCTAACCCTTTGGTCAATCAACTGTGGTGTATTGACTTCCTTACTCCTCCCACATCTCTCATTATCCCTCACAGACTCCCTGACTTCCTTGAATCTCTTATACCATTCAAAAACTGATGCTCGATTCATGCAAGATGGTCGAAAAGTTGGCTGAAGCATTCAATAGGTTTCTCTGGCATTTTTTTCCAGTTTAAAACAGAATTTTATTGCATATCGTTCTTCTAACGTGTCCTCACGTCCAGATTGTATTTTTGAAATTATCAACCTGTGACAATCAGGTTTTAGGTGTTGTATTTCAATTGCTACTGTAGTTGTTCATTTGAACCTGAAATCATAAAAATTGGTCAGTCATCTCCTAAGATATATAGCAATAACATAATGAATTTTCAAAAGTCTAGGACAATTTTAAATGCCCATACGAAAAAAGTCTGGAAACTTATCGTTTGCACCTCGTACAACCTCAAAAGAGTCAAATGATATTTGAAAATTATTGAAATACAAAAGAGATTAAAAACATTGGCAAGGATAAAAATGACTTTAAGAATATCACAGAATGAGATTTGAGAAAAATTAAAAGCTTCATTAGCAAAATTAACAAATGAATAAGTAAATAAAATTGAATGAAATAAGAGACCGAAAACCAAAGATCCCCAAAACAAAAGAATAATAAAAACTAACAAGAAAATATTTGAAGAAGGTAGAGTTTCGAATGTTAATAAAGAGAAAAGATACCTACATACTATTAAAATAATTGGCTAAAGACATGAAAACAGCCAACCTACAACATTTGCGAAGATTGGCGTGTGAGTTGGCTGAAGAAGTACATGGAAATTAATTTCTCAACAGTAATTTTTTCAGCTAAACAGAATGGACCTAGTTTTTGGGCTGGACATTGTATCTTTTATAGAAATCTTAAACGAATATGAAGACAACTAGCTTGAGGGAGGATAATATTTTAGGGGAATATTGTTGGTAGAACTAAATTCATATCCATCTTTTCTTCTCTCCATTGGCTTTTTAGTCTTGGAAAATTCAAAACTAGCCGTATAAATCAAGTCAATCATCAGTTTTTCCACTAGTACCATGTAACTCCGTACAACTCGTCATACTTTACTTGGAGAGGAGATGGGCTCAACCAAGTAAACCTGCCAATTGTATTGAGATATGACATGAAGGGGAATTACTCGGCATGACACTCCAACGACATTATGGGATATGAAGACGAAGAAGATATAAGCCGAAACTTACATGGTATATTGAACCAATTTTATTTTGGTAACATTTAACTTATATAATAAAATCTGACATAGTGTATCAACATAAAAACTATTGTCCCGACACCCTTCACAGACATACAACCTTGTAGCAGATGAGGATGTATGTGGCATATTATTTTTTCTCGACAGACTAGCCAGTTGTTTTTGAGTTTAAGTATTGTCATAATTCTAAATTTTTCATTAAAATTTAAAATGTTTCTTTTTTTTAAAATTTTCCAAGAGAAACAAATCATTATCACGACTGACCTAAGGAAAAATAAGTAAATATTTATTAGTTTATGCATCTTTTGGTGTTATAACACCGAACATATTGGCAGAAATGAGGAACACATTGGAATCATTGAAATTCCATGTAACTAGACGTGTGATACAGTTTTCTGAAACATTTTTTTAGACATAATCTCGTAAATAGAAATGATCGTTAGTTGTCCATAACAGCGTCATACATTTTCTTTCTTATTGGAGCGTATTTGGTTCAAACATATGTCTGTTAACTTTTTTTTTTCATCAGTTATGGAAAAGAACAAACGCTTTTAAAAAAAACATTATTTCTTGATTCAAATTCCTGAGAGGAAAGAGCTCGCCGGCAACTAGTTAGACCTTTGAATTCGTTATCGTTTTTGACTGCTTGCAGCAGAAGTAACTCATTACCGATGTCTTGTCAAGGCTTTATCATCTGTTGTTTTCTGTCAATTTCTTTATTTTCATGTTATATTTTGTTTCGTTGGTTGGTTGGGTTTGATGGCATATCAACCTTTGTAGGTCATTTAACACCAGATCCATTGTTATGTAAATAATAAGTTCAATTTAAAAAAAATCAGTTTAGCACGAGTACGCAGTTTAATTGTCAAAAACATTTCTATTTCAAACTATTCATTTTATTCAAACAGTTATATATAACAATTCAGTTTAGAGTAAGTACAGTTTCAATGTCAAAAACAGTTCAATTTAAAACAATTCCGTTTAGCATAAGCATGCAGTTTAAATGTAAGAACGGTTTGTCAAAAACATTTCTATTTCAAGCTATTCAGATTAATCAAACAATTCAGTTTAGCATAAGTATGCTGTTAGTTCTATTTAACCCATAGATAGGGCCCTATCAGGTGCTACCACTCTGGGCCAGAGTGGACCTGGGAGTGATGGCAATGAAGGGGTACTCCGCTTTCCCCAAAGCTCCAGCATTGCTGGAACCGCACCATCAAATTGTTTAGTGTCATATTCAGGACACCCGGTGGGGGGGGGGTCTTACCCCTCTGCAGAGAAGCAGTCGGTGTATTCTACAGCCCCAGCCGACTGGGCAAATTTTGTTTCGTGCTGTGTTAGTTACTATTTAATATCATTATGACGTTATTTTATAGATTACATATTTTTGCAGTTGTATTTTACGGGGTTTTCTCTGGTCAATTATTGTTTTTATTGTAACAGTGAATGTGAATCCTGCTTTAGCGAGTATAATTGTCTAAGCGTAGTACTGATGTATGAGATATGAATTTGGGCCTTATTTCTAGCTACCTCCTTATTCCTATGTTTCATTGTTTCACGACCGAAGAATTATTCGATTAAAAAGTATTGTCTTAAAAGGCAATAAAAATCGATGAAGTAAAAATATCTATAATTAGGAATATATCTCATTATAAAAACATATAAACAATGTAATTAACTGTTAGCTTCCGAGGCTTAAGACGCGTCTATGTCATGCGTATTTTCAAGATATGAGTTCTTATTTTGTTGGACGCTACTTTTTTGCTTCATGCTGCTTAATTTAACGTTCGTATTAAATAATGTATTTACGGAGCTGAGATGAAACGATCCCCCCCACCACAAAAAACAAAAAAAACCTAACAAAAACAAAAACAAAAAAAAACAAAAAAAAAACAATAGAAATTAATTGTTTGTCTTCGTTTGTCAAACATGGTGGACATGGCATTTTGGTATGAGACACTATTTCGTCAATATATGTTTTTGATTAATTAGGTATTAAAAACGAAAGAGTAATTTTTGATACTAAAAATACCAACATATTTTGTTATCAACCACAGACTGAGTGACTAGAAATGGCCTTCAAATTATATCCTGGCCAATCACAGAATATCAAACAAAGAGAAAATATTTGCTTTTTATAGTAAAATCTTAAATAGTAAAATAAGAAGTTCTCTCCTAAAGATAGTTGGTAGGATGACGTCTTATGGCAGCAGGCTTCTCTATTAATTGTTTTTTGTAGAGATTATAAAATTATGATCCCAAAAATCTAAAAAAAAAAAAAAATTAAAGGTTGCTCCTGATGATCATATTAGATATTAAGCTACAGTATTTTATTTTGTTCAGTTTTATCATTTGTATAGATTTACGGTATTATTTGCAATTAGAACATTTTTTCATATATCTTTATCATCATATCTCTTGGAGTGCATTATAATTTACATAATTAGCTGTTTATAGCTTTTTGTTGGGTATCACCCACCTTTCTCCACACAATGAATTAGTCTATCAGCCATATATAGCAGTAGCTACTAATATAAGCTCTGACTAGAAGGTGAATAACGCGGGGTAAAAAAATCCCCATCTAAAGCCCCGAAATCACCCCCAGGCAAAACCAGTGAGAATAAAAATACTGAGGGGGAAAAAAGAAAACCCACAGAAAGACCAAAAACAGAGAAAAAAAGTAGATACAAAAACAGAGAAAAGAAAAAAAAGAAAAGAAAAAGCAAATAAAACAAATGAAATACCACAGGAGGAAATGGAGACTTCAACAAATCTAAAGAGAAGGAGGGATAGCGGGGTTTCTATCACAGAAGGAGAGGTAAAAAAAAAAAATTTTTAAATTAAAAAACGACTCCGCAAAAACAACGACGACCAGCCCAAATTATTCCCCCCCCCACAACAACCAAAAAATACCCGAGCAGACCCTACTAAACCCCCACTCTTCCCAACAACACCTACGCTATCACCCGTCTCAACCCCCAAACTAATCTCCCGGTCCCATTCGGCAACAAGAGACTCGCAATCACCATCAACATCAAACATTAGGCAACGAGCCAAGTCAGCCTCTAAAGAGGTCCCACAAGCACTCAACGCCTTCTACAACTGCGAGGACATCCTCGAGTTACCAACACTAGATAGTGCCCGTGGTGTAGTCGTTATCGTCGTAGGAAATGAACACGGCGACTCGAGTTCAAATCCTGGACGAGACTGATTGCATTTCACATAGCACTAATACCCTTGGGAAAGGTATGAATCCAATTATTCTCCCTCCAGCTATGGGTAAATAGTAGGACAGACTAGGTTCTTCAGCCTTGGTTAGGCAACTAGTCTAGGAGAAGGAAAACTCTGAATTCAAACCCATTAAACCCCGCTTAAAAATTGACCTTGTGTCATATCCTGCCCGAGCGGAGGGGTTGGGTAAATAGTACCAACATTAGATAGATAAGTGAAACAGACACTAAAACTACTGGCAGAACTGAAAAAAAACTGATAACAAGGATTTTACCAATCCATACTTATTTGATGGTGCACCCATGGTGACCACCTTTGTTCGTTCGGCTGGCAACTGAACTAAAGAGCTTTGGCGCTTTATTGAAGAAGCCAGTCGAGCGGACATGAGGCTGGCGGAAATGGAGCACTACTCTCTCAATGACATATCAACTAAATGTACGGGTAGGATCCCGATTTACGTTCATCCCTCTTCCTATAGGTCCCTAAAGTTGCGGTATCCTTTTGATGTCGGTGGAATTTCCGGGAGCGGCCGAGTTACTTCTGAACTCTGTACCGGTTCCCTGCATCAGGCCGTCGGCATCCTCACCCCGAAGGATTTCCGGCCTGTAGTCGCCAATGGGTAAGGTAAGTGGGTCTGACGGCTTTAAACCTTGCCACTTCATTTGCGCTGCGGACTGTCAGGTGCTGGAAGGCGATTTTAATGTTTTCTCAGTATACGACAGCGCTGGGGACTCCTTGCTAGTTGGACGCAGCCTTGATGCTGATGTTGACGTTGTTTTTGCAGGTGACAGGGGCCGACTGGTTGTGGCCGATGTTTCCGTTAAAAGTTTCAAGTTCCGTCTGGTTGCGGTTTATGCGTCCAATATCGCTGCAGAGAGGGTTTCCTTTTTTCGTCGGTTGGCGCCGTTCCTGGACGATACGAAGCGGCTCGTCTTAATGGGTGAGTGGAATGCGATCCTTGATCCCAAGATAGATAAGGTCGGACGGGAAGCTAGAAGGTTGGGAAAGTGTGAAAGCAGCCTAGTCGGCCTTATGACTCGTCATGACTTGGTCGACAGGTTTCGTCTGGATCACCCAGGGCGGAAGATGTGGACGTGGCTAGATAGCTCACCCTCTGCCAAAGTAGGTTCCTACTTGGACTGAGTGTTAGTGAGAGGAGCTGACATCGATTTCATTAGTTGTCCCACGTTCCACCATAAACTTTTTAGGGTCAGTCTGCGGTTAGCTAATAGGCCTAGTCTGGCTGGCTACTGGAAGTTCAATACCTCCGTACTGGAGATATGGGACTTCCGGGAGCGGCTAGAATCCCTAATCCAGCGGGCGTTAGTGGGGGCGGTTACCAGGAATAGGTGGTGGGTTTCTCTTAAACATAGGATTAGAGATTTCGCCACCAAGTACGGTCGACAGCTCAATTTAGATAGGACCAAGGAGGCGAAATCTATAGATGATAGATTTTCCCGGGCGGTAGCTGAGGGGGACTCCCTAACCGTAGAGCTAGCAAGGGGGGACCTTGAGCGTGAGAGTAGCGAGCGCTACAAGGGACACGTAGTTAGGCGGCTGAAGTGGCTAATTGCGAGGGTAGTTGAGGCGGCTGAAGTGGCTAATTGCGAGGGTGTGGTTACTGAATGCGCAGGCCGTGATGCGTTGAAGCAGGTCGGCCTCAACAAGTTACCGGGACTGGATGGTTTGCCCTACGAAGTGTACTTGAGGCTGTCGCACATGTTTGTACCTATTCTGATGGATATGTTCAACCACTGGTTCGTCCAGGGAGCCATCACTGGTAGCGTTACCAAGGCTGTGATCCCATTGCTGAAGAAAGGTGGCAAGCATGTTTGGGAGGGTTTAGATGATTACAGGCCCATAACTCTGCTTAACACAGAGTTAAAGATTTTGGCCCGGGTCTTAGCGAATCGTTTACAGCTTGTCATTAGCGATCTGATCGGCCCCGAGCAGACTTACGCTGTGAAGGGAAGATCGATCCAGGACAATCTGCACTTGATTCGCGAGGTCCTAGAGGGGATAGAAGACGGCATGGAAGCCTTCGATAGGGTTGACCATCGGTTTTTGGCGACTGTTTTAGAGACTGCCGGATTCGAACCGGAGTTCCGCAGTTGGATTAGCATGATGTACCACAACCCTTAGGCAGTGGCGCAGGTGAACGGAAGGCGTTCTAGGGCGTTCGCGGTCGAGCGTTCGGTCCGCCAGGGCTGTCCCCTGTCTCCTCTTCTCTTAGTCCTCGCTTTGGAGTCCCTGCTAGTTGGCTTCGGGATGAGGGGACAAATCCGGCCCTGCACGGTGTCCCTTTTGCTGGCCCTCTTACGGCAAGGGTTTCCGCGTTCGCTGATGATATCACAGTCTTTGTATCTCTGGTGTGACGGACCCATCCGCATCCTTGGGGTGTGGTTCGGGCCCGACCTCCATCTGGAGCGAAATTGGTCGTAAGTACAAGCTAAAGTGAATGCTCAGGTGGGAATCTTGCTTTCAAGGAGGTTGTCCTTAAAGGGCAGGGGGGAGGCGTGCGCCGTATACATCTTCCCCTTGATCCTTTACCGATTGGCTGTACTTCCTCTGCCCAAGGCACGTCGGCTGGCGCTTCAACAATCCCTCACCAGATTGCTCTGGGGAGGTGCAAGGCCGATGGTCCGTAGACAAATCTGCATCCAACGTACGCGCAACGGGGGTCTGGGTATGCCTGATCTGGAGAGCCACTGGCTCGCTGAAAGACTTGCATACTTGGGACGATCCTTGACGGGGCACGCAGTGTGGAGACGAAAGGCGAGTCGGACTTTTCCTGGCTTCAAGTCAGACCCAAAGGCTGAAGGTCGACGTAAGCCTTTGGGTGAAGCACCGTTTGTCCGCGAGTGCCGAACGGCCCTTCGTAACATTCTTGGGTCCAGTGACCTTTCAGGGCCTCGGAAAGAGCTATATCGGGAGCTAGTGGTGGGTTCCGCCTCGGACCCTCTAAGCGAGCGGCGCGGCTGGATGGCGGAGGAGATCCGCTCCCACTGGAATTGGGCACCGGGATCGAGCTTCTTGAACAACTCCGAGTTCTCGCTTACCTGGTGACCTGTTCGGAATGCGTTACCCCTTCTCGGCTTGAACTACCAGGTGGGCCTGGCAGACATGCCCGATTGTGCTCGCTGCGGCAAAGGTTTGGAAGAAACGGCTGAGCACGCCTTCTACTACTGCGAGCGAGTTCGCCCGTTTTGGGATCACGTCGGGGAGTGGACAGCTCGCATCGAACCCAAGCAGCTCGTACTGCTCGACATTGGTTACGTCATAGACAACGTCCTTCCTCCGTTTCAGGGTGAGAAGCGTGTGGTGTTTCTCGCGATCCTAGCTGTAGCTCGAATAGTGATTTCGACGACGCAAAATAAGGGATTGTATGGCGATGCAAACTTTTCTCATCGTGATCTAGTTTTATATTTTAGGCATCAGCTTAGGGTCAAAATCAGATGCGATAGAAAACGCTTGGATCGCATCACATTCAACAGAAGGTAGGTGAATGCAGCGTGCCTGGTTGTAAGAAAAGGGGCAGTGTTGGAGTCATCCTTCCCTCCACTGCCAGCCCATGGCGTCTACGGTACGGGTCCTTCGAGACCCCATCCCGGGTAAGTAGGCATTATTTTTCCCCCGTCATCTAGTCGTTAGTTCTCAAGATCTTCCCCATCCCCATTATTTTTGTACCTCAACCCGTACTCCAGCCCGCTTTTGTCGAAGATCTTGAAAGTTCACATGTATATAATTCATTTTCTCTGTAATTTAACTGCCCACACCGCACTCAAGCCTGTATTGTGTTTTGCCCCATTAGACGAGGATCCCTCTCTTCCCCTAGGGTAGGTTCGGCTTGTTTTCGGTGTTTTTGGACGCCGGAAAACAGTCGGCCTCCATTTCGTAGACGAGGGGATGGGAGGGCAACCAAACGGGGAAAATCTTTTCCTTGGTTTCGTCTTTTGTTTTTTTTTCTCCCAACCCCATCATATACATTCATTGTAAATAAATCATAAATTCTAAATAAAATCATACATCGCATTCGGGGTTTTAAGTAGGCCTTTTTCATAGAGCAAATGTGGTATTTTGGTGGTTGCTGCCCGCATGGCGATGGATGAATGGTTATATATTGTACTGTTGAATGGATCGGCGAATGTGGCTAGCTAGGTCCCCTTAGAATATATAGTTAATGTAAGACCGCTCTCTTCCCGTCCCCCAAAACTTCAAGGCCTTGTGCCTTCTTTGTATTATTTACAAAGAAATAAAGCAGAGTAGAAAGTGAAGAGCAGCTTCTTATAGGAATAGTATTAGAGCGTTGGAGACTGGAGATCGCACTAGATCACCTTACTTGCTACTGTAATAACGGAAGCCAATACTATCGTTGGACTATATCTTTATTCTGTATTCACTAATCCCATGTTCTTGTCTACTAATAGTCTCTCTATTGTATATACTTTTTCCTGAGAATATATCTCTATTTCCTCTCATATCGTGGTTTATCCTTTATTTGATATTACAAGCGTTCACTAATCCTATTTTCTTGTCTACTAATAGTCTCTCTATTGTATATACTTTTTCCTGAGAATATATCTCTATTTCCTCTCATATCGTGGTTTGTTCTTTATTTAATATCACAAGCGTTCATTAACCAGAACGCAACACTTTTGCAATTTAAGAGAAGAGGAGGGAAGAAAAGGCCGATGATTTGTCTAGGATGAATGTACAATGCTGTATAAGAGAACCAAACAGATCCTCTACTGGACATAATAGAAAATAACGTTACAATAGAACAGAAATGGAAAGAATTGCAATGATGCCGTCAAGGGATTTCCATTAAACTCTGCTAAGTCATCCCCGAAAGAAAAAAGTCAATGAAATTTTGGTGATCACTTTGCCAAATATCTGTTACAAATAGGAGAAGGAGTTTTTCAAACAGTGAGGATGTTATGAACACCACACTGGGATATCAATTCATCTGCTGTCATGACAGTAGATCAATTGATATCAAAGATATTCCCCAACCTCTAATATCATTATCTAACGCAAAAGTGACTGCGTGAAGGACAATACTTGTATCCAAAAATGTTATGGTCAACAGCATCAATTAGAAAACAGTTGCCGACTCTTTTAGGAAATAGTCATAGCTACCAATCTATAGAAATAGTTATGGAACCGAAAAAAATTTCATTATTTTGCAGGATTTTCAATGTCCGTGGAACCTTCTGGTCTATCCCTACATTGAGTCGAGTTAAAAGAAAGTTCCAAAATAATTCTGCTGCGCAATTTGTATCAGCTACGGCTTGGCAGCGGCACAAGACTGATTATTAAGAAACTTATGCCATTTGTGTCATCGAGACTATTATTCTCACTTAGTGCACTCTGTAAGAGGATATAATTCAAACGAGAATTTTACTCATTCCAACATTTAGGAGAATACAGTTTCTAATACACTGAAACTTAGCTATTTCCATAAATAAGTCTCAAGTTACAATATTTACAGTTGCTGGACGACATCTTGTCAGATCCTGCTTAGTTTATGGACGATTTTATGTAGGATGTTGAGCTGGAAGCACTAAAAATATTTTTATTTATGTTTTTACTGATAAACCAAGAACATAGCGTTTCTAAGATGTTGAAATAACAGAGATCTTCTTAATACGATTTGTGAACTTCATTACTTATTTGTGCAAATAACATATATCTTAGTGAATTAAGCTCTGGATTGCAATAAATGAAGAGGAAACGTTTCACAAGAAATCTAAAAGAATTTCATTATATCGAAAATGGTTTCTTCATTCTTCTTCTGCTCTGCAGCTTTTACTACTACTACTACTACTACTACTACTACTACTACACACACACACAGACGCACATATGTATATATATATAGTAAAGTAAAGTTCGCAATCGTAGTCGAGGGCAACCAGAAGGCTTCCTTTTCAAAAGCTACTACACCGAAGTGTAGGGGAGGGCGCTACTCCTTTTCCAGGATTGCTTCACTTTACCCTTGAATCGTACCTTATATTGCTGAGTGTTAAGCAAGCAGGTATCAAGTACCATTTTTAAAGTCTTTGGTATGACGTGACCTGGGATTGAACCCAGGTCTCCCAGACCATTGGCAAACACACTCCCCACTAGCCAATGTCGAAATATTCTTATAAAAGTGTTGAAAAAATGAAGAAATCTGTTGAAATTGAATTGGGGAACATAGCGATTAAAAATAACGCAAGAATGACGATGAATTGATGATAATCCTTTGGAAATAACTTTATGTAAAATATCAAATGAAAATAAAAGAAGCAAAAGTTTTACAACAAAATAACCATCATATTAGGATTATGTTTTTTTTTTATTCCAATCAATAAAAAGAAGCAAAATATGGTTACAATCTTCTTGTTTGTCATTTAAAAATGTTTCTCGGAATAAAATGATTTCTTCACGTTCTTTTAAAAAATATCTTTTTTGTTTTCTGAAAATTAATCATCTCCATAAATATTTGATTGTAAGATCAGTTAAAATTTCAACTTTTATACAATTTTTCACCTCTTTAATCAAAAATTTTCTTAGAGAAAAAACTGAAACGTGATGATCTTTGCATTACAAAATATCAATGCATATGTTTTTGCTTTGAATATGAAAAATTCGTCTTCACTTTGTCCTCTATTCAATTTTTTAACATGGTGTTGTGCGCCTGTCTCTTTCTTTCAAAATATTAGCAAGAATGCACACACACACACACACACACACACACACACACACACACACACATACACACACACACACACACACACACACATACATTCACTCATGTAATTTCACTTTTACAGAGAATATTGTTATTCATTTGGTACATTTTGAAGGTGACAAACAAATGGCCTCCGATTGTGGCAGATTTTAATAGAAAAAGAAATATTGTGATATAACTGACAAAAAGGCTAAGTACTTAATACAGATAAACAACTTACATGATGAGTAAGATTTCTGCATATCATTGTTGGCACGAATAATTTTTATCACGGGTTTTAAGTTGCAAACAACGACAATATATAAAGTAAAAATAAAATCACACAAATAAATAAAGATACTAGTTAGCCGTACAAGCAAGCTCATTTTAGGCGAGGAGTTATTTGTTAACGTTTGCCACATATCCATCAGATTGCTTACAGTAACTTTTGTTATCAAGTGGTCACCCATTTAATTACAGAACAGGCTCATCACTGGTTTACTTTGGTGATTTGACTTAATCCAGTATTTTCAACGTGACTTTACTGTAAGTAATATTACATAAGAAGTTTACTTGGTAAAATCATTGCAAATTCAATCGATAAATTAACAATTCATAAACGAATCTTTATAAAGTAATATCATGATACTATACAAACAGTAAAGCTAGATTCAAGGCTGCATAGCAGGCAGAACACCATAGACTTTTATGGGGAGACAAAAGTGAACAAATTATGACAGTTGAATTCAGTGAAAAAATGGCAAAAAAACCTCCCTAGAAAACGAAAGTTCAAAATGAAAATATTCTTCAATAATGTCATTCCCGAGAGAAGAGAATATCAAGTACATTTTATTGAAAGAC
This sequence comes from Sepioteuthis lessoniana, assembly GCA_963585895.1. Lineage (NCBI taxonomy): Eukaryota > Metazoa > Mollusca > Cephalopoda > Myopsida > Loliginidae > Sepioteuthis > Sepioteuthis lessoniana. The sequence goes on from OY757907.1 coordinate 20,081,843, forward strand.
AAAGAATTAATAGGAAATAATAGGGAAAATTAAGGACATTTTCTATGATTTAGGTAAAGGAAAAAGAACAGGTCTTGAAATTTTTTTAGGATTTCTAGAAATAAATAAAGTAAAAAAAAATAATATGATGAAAAGAACGAAAGAAAAATGCTAACTTTCTGGCGAAGATATGTTGCAGTTATGCATGTATATCTGTATATTAATATATTAAGAGAATCTGGTTGAATTATCCCCTCTTTCTTTCTTTCTTTCTTTCTTTCTTTCTTTCTATGTACTCTTAGGAGAAGGATACCCTAATATAAAACCTACGACAAATGGACCCCGTTGTTACCGTCCCAGCTTGCTAGAGCATAATAAACAGAATTCCTCACACTGCACTTCACCAAAACCTCCACTGTGCTGGCTTGAAGGACACGCCCACGTCCACCAATTATTTCCAAGCTCTGTGGTGATGGGAAAAGGGAAAAAGCAGTAGGTGGAAGATGACAGTGGAAGCGGCAGTCCAAATCCTACATGCAGACGGTTCAACATATTGGTCATCTGATGCTGACCTATGGACGACAATATCGTTCGGTCGTACCTTGAATGACCATGCAGATTTATTTAGAAACTGCACTGCTTGCCCCACGCGGAGAGAGGCTTAAAAAAGGTGACCTAAACAAAGCTTGTCTCCGACACTCCCAGTTTGCTATTTGCGGTCACGGGCTTTTTCTCATGCAGTCGAACAACAAAAAAGAAAAGGTACACACCCACTTGCAAGGGTGTGAAAAGACTAAATATAGCATGCTGGAACTATACTAGACACAGCCAAGAGAGTTTTCCACAATGTCGTTCTGCTCTAATTGCACAAGAACTTTCAAGGCTGAATGTTCACGTCGCTGCTCTCTATGAAGTCTTCTTTCCCGAAGAAGTCGGCCTACGGGAACACAGCGCCGGATATTTTCTCTACCGCTCAGCCAAATCAGCAGTAAAGAGGCGCCTTTCTGACGTGAGCTTCACGTTCAGAAATTTCTTCGCTTCTAATCTTGAAAAAACTGCCAGCATCTTGGTGCGCCTCCAATCAGCAATATGCCCCGCTCTTCAGCGTTTATTCTCCAACTTTTCGAGTAGATCCTGCAGAAAAGCGCGAATTTACTCTGATTTGCGCAGTCTCCAACGAAACACCTCTGTAGACAACACAGCCATAATCCTTGTGGCCTGGAAGAGTGTGCTTGGAAGACATGGTAATAGGGAACTGTCACGACAATGATTACTTGCCATTAGAGTTCTGCGTGGACTTGTGATTTAAAGCACCATCTTCCAGCTGGGAATCCGTTTGAAAACAACCTGGATGCATCCATGGTCCAAATATTTTTTTTTGTGCACCAGCAAGACGTGAAAGACATCATGTTTACCAGAATGATTCTCAGTGCAGAATGTCATACTGACCATCACCTCGTTTGCTGCAAACTCTAGCTCTACTTAAAACCCAAACCAAGAAAAGGAGTTACTCTCAGAAAAAAAGTTTAAGGTTGTCAGTTTTCAATCAGATGAAGAGAAAGCTAATTCCTGGAGTCACTTCAGTCAAGTGTTCTCACAGATTCCTCTCCTGAGAAACTTTGAGAAAAAACTCAAGACTTGGATTCTGCAGAAATGGTTGCAACTCCTTGGGTTCTTCTCAAAGAAGAACAAAAACTGTTCAGATGAAAACAACATGGAAATTCAAGAACTGCTAATGAAGAAGAGATGAACTCTTACGTTGGAGCAGAGCAAATTACCAAAATATTTCCGCGATACTATCATTGTTACCCTGTACAAGAACAAAGGGGAAAATCAGACAGCTCTTCTCTCTATCCCAGTAAAACCTCTAGGAAGGATTCAGCTGAAGAGACCGGTACCCATAATCCCTGAAGAACACCTTTCAGAGAGTCAGTGCGACTTCATAGCCAACAGGAGCACAAAAGACATGGTATTTGTTCTCTTGCATCTCCAAGAGAAGTACTAGGAGTAAAACAAGGATCTGTATATAACTTTTGTTGATTTGACGAAAGCATTCAACACAGTGAACAGAAGAAGAATGTGGCAGATCATGGAACGGCTCGGCTGTCCTTGAAAGTTCCTGAACATGATCAAGCTACACGAAAACCAACGTGGCCAAGTCAGATGTTACAGTGACCTCTCAAAGCCCATCCCGATCACCAACCAGTTGAAGAGTGTTGTTTCCGGACACCAACTCTTTTCACCATGTTCGTCAGCTTGATGCTCAAACAGACTCGAAAGATCTTGATGATGGGTACAGAGTCTACATTGAATACTGTCTTGATGACAGCCTGTTACAAGCCCACAAAAAGACCCGGGAGCAACTGATCTGAGACCCAAACTTGCCCAAGATGGTGTTCTTGTGGCTCACAAAGAAAGAACTTTGCAGTGCATCACTTCCTAATTAAGAGGCTTCCCAAGTCTTTGGGCTAGAAATTAGTTTAAAGAAGACATAGATACTCCCCCAGCCAACACCTCTTTTTATCACCACTATCGTGACTGAGTTAAAGGCGATCAATCTCAGAGTCGTGGGTCACTTATCGGCATCATTTAAGACTCCTTGAACAGTCCCACCAGAGTCGCCTCCGTACTATCTTCAAATCCACTGGGATAACTTCAGCAATTGTGAATTTCTTGAAAAAGCAAAGATCACTAGCATCGTGGTCATGTTACCGAAGTCCCAGCAACGTTGGGCTGGACGCGTCTCCAGGATGGGGGATCATCGCCTGCTCAGAATCATACTGCGCAATGTGTTTTTCGCTGGCTATCGCGAAAGAGGAGCACCCAAAAAACGATTCGATGATTGTTTTCGTGCTCTCTTTTGTTGCCTGTTACATTGACCATTGCCAATGGTCAGTCCCAGCGGAGAACAATGATACCTGGCTTCTCACCACCAACTATGTTGTCTCCTCCTTTGAAAACATCAGCTAGGCGGCTCTCTCGCACACTAGGCACAGAAGAAGGAACCGTAAAACTATGCCATCATGACTTGACCAGACGTTCAGCTTTATCAGCCACGAAAGAGCCTGTAGTCATCTTGGGCCACTTCTTTCTGGTTCTTCGTTTTACGAAGCCATGATATATAGTAGGGTGTAAATATAACCAGAATCTCTTAATACTAGTTTTACCTTTTTATGTTGACTCATAATCCGTTTATATATGTGTGTGTGTGTCCATGTGTATGCACATGCGCACATCCACTAATGTATATACGCTTGCACGTATATATAAAAGAAATATATGAGGGCATATATCTTAATCTCTAAATATTGAATATTGGTTAGATGTGGAAAGCTTTTAAATGTATCATGATCCAGTAAATAAAAATCAAAATAAAATTATAAAGAAACAGAGAGATAAGACCGTAATCATTGAATCGAGGTAAAGGAAGGTTAAACCTGTTACTTATCTGATGATGTCTTTTTTTTTACCAACTTGCCTGTGGTTTGACTAGTGATAGAAAAACGAGCAAGATCTAAACTCTTATCCTACTTATGTTTTTCTACCTTTGCGTTAAACTTACCATTCCTTTTTCTGATTTTATTTCTTCCAATATTATATTTGTTTAAAGAATTGTATACTGTCTCATTTTGTTAGGCATTAGGTTGAAAGGTCATATTTGACGAGGACACAGAAAGACCTCATAAAACAACCACCTCATTAAACAGCAAAAATACCTCTTTTCATAAAGGTGCAACTAAAATTAATGTGCGAGCAGACATTTTATTTATTATAAAATGGATAGAAATGAGTTTCATGTTCCATCAATTATTCAAATCAAACTTCATGAAAACTGTGGTAAGTCAGCCCTGACTGGATAGGTTATTTGTGTGGATCTTACCAGACTAAGAATTCCGAGTCAAGATGTCAATATAATCCTGCAATAAGATTTCAAATACGTTTTGTGGCAAGTTGTATTTGTCTTGTTTATATCTCGAAATGTGTTATTTAGATGCATAATTCTCGAAGTGGTTTAACACACGCACACACACATGCACGCACACACACGCACACACGCACGCACACACACACACGCACACACATGAGCATATACGTCAAAATTTATATATAGATATTGATATACATAGTTATAGCAACATTTTACCTGCCTACAATGCTGAAAAATTATGCGCATTTGAACATGCAGTGAAGTTTATAATCTTTTCATAAAATTATTGAAGCGCAAGTGATAATTAAACAGAAAAATCCGATGTTTTACTTTAGGAATGTCGGATATAAGATCACTCATAATAGTAAACAAAATAAATTGAAATTTCAGATGCAATCGATTAAATGAAGAAATAAAAATAAAATAAATTATCACATTGGAAATAAGATAACTATTTTAAGCTATCATAGTAAATATGTACACACAAAACATTGACGTTAATTTGTTTGCTTATTCTATTTTTTGTTCAAATATACTTTATTGTATGAGATAAATTGTTCTCACTACAGATTTTAATATGAAATAAAAGATTTCTGTAAATATCAATGTCTTAAAACATTAGTTTTCCACAAGGCAACCATCCTGTCTTGACTCCTTATCTTGGTGACGCATTAAGCACTGAAAAGATATCACAATTTTTCATGCTTTTTAACGTGTTGCTTGAAGCATGATGTATTGGAGAAACCTTTACCACAAAACTTACAAGTGTGAGGCTTCTCTCCTGTGTGGGTTCTAATATGAGATTTCAGGTAGGTGCTACTACAAAAAGTTTTGCTGCAGTAAGTGCACTGATATGGTTTCTCACCCGTGTGTGTTCGTAAATGACGTTGAAGATTCGAACTGTTTGAGAAGCATTTATCACAGTATTTACATTTGTGTGGGTTTTCACCACTGTGAATTCTTTGGTGGATCCGCAGAGAAAACTTACTAGAGAAAGACTTACTGCAGAGATCACAACTGAATGGACATTCTTTAGTGTGTGTACGCTGGTGGCCTTGTAGTCCAGACCAGCTAGATAGGAATTTACCACACTTATAACATTGATGTCTTTTTTCCCCAGTGTGTGTTCGCAAATGACTTGCCATATTCGAACTACAGAGGAAACGTTTGTTGCAGATGTCACACCGGTATGGATATTCCTTTGTATGAGTACGAATGTGAACTTTGAGAGAAAAGTTGGTGACGAAACGTTTGGCACAGTGAACACATTGATACGGTTTTTCTCCTGTGTGGGTCATGATATGATTTTTTAGGTTGTTTTTGCAAGCAAATATGTTGCCACATTGTTCGCATTGAAACGGATGCTCGCCAGTGTGTGTTTTGTAGTGGAGATTGACGTAGGCCTCGTTGATGAATGAAAGGCCACACTCTTTACACTTAAACAGGTTTTTTCCACTATGCCTTTTAGAGTGCAAATGTCGATGGAAAGCTGTCACTGTGCTAAATAAGTTCTTGCATTCTTCGCATTTATATGGTTTAGCGTTCATGTGTAACTGAACATGACGTAGTAACCTTGCTTTGGAGACAAAACCTAAGTTACAATGCGAACACTGATAGGGAGCACTGACCATATGTGTTTTTAGATGTTCCTGTAACATTTCTGTCGACGAGAAGCTTCTTTCACAGTATACGCATTGAGAGGTAACATTTAAACTGTCATCTACGATTTCTGAGGAACCAGATTGAACAGTGGGAGCACTGTTTTTAGGATTTGTATTGGATGTTTTTGTACTGGTCACACTTCGATTATTTGATGATGTTAAGGGTACCGGTAGTGAGACTGGAATACTAGAATGTATTACATCATTTGCACTTTCATTCGCCATTAAAATATTCTCTTCGTTAGAATGATCAGTAGGTGTAGATCTTTCAGTGCCAGATTCACTCGTCATTTCAGAACAAGGAAAAGGACTCTTGTCTCGGTTTTGGAGCGGGACCTCTAACGCATCATCTAACGGTTCAATACTTGCATTGTCATTATTAATCAATGAATCGTGTTTTGAATGATTAGATATGTTCAATTGCATTGTTTCTGGGAGATCGGAGTCCTCATTATTCCAGATATTATGGGAATTTGTTTTTGTGTTTACATCATCACTGTTCATGAAATGCTCTCGAGGTGAAATGTTGTTATCATTTACTGTTTTGTCATGCTTGTCATGCGTGTTGATAGCATCCAATCCCTCTTGATTATTATTATAGAAATGTTCTTGATGTTTTCGGTTATTGCAAGCATTAATTGAAACAGAGTAAGACTGACAATTACATTCCGCGGGAGCAAGCATGGAATCTTTCCCCTGAGATCCTATTACTGTCATTGAATGGTTCTGTCTTTTTTCGTAGTCAGAACGACGAAGTAGAGTATGAAGAGGTTGGCTTTCTTGTATTTGGGTGGACGCCTTATCTTTTACTTCTGAAGTTTGATTATATACAGATTCTCCCGAAGACGTTAATGTAAGAAATGATCTAGACTCATAAGGTTGATTAACAATGTTTCCAGACTGACATGAAAATGTATTGATTGCATGATCTGATGACGGCAAATCTTTCCCTGATGTGTACAGACTAACTCCATCTAAATTTTTCGGTAAATAAGAAGAATAGGGTACAACATCTCGTGTATTCAAGTCATAATAATATTCCTTTTCTTCTTGATCACAGTTGATACGTTTATCACAGGCAATTACTTCTGGTGGACTGAATTCAGAAGGATTTGCATTTGTAGAGACACAATGGACTGTCTTGTTTTTTTGCTCCTCTAACCTTTTTAATTCTTTTTCCTGAATACTAGGTAAAGGAACTGTCGGCGGCATATGGGATTCTTTTCTGTGATGACCAATCAGAGAATTTTCAGGTTGTTGTATTGGATATAATTGACTAACGGGTGATTTGCTTTTATACGGAATACTCCGCTCGATAGTCGAACTATGTGGATTAACATCATTTCTCGATGTTCCGATTAATATTTTCACAGGTCGAATCCTAAAAGAAGGATTGAAATTATTATTTTTGTTTGGAGTGAATTGTTTAGTTGAATCTATTAAAGGTTGATTTAATACTCGCATATCACTACATGTATTGTTGGGCGTTTTAGTTGCTTCTGAAATTGTACAAGTACTACACTGCTTTTCTGTTGGATTTACCGAACCAGTAGCATGAAGCACATGTTTTTCGTTTCTTTTTGCACTGTGTAATTCAGTCTGAGGAACATATAAATCATTTTTTCCCCGCTGAATATGAAGCAATGCGGAATTCTTAGGAGTTGAAAATTCTTGAATATCTTTGAAGCCAACGTGAGACGTGATTGGTGCGCTTATTGTGTCGGTCGATGAAATACTCGTACTTGGATTCCGCTGTAAACCAAGGTTACTAACGTAGCGAACATTATAGTCGCAAGCAGATTCATCTTGATATTGATCGAAACAACGATGTTTCAATTCTTGTATGCGAGGTACGATTGGTTCTTGCCCATGAGCCATAGCGACGGTCGAGTTCCGACTTATTTTTTCAGGTACAAGTTCTTCTTCTACAGCAGAGGTTCTAAGAGATGGCTGCAAATTATCTTGAGTATCATTTATTCGGACATTAGACGATTGGAACCTTGAAAAACCGCCACTTTCTTTTGTAGAACTAACTGAGTAGTTGTAATCACTGGACTGTTCTTGGTTCAGCATATTGATATCTTCAAAACCCCTTTCGAAGTTACGAGAGGGGACAGTATGGAAAGCTCTGTGTCGCGTGTCGATTGGATCTTTAAATAATCTTACATTACGAACAATCCTATCACAGCTGGAGCTTTGATTCACTTCTGAAAGGGTATCACACTTTGAACTGTTGTTAATTCTATTACTGTTAGATTGATGATATTCTTTATATTTTGAATTCTGTACACGATTGTCGTAGTGTAATTGCTTATTGTGGTCATTGTCCAACAAATAGTTTCTTGCAGTTGACGAACAGCATTCGCAGCGTTCATAACTACAACCCTGGCTGGAAAGAGTCGAATGTCGTTGATAATCATTTTTCTGACTGTGAATACTACTAGTCGGTGAGCATTCTGACTGTAATGAAGCCGATAAAGGATGATTTGATGGCAATGGCAAAGAAGTTGATGACGATGATATTGATGCTGATAAAGAAGGAGATGTTGATATTGATGAAGAGAATGATGATATGGGTAGTATTTGATTTGAGCTTTGGTTTGAATTAACAATCAAATTCAGTGGTTCTTCTGCTCTATTTATAACCACTGATACATGCGTATAATTCTTTGCTGAACTTTTATCATTATGATTAGACAGCGATTTATGGAAACTTGTTTGGGCATCATTCCCTTTGCTATTCTCGTGGTCTAAAGAATAGTGGCTTGAAGGGCAATAGACTTTACTGGATGTCACAGCTGGCATCCAGGCTGAACTGCCGCCGACTGTTTTATATGGGTGGACGTTGTGTAAATATTTACTTGCATGTCGCATACAGCAAACGTCATTGTTACATTGCAACTGCGTCAAGACTAATTGTGCTGAGTTGTTTGTTTCATAAATTTCTGGGCGAGAAAAAGTTTTTCCTGGGTTAGATCTGAGTGGAACTGAGTTTACATCATTTTGATAAACTGTTGATAAGGGTTCCTTTAAGGAAGGTATAAATGATCTTCTCATCCATTCTTGTCGGTCCAACGGGAAGGAAGTTGGATCCAGAAAAGTAAATGGTTGGCAATACTGATTATTCTTTTGCAATTCAGACATCACTGGTACAGCTGGACTGCAAAAGGTGCTTTTCTGGTGCGAAAATAAATTATTATAAGACCAATCTGGCAGGCGACAGGTTTCAATATTGAAAAACGGAACATCAGCGTTGAATTTTTCCTTCTCCAGTGACATATAGGGAGCGAGCGGACCGTAGCGCATTATGTCCCGTGTTTGGTTGAGCAATAACAACGGGGCATTTTGAAGAGGATAACATTTGAAAAGATGTTGGTCACTACGAGAATCTGAATATTTACCTGCCCACTCCATCTTCATTAAAATCTGCAGTTTCTATTTTTCGGTTATTTTATGTCTTCTGCTTTTTTCTGTTTCAAATCTGTTTCGTCTACTGCGACGTCCTTGGTCATTTGTATCACTTTCTTTTCTTAAAATTCACTTTCACTTTAAATGAAATCATTTGTATATAGGTGTATTTTCTTAATGTAAATAGAACCAGATCTTTGATATATCTTATTCGTTTTTATCCAGGAAAAATTTTGAAGATATAAATTATTGATGTTCTATTGATAAAACTTATAGGTTCAGTGATATAAGCTAAGAAGATTAGAAATTTTTAAAAATGTCTGCATACACCTTAATAATGAACCACTTATCTAAATTGTCTTTTTTATGATCTGGAATATATATATATATATATATATATATATATATATATATATATGTGTGTGTGTGTGTGTGTGTGTGTATAACGTTGATAGAAGTGCAACTTAATGTGTTAGTGAAATTGCATAATTTGTAAGCAAGTATGGTCGGCAGTTGCAATGATTTGAATAAAAGTACGTTTGTAGGGACATGTTTGCACCACAGCTATATAGTTTCTAGCGTGGATCATTTTTATTTCTATCTTCCGCGTAAATATTACCGTGGAGTCTTGTAGTAAAAACCATTTACTTGAAGCTGCTTTTCTAATGATGCTCTGTTTGTTTTGGAAATGTATCTGCAAAAGAAAAAATATCATTTTATTGTATCTTCTCCCAAGGAAAATGAAAATCAGTTGTACAAAATCAAAATGTAAAAATGTGTATGAATTAATTCTTTATTGAATATATGTACATGTATATATTTTATCATGAGGCATTGCATTCATGTCATTTCAGTAGTTGAAGTGAACTAAAAAAAATTAAAGGCAATAGAAATATAGTTAATATCATTGTTGATAATTACAGGCAAAGATAATCATTTAATAATCGGTATAAATTATTTTTATTGATTCTCCCACGTTTGATAATAATAAACAAGAGTAAGCGACTATTTTATGGGATAATGTACACATTAAGACGAAGTCTTCATGATCCTCAACTTTAAACATGGTAAGTGTGGGTATTCCAACGATAAAAAGAATATTTTGATTTTAAAAACGAAAAGGGATTGAACACACACGAGGAATTAGAGCCTGATGTGTATAATCCTTGAATTCTCTCATTATCAACATTGACACTGTGTTCAGATATATACAAAATAATTTTGTTTTGCGGCATCTTTCTCGGAGTTGTATAATTTGAGAGGTTGACATTTATAAGTAATAAATACTGTTTTACGCATTTTAAGCTCATAAGATACCAGTTACTTTGTAGAATTCTGTTTTGGAAAAGAAATATCAATTTTGTCACAAAAATTAGTTCCTTGAAATAAAAAGAAATTATCCTCTTTCCCAATTTGAGGATAATGAATCAAAACTGTAAATAACAGAGAATCTAATTTGAAAAAAATGTCTATGAAAAGAAACTTTTATAACTCAGAATTTAATCTGAATTTATGCTCTGATTTAGTTTAAGATGAACAACACAAACTAAAAACAAACAATACAAAACGAAACAAAGCAAAAAAAAAAAAAAAACGAAAAAAAAAAAAAAAAAGAAATATCGAAAAAAAAATATTTTCATAGAAAATATAAGTATATTTAATAAACTTTTATCATAAATATACAAGAATAGATTAATAATGGTAAAGTATCCAGTCGGTAGAGTGTTCGCCCATGGTCCGGGAGACCTAGGTTCAATCCCAGGTCACGTCATACGAAAGACTTTAAAAACGGTACTTGATACCTCTTTGCTTAACACTCAGCAATGTAAGGTACGTACAAGGGTAAAGTGGAGCAATTCAGGGAAAGGAGTAGCGCCCTCCCCTACACCTCAGCGTAGTAGCTATTGAAAAGGAGCCTTCTGGTCGCCCTCGACTACGGTCACCAACTTTACTTTACTTTATAACATACTTATTATCTGTATTTCAATCTAAGTGCACGAAGGAGATTGTATCGGAAAATTAATTATTATTGTGTAAAAAATAAGGTATGGACTTATTGATGTACCGCATATGTAAAGAATGACTTAATATGTAAAAACATTATTAACTTTTATTTCAGTAATCGTGAAATTCTTGAAGCATGCTTTATACTTCACATTGTTTTACGGACATTAAGATTTTGATTATTCAATTAATAGAACTGTTAAAAAGACGACCTCATCACGTACCTCGTATTAGTACATCTCTTTCTGGTGTAAATAGGATAATTCTATGCACTATAAATGCTGTGTGACACATCTAGCCGATGGAGAAAACGAAAATCAAAACAAAACAAAACAAAAAAAAAACAAACAAAAAACAAACAAACTGGAGAACAGTTCAACCAGAAACCAAGCGTCCGACTAATTTTTCTTAACTGGACAAACAAGACAAAAAGAAACAGTCTCTAAGCAAAAACATAACAGTGGTGACGAGAAAGAAAGAACTCAGCGATAGCAATTACAGCAGAAATGTTGACAGAAGTTCAGCGTCTGCAAGAGCAAATGGAACAAGCACTGTTTTGTTTACTAAATTCTCTGTTTCAGTGTTTAAACATAAACTATCAGCCGCAAATTCTGTGACACGATAAGGATTTTTCCTGGCATTCAAAATTTATCAACGAGAAAAGAAAAATCATTTTCTTTTTGCAAATCAGAAGTTCTATTAAAGTTACTCTCCACTCCGCAAGATTTTAGATTCTTCTGATTAAGTTGACAAATTCAAGCAACGGTCACTGGAGCTATTAGGTTGATGAATTTATCAAAGGTGTTAAAAGTTGCAGTTGCAGGCAAACTGCACTGAAAAACATCCTTAAATGTGATTTGCGACCGAGGAAACTAAAAGTACTTGCATAACCTTTTTCTGAAGCCGTCAAAGGTCAAAGGTGAAGCCGATTGAAAGGACTCAACAGTATTTTTGAAAGAAGTAACGAACTTCTTGGCCTCCAAAGTTCTTTTACTGTTGAGGATGGTTACACAATCCTATTGGAATAAGAACTTAATTTGTTATTGTTAGCGGAGAGTTGTCGCGTTTTTGGAGCGACTAATGTCTCCGACAAGTCATTCATACTTAAATCCTGACCCGTCACAAAACGTTCCGACCAAGTTAGGTCAATCTCCGTCCTCCGGATCTTTAAAAACATTGCGCAGGCACCGAAAGCGATGACAAAGCAACCACTCCGAATACGCTTGTGGTCATCTAAGTAATAAGACCACAGCACTTAAGAGTTGATGTTGATTCTATTGCTTCGATTATTTCAAAGTTCAGCTATGAACCTAATTCTGTTCACAAATTTGAGATATAGTACAAACACTAGGAAAACACTTTTCTCACTGAATTCTTTGCCAAAGACGATGCGTAGAAAACACGTCACCTTTTCAGAAAACTTGGCACAGTCTTACACGAACGTTTCACAAGTTTCATCCTTTCAAAACAACCTAAGGATTTAGACTTTACTCGGCAACTGAATGAAATATTTAGTGAACCATATTCTCTACTCTAGGCAGACAACCAAGTGACTTTCACCGAATTCGTTAACTGTGGATATAAAAAAATTCAATTGCCGTCGCTTTCGGAATATCAGTTTAAATGTCGTATTTTTATCGCTGGACTTCAATTTTCTTATGACGCAAATGTTCTCATTCGACGATTATAGTGAAAGATATCACAACTGCTTGCCGACGTTTATTCACTCAGGCGGTACACACATAAGCACACTATAAACTTTTTCTTTTTATATAGCACATATGCACATACATTCTTTTAAAGATAAATGTAACAAAGATTAGATTTATAGTTGTATTTTGTCATTGAAGATGTTCTTATAAAAGAATTTTAAAAAGCATGAGACAATTCTTATTCCTTGTTCAACTCTACAGATTTAGCCCCAAAGGGTTTTCTCCATCTACAAAGTTGAAACCTCTTTGAAACCGCGTCAACTTAAGATAGAAAAAATGAACAATGAGGACAGCAGACTTTTTCTCAAAACGACTTTCAAAATGAAAATAAACTTCAATCTGTCTATGAACAGAAGGAGGGCAATTATCTTGAATGAGACAAATCTCATTAAATTGTTGGTAAAATAATAAATTTGCTTTTGAAAAGGTTCGCTGTTTCTTTGGACACACCTTGTATATTGCTAAGTTATTTTCTCCTTTCACCAATTGAGAGCACAAGTAAGTGTATTTATATTTGTATAGCCAGAAAGGAATGTTAAGTTATTCCTGTACTTCATTATTTACAATATTTTGGTTTGTGTGTTTATTGTTGTTTTTTTGTTTTTTAGGTTTATTTCAATATATTTTTTTATATTTCTACCATGAGCCAATTAATATTTATTCAACTTCATTACTGGTATACTATTCCTTGTAATTTCTCTCCCTCCATATTGGGTTTTTCCATAATATTCATCTCTAAATGACTTGGGGGCGTCCTCGTGGTGTAATGGTTAAAGCGATGGACTGCGGAATCGTTGTACGCGAGTTCGTACTCCAGTCGCGCTATTACGTTCACTTTCGGGCAAATACCCTTGGGAAAGGTATGAGCTATGGGTTAAAGAGTACCACTACTGTTCTTCAAGGAGAATGGCTTTGGCATTAAATAACCTATAAAGGTTGATATGCCATTAAACAAAGAAACCAAACCAAACCATCTAAATGACTTGGAAAAATTATACCACCAAGTTTACTCGAGGACTATTTTATGAAACCAGAATGGTCAGATATTTAAAAAAACCTTTTGCGTTTTCTCCGTTATAAGTTTATTTATGTCTAAATAAAAAAAAACCTAAGTGAATATTCTCTAAGTGAGCTAAATACATAAATTTCTGCCTGGAATAGTATGTCATTTTTCTTAACACTTTCTTTTTTACATTCAACATTCAAGACTCAAATATAATTTTGTTAAATCTATTTGAAGTAACATTCTTAACTGCAATAGCATTTCATTGGAGATGACTGAAATTCTTCAGTCAAATGGCGTAGAGAGTGACTTTCCAAGATTAGCAGAACATAAGTAGTTACTCTTAATTGTAGATTTGCTTCTTTGCCAAATCCATTTTGGAAGTCAACGTGTTTCTCACGTTATCTAGAATTAAATCAGTGCTTAATATGTGTTTACTAAAATAATTTTAAGACCCACACCCCAAACCATCATCACTACCGCCACTACGACCACCTTCTCAAAACTTATGACAAGGTCTGTCGTATAGAAATACATTTTCAAAGTATTTTCCATCGGATATCATTAATGTAAGCTAATTTTATGTCTATGTTTTTGCATTATGATTATTTTAAGGATTGTTCATTATAACTCAAACAACAAGATTCATAGAAATTAAGATTTCCTGTTATTGTAAGGATTTGGACTGATATCCAATTTTTTATTGCCTCGTCGGCTGGGGCTGTCGAATACACCGACTGCTTCTCTGCAGAGAGGTATGACCCCACCCCCAACGAGTGTCCTAGATGTGACACTAAACAATCTGATGGTGAGGTTCCTGTAAAGCTGGAGCTTTGGGGAATGCGGAGTATCCTATTATTACTATCGCTCCCAGGTCCACCTGGCCCGGAGTGGTAGCACCTGATAAGGGTCATATCTATGGGTTAAATAGAACTAAATGATGGTTGGCGTTAATTGTTTTTATACTTTTAAACAGCGAATTTATGCGGAACTAGATTGTTTAAAATAGAACTAAACTGTACTTACATTTAAACTGCGTGCTTATGCTAAACTGAATTATTTGAAATTGAACTGTTTTTGACATTGAAACTGAACTGACACTAAACAGAATTGTTAACTGCTTGAATAAACTGAATTGTTTGAAATAGAAATGTTTTTGACAAACTGTGTACTCATGCTAAACTGAATTGTTTGAAATAGAACTGATTAGTTACATAAAAATGGATTTGGCGTTAAATAACCTACAAAGGTTGATATGCCATAAAACTCAACCAAGCAAATCAAGCAAACCAATTTTTTATTGGATCTGAGGAGTGCTCACTTCATTACCAATTCTTTTGTTACCGGTACAAATAGGCTGCATAGTTCAAGTGGCGGAGAAGAATCATTGACTTTAAATTAAAAAAAGGTAATGACCATGATGACTGACGGGAGGAGATAGAGGGATGGGTAGACAGAGGGACGTGGGAGGCTGAGTTAAGCCCTTCTAAACAGCATTCTCACAAAAAGCAATAAAAACAATCTTGACCTGAAGTTAATTAATCAATTTAAATATATCCTTTATGACAGAAATCATAAAAGAATTCATTAGAATGTTTTCTGTCAATGGCAATCATATAAAATCTTGTCAAGAGAAAAGAGTCATGTAATACATGCTTAGTCAAATAACAACTATTGTATTGAAAAATATAAGAAATGCTTGACAAATTTTGATAAGCGAAAAGTAAGTGATGAGAACTTGATCAACGATAAAATTGTTAAATTAACAAAATATATTGTTAAAGACAGAATATATAAAACCGACAAATAAATAAAACCATAAATTAATAAATCTCAATAAATAAAATGAAAACCGAAGAAAAAACCCTACTTATTGTATATGAACCCCCGAAAGTCTTAGAAAAATCCTTAATTTCAATTCTAACACACTTTCAGCGTTTCATGGTGACTTTGGCCTTGTTTTCTATTTCTTTAGTTTTCTTATTGCAATGTTCTGGGTTCAATCCCAGGTCGAGTCATACCAAAGACTCAAAAAATGGTACTTGATGCTTCCTTGCTTAGCACTCAGCATTATAAGGTACGGATCAAGGGTAAAGTAGAGCAATCCAGGAAAGGAGTAGCGCCCTCCCCTACACATTGGTGTAGTAGCTATCGAAAAGGGAGCCTTCGGGTTACCCTCGACTATGGTCGCCAACTTTACTTACTTTACATAAATTTTCGTATCATTTCTACTGTGAACAAGATTCATCAATTTAATTTCATTATTAATCATAAATTTGTCGCATATTAAATCAATTGTTCTAATTTAATTTTGTGCCGTTTGTTACCTTTAATTTATATGATAATGTGATGTATCAATTTTTACTTGCAGGACGCATGAATTCTGCAGAAAAAAAATCAAAAGGATCTATTAAATAAAAAAGGATAGAGACTCAGTTGATGATAGACAATCTAGGGTAGCATGGCAAACGATAAACGAAGTGGGCAGAAAGAAGAGCACTGCCAAAGCTAAACTGAAAGCTACCAGCCAACAAGATCGAATACACCTGTGGAAACAGTATTTTGAGAATTTACTCGGAAACCCTCTGGAAGTTACTTATTAACCAATCACGAGAATTATAAGTAAGCAACTAGGCATCAAATTTGGACCGTTTACTCAAGAAGAACTCGACTCGGTACCGCGAAAAATTAAAAATAGAAAGGCAGCAGGGCTCGTGGAAGACTAGAAAATTCGACGACATCCTGCTCCGACACAGTAATGCCGTATATAATCAAATTCCTATTGACAGATGGATGAAGGGATGCATCTCCCCTTCCCTAAAAAGGGTGACCTCGGTTTAGCCAAGAACTGCCGTGGTATAACACGTACGTCCATAGTGGCCAAGATATACAATGCCCTACTACGCAACCGCATAGAACCCAAAATTGACAACATACTTAGGAAGAACCAAAATGGCTTCCGGAGAAATAAATCCACGACGTCACAAATTTTGATAATCCGTCGAATTCTTGAAGGTGTACGCGCAAAAAACCTACAGGCAACCATATTATTTGTCGACTTTACCAAGGCCTTTGACTCCATTCACAGAAGAAAGATGGAGCAAATTCTACTCGCCTACGGCCCACCAAAAGAAACCGTTGCAGCCATAATGATGCTCTATAGAAAGACCAAAGTAAAAGTCCGTTTTCCGGATGGAGACACAGACTACTTTGACATTGTAGCAGGTGTACTGCAAGGAGACACATTAGCCCCATACCTCTTTATCATCTGTCTAGACTACGTGCTTAGAACATCTAAGAAAACGGTTTCAAGCTAACAAAGGAAAGAAGCAGAAGGTACACCGCAAAACAATTACCGACGTCGACTACGCCGATGATATAGCGATTCTGGCAAATGTACCCGTCCAAGTCGAAACCCTGCTACAAAGTCTGGAACGAGCCGCTGCAGGCATCGGCCTCCATGTCAATGCACGCAAGACGGAATATATGTGCTTTAATCAAACAGGCGACATCTTCACACTAAACGGTAGCGCTCTGAAACTAGTTGACAAGTTCACCTACCTAGGGAGCAGTGTCTCATCAACCGAGACAGATATCGACACGCGACTAGCAAAGGCATGGACAGCTATTGGTAGATATCGGTCATATGGAAGTCAATCGATAAAATGAAGCACAGTTTCTTCCAAGCAGCGGCGGTGTCGATACTGCTATATGGATACACTACATGGACGCTAAATAAACGTATAGAGAAAAAGCTTGACAGCAACTACACAAGAATGCTGCGAGCAATAATGAACAAGTCCTGGAGACAGCAATCCACAAAGCAGCAGCTATACGGCCACCTACCTCCCACCACGAAAACTATCAAAATTTGACGAACCAGACATGCGGGACACTGTTGGAGAAGTAGAGACGAGCTCATTAGTGATGTACTCCTGTGGACCCCTCCACATGGACGTACAAAGGCAGGACGACCAGCTCGAACCTATATACAGCAGCTCTGTGCCGATACGGGATGTAGCCCTGAGGACCTGCCGGAAGCAATGGACAATAGGGAGGGTGGCGAGAGAGGGTCAGAGATATCCGTGCTGATAGTACGACATGATAATGAGGACTTATAAATCCTGTTGTTGCCTTTGCAATAAATATTACAGAAAATCCAATAACAATCTATATACATAATATTTAATGCACATATCATTTGTTGGTATCTAATACTACCGAAACTTCAAGATCAAAATACATAGTTGCAAATTCTATTTCGTAGAAAACGGTATTGCTGGTACCGAGGAATATTCGGTGCGTTTTTCTTTTCAGCCTTTGACAATACATTGTTGGACTTTTTTCCTTTTCAGCCTTTGACAACACATTGTTGGAGTTTTTTTTCTTTTCGGCCTTTGATAACACATTGTTGGAGCTTTTTTCTTTTCAGCCTTTGTCAAGACTTTGAATAAGGGGGTGAGTAGAAGAATATTTCACTTGGCTGCGCAAGGAGATTTAGAAGAATATCTTTTTGACCGCGGAAGTAGGCAGAAGAATATCCCACTTGACTACGGGCAAAATATGTAGATGAGCGCAATGTACGAATGGTTAAAACACAAGAAGAATTATAATATAGATTGTTTTCTTTTTATTTTATTGACCCATAGACAATATGTAAGGTTTTTCAAGATCAACTAAAAGCGGACATGTAATGTCCGCTTTTAGTTGATCTTGTGTATACATAGATATATATTTCTTTTAAATACCCTATGCGGTGGCAAAAGCTGCTCGGTAGCGCCAGGAGTGGCAGTACCGCCTTGAGCTACCGAAACTGTGTTATCACCCTGGTTGGCGGCTGATGAGACTAGGGTATCGCACGTGCTTTCACACGTTGTATGATGAAAATAGATTGTTTTCTTTTTATTTTATTGACCCGTAGACAATATGTAAGGTTTTTAAGGGGAGTGTATTGTTAATTACAGCTTTGTTTTTTTGCCGAATATCACCAAACGATTTCTAAAAAATGTTAAAGATAATATTAATCGTTTTTTGATCAATCCAAGTGTTTTCTTTATCGTATGTACATTTTTCAAAGAGCCTTTGAAAATATAATTTCTTACTTATTCCTCCTTCCATCATTGGGGGGTGTCCTCGTGGTGTAATGGTTAAAGCGATGGATTGCGGAATCATTGTAAGCA
This sequence comes from Sepioteuthis lessoniana, assembly GCA_963585895.1. NCBI lineage: Eukaryota > Metazoa > Mollusca > Cephalopoda > Myopsida > Loliginidae > Sepioteuthis > Sepioteuthis lessoniana. The sequence goes on from OY757907.1 coordinate 20,100,718, forward strand.
AGCCGTACTCCAGTCGCACTGTTACGTTCTCTTTCGGGCAAATATCCTTGGGAAAGGTATGAACCCCCTTATCCTCCCAGCTATGGGTTAAATAGTACCACTACTGTTCTTCTAGGAGAATGGCTTTGGCATTAAATAACCTACAAAGGTTGATATGCCATTAAACAAAGAAACCAAACCATCCTTCCACTATTAAACTGACTGATGGGCTATTTACGTCAAGATACTCTCTCCCTCCTCTCTCTCACGCACACACACACATATATATTGTTGAAAACGACAACTTTTTATTCGTCTTTTCTAATTTGCGAGCGTTATGTTACAATTGTAGTTGAAGGCATAAAAACAGGCATAAAATAAGATTATTTAGTTAGAGTAATTATCGTAACCACCAAAGTGTTGAACACTTTCTACACTGCCTTCAATCCTTGCCTGTTATTTTCAACAAAATAAACCCGCAAGAAAATTGTCTTGTGGGTAGAGTGTTCGCCAGTGGCACGGGGGTTCAATCCCAGCACGAGTCATACCAAAGACTAGAAAAATGGTACTTGATACCTCCTTGCTTAACAATCAGTATTGTAAGGCACGTTTCAAGGGTAGAGTGGAGCAATCCAGGGAAAGGAGTAGCGCCTTCCCCTACACCTCAGTATAGTAGCTATTGAAAAAGGAGATTACAGTCGCTAACTTTGCTTTTATATATATATATATATATATTTATATATATGTAGGGAAGTAAAATATGGAAATAAATCCAACACTATGAAGAAAATAGAAAAACAAAATATTCTAAATGTGATTAATTTATTATGAAAAGTCAATGTTAAAACGTTTCGGTTTTAATAAAACTTTCATCAGGACTTTAAAATGGCGAAAAATGTTGCTTATACAACGATGGATGTTTTTATTTAAAAACGAGAGAGGAAATGTTTTAACGGTAACTTTACATCATAATGAATCTATCATATTTGGAATACTTTGTTTTTTATTTTCTTCTTTTATATGAACCCAAATGAAAATTTCAACTATTATATAAACTAAAGTACTGCTTTAGTTTTCTTAAGCAACATTTTCAGTTTTATTCAGTAAGATATATAGTAAATTTATAGGATGGAAATGGAAAAATATTTTTCAGTAGAAAACAATTCTTTTTATCAAAATAACTTTATTCGGTTTTCTCGCAATTAAAACAATAACGAAAACCTCAAGAAAGATAATTGCATTATTGTATTGAAAATGTTGAATAAAAGTTTTTAGTTTTTGTTATTACACCCAACTAATATCTCTCGGCAATATCGTTTTCTTTTTACTCAAATAAGTCGCATTTGTTCATCATCATTGTTTTTTCAGCTTGTCACGGAAAAGACACACATTTACAACAGCCTTTGCTACAATAATAAAGTCAATTCTAGTTAAGGCAGACAGGGAAATCTGTGCTTGATATCATCATCCCTTTCTGTCAGTGTTCGTCTGTCTTCATCCATTTAAGTCAGTGTTTATCTTCATCCCTTTAGGCCAGCGTTCATCTTCATCCATTTAAGCCAGTGTTCATCTTCATCCATGTAAGTCAGCGTTCATCTTCGTCCATTTAGGCCAGTGTTCATCTTCATCCATTTAAGTCTGTGTTCATGTTCATCCTTTTAGGCCAGTGTTCATCTTCATCCATTTAAGTCAGCGTTCAGCCTAATTCCTTTAGGCCTGCGTTCCTCTTCATCCTTTTAGGCCAGTGTTCATCTTCATTCATGTAAGTCAGTGTTCAGCCTCATCCCTTTAGGCCAACGTTTATCTTTATCCCTTTAGGCCAGAGTTCATCTTCATCCATCTAAGTCAGTTTTCAGCCTCATCTGTGTTCATCTTCATCTCTTTAGGACAGTGTTCATCTTCATCCATTTGAGTCAGTGTTCAGCCTCATCCTTTTAGGCCAGTGTCCATCTTTATCCCTTTAGGCTAGTGTTCATCTTCATCCCTTTAGGCCAGTGTCCATCATTATCCCTTTAGGCTAGTGTTCATCTTCATCCCTTTAGGCCAGTGTTCATCTTCATCCCTTAAGGCCAGTGTTCATCTTCATCCCTTAAGGCCAGTGTTCATCTTCATCCATTTAAGTCACAGTTCAGTCTCATCTATTTAGGCCATGTTCATCTTCATCCCTTTCATCTTTATCCATTTAAGTCTGTGTTCATCTTCATCCATTTAAGTCTGTGTTCATCTTCATCCCTTTAGGCCAGCGTTCATTTTCATCCCTTTAGGACAGTATTAATCTTCATCCTTTTAGACCACTGTTTATCTTCATCCCTTTAGCCCAGTGTTCATCTTCACCCCTTTGAGTCAGTGTTCAGCGTCATCCCTTTAGCCCAGTGTTCATCTTCATCCATTAAAGTCTGTGGTCATCTACATCCCTTTAGGCCAGTGTTCATCTTCATTCCTTTAGGCCAGTGTTCATCTTCATCCGTTTAAGTCCGTTTTCAGCCTCATCTCTTTAGGCCATTGTTCATCTTCATCCCTTTAGGCCAGTGTTCATCGTCATCCATTTAAATCAGAGTTCAGCCTCATCCCTTTAAGCCAGCGTTCATCTTCATCCCTTTAGCCCAGTGTTCATCTTCATCCATGTAAGTCAGCGTTCATCTTCATCCATTTAAGTCTGTGTTTAGCCTCATCCTTTTAGGCCAGCGTTTATCTTCATCCCTTAGACTTATGTTCATCTTCATCCGTTTAAGTTAGTGTTCAGCTTCATCCCTTTAGACCAGCGTTCATATTCATCTGTTTAGGCTAGTGTTCATCTTCATCCATTTATGTCAGTGCTCAGCCTCATCACATTAGGCAAGCGTTCATATTCATCCATTTAAGTCTGTGTTCATTTCATCCCTTTAGGCCAGTGTTCATCTTCATCCATTTAAGTCAGTTTTCAGCCTCATCCCTTTAGGCCAGTGTTCATCTTCATCCATTTAAGACTGTGTTGATCTTCATCCCTTTAGGACAGTGTTCTTCTTCATCCCTTTAGGCCAGTGTTCATCTTTATCCATTTAAGGCTGTGTTCATCTTCATCCCTTTAGGCCAGCGTTCATTTTCAACCCTTTGGGACAGTGTTCATCTTCATCCATTTAAGTTAGTGTTCAGCCTCATCCTTTTAGGCCAGCGTTCATATTCATCTCTTTAGGCCAGTGTTCATCTTCATCCATTTAAGTCAGCGTTCATCTTCGTCCATTTAGGCCTGGGTTCGTCTTCATGCATTTAAGTCAGAGTTCAGTCTCATCCCTTTAGGCCAGTGTTGATCTTCATCCCTTTAGGCCAGTGTTCATCTTTATCCATTTAAGTGTTTTCATCTTCATCCATTTAAGTCTGTTTCCTTTTTAATCCCTTTAGGCCAGCGTTCATTTTCATCCATTTTGGACAGTGTTCATCTACATCCATTTAAGTCAGTGGTCAGCCTCATCCTTTCAAGCCAGCGTTCATATTCATCTCTTTAGGCCAGTGTTCATCTTCATCCATTTAAGTCAGCGTTCATCTTCGTCCATTTAGGCCAGTGTTCATCTTCATCCATTTAAGTCTGTTTTCATCTTCATCCCTTTAGGCCAGTGTTCATCTTCATCCATTTAAGTCAGTGTTCAGCCTCATCCCTTTAGGCCAGCGATCATATTCATCTGTTTAGGCCAGTGTTCATCTTCATCCATTTAAGTCAGTGTTCAGCCTCATCCCTTTAGGCCAACGTTCATCTTCATCCCTTTAGGCCAGTGTTCATCTTCATCCATTTAAGTCAGTTTTCAGCCTCATCCTTTTAGGCCAACGTTCATATTCGTCCATTTAAGTCTGTGTTCATCTTCATCCATTTAGGCCAGTGTTCATATTCATCCCTTTAGGACAGTGTTCATTTTCATCCATTTAAGTCAATGTTCAGCCTCATCCCTTTAAGCCAGCGTTCATATTCATCCCTTTTTTGGCCAGTGTTTATCTTCATCCATTTAAGCCAGCGTTCATATTCATCCCTTTAGGCCAGTGTTCATCTTCATCCATTTAAGTCAGTGTTCAGCCTCATCCCTTTAGGCCAGCGTTCATCTTCATCCCTTTAGGCCAGTGTTCATCTTCATCCATGTAGGTCAGTGTTCAGCCGCATCGCTTTAGGCCAGAGTTCATCTTCATCTCTTTAGGCCAGTGTTCATCTTCATCAATTTAAGTCAGTGTTCAGCCTCATCCATTTAGGCCAGTTCCCATCTTTATCCCTTTAGGCCAGTGTTCATCTTCATCCATGTAGGCCAGTGTTCATCTTCATCCCTTTAAGTCAATTCTCAGCATCATCCCTTTTGGTCAGTGTTCATCTTCATCCATTTAAGTCAGCGTTCATCTTCATCCCTTTAGGCTTGTGTTCATCTTCATCCATTTAAGTCAGTGTTTAGCCTCATCCCTTTAGGCCAACTTTCATATTCATCCCTTTAGGCCACTGTTTATCTTCATCCATTTATGTCAGCGTTCATATTCATCCCTTTAGGACAGTGTTTATCTTCATCCATTTATGTCAGTGTTTAGCCTCATCCTTTTAGGCCAGCGTTCATCGTCATCCCTTTAGGCTAGTGTTCTTCTTCATCCATTTAAGTCAGTGTTGATCTTCATCCCTTTAGGCCAGTGTTCATCTTCATCCATTTAAGTCAGTGTTCAGCTTCATCCCTTTCGCCCAGCGTTCATCTTCATCCCTTTAGGCCAGTGTTCATCTTCATCTTTATCCATTTAAGTCAGTGTTCAGTTTCATCCCTTTAGGCCAGAATTTATATCTTCAAACTGTCTCAAAATGAAAGTTCATCTTTTTGAAGATCAGCTTTTTGATCAGTTCGCTAAATTTTTGTTGTGCATTGAAAAGTGGAAATTTCTTTGAAAGAGTAGTGGCGCCATAGACCAATAAAAAATAATGATGTAATGGTTGGCAACCTGGATTAGAAAATCATTGTTTCTGAGTTTGATTCTCACTGGGTAACCCATAGCACAGCTAAACTAAACTATATAAATATCTATATCAGTATTAATACTTAATGCACAAATGTCTATGTGAAGAACAATACTTGTATCCAAAAATGTTATGGTCAACAGCATCAATTGGCAAACAGTTGCCGACTCTTTTAGAAAATAGTCATTGCTACCAATCTATAGAAATAGTTATGGATCCGAAAAGAATTCATTATTTTGCAGGATTTTCAATGTCCGTGGAACCTTCTGATCCATCCCTACATTGAGTCGAGTTAAAAGAAAGTTCCAAAATAATTCTGCTGCGCAATTTGTATCAGTACGGCTTGGCAGCGGCACAAGACTGATTATTAAGAAACTTATGCCATTTGTGTCACCGAGACTATTATTCTCACTTGGTGCGCTCTGTAAGAGGATACAATTCAAACGAGAATTTTACTCATTCCAACATTTAGGAGAATACATTGAAACTTAGCTATTTCCATAAATAAGTCTCAAGTTACAATATTTGCAGTTGCTGGACTCCAGCTTTTCCATGTCTCTTAATAAATCATAATAATAAACATTTACACTTGCTGGAATGTATCTCAAGGATTCCTACTTTCCTTATAAACTATTTTATGTAGGATGCTCAAAGTTATTTATGTTTATGTGAGAAGAAAAAAAAAACAACAAAAAAAATAAACAAAATAAAAACACCCCCACCAAAATCAAAAATAAAAACCTTATGTATCTTTAAGTACTCATGTGATAGGTGTGATATATATAAATAGTATACTTCATTATTTACCTGAGCTACTATAAATGTGTGGATTTGACCTCTAATGATAAGAATAATAAATAAAAATTTTATTAAAGATTTTAAGGTAAAAATGGACCATTTTAGAGTAGAAATGATAACGAAAACCAAGATGAATACTCGGACCTTCCAGAAAAAGTTATGGAACACTAAGTTGTCTGTAATACAAAATTTAAATCAATACTCAAATCATAGTTAGATCCTTTGGAAGAAGCTAGAAAGGGGGCTAGGGGAGTAGAAATCCGATGAAGGATTGAAATAGTGCAGACCAAAGCACTGCTGAGGTTGACGAGAATACAGAGAAGAGTCCTGGAGAGATGAGAAGATTTGCAGTCTCTCAGACTCCTGTAAAAACCATCAGTTAATACAAGCATGGAGTATAATAATAATAATAATAATAATAATAATAATAATAATATGCCCAAATCAGAATACGCCCGAAAGAACGAGACGCATAAAATTCTCAAGGATCACCTGATCCTGGCCAGGAGACTAGACCAAGTAATAATTAACGAACCCCACCCCCCAAAACCCCACAAAAACAAACAGAACAAACAAAAAACGAAAAACAAAACAAAAAGCAAAACCAGAGAACCTGCTGTATAGTGGATTTTGCCACCCCAGCAGATCACAAAATGAAAATCAAAGAAAGCCAATAAAGAGACAAGTACTTTGACCTTGCCAGTGAATTGAAAAAGCTGTGGAAGATGAGGCTGACAGTGATAGCAATTGTAGTTGGTGCACTTTTAATAGTCCCTAAAGGCTTGGAAAGGGGGCTGGAAAAGTTGAAAATCGGAGGACGAATCGAGGTACCATCACATAGCGAACGGGTTTATGCGTGTATCGCTATGTGTTAAGAGGTAGTCGGACCCTGTTGTAACCTTGCCGTGGAAAAAAGTGATGAACACGCAGAGACCCTGTCGTTGTTCACTAACACGAACGTTTATTCACTAATACACTTTTAAAGCAGCCGTCAGGGAGAAAGAAACAGAGTATGAAAGTTGAGTCGACCGCGTTAGCTGGACAAATTGAAACATTTCATGAGGAGACAGAGAACAAAGACAGACCTTACATTTTCTTTCTGGTTTTCTGTTGTAGTTTTAACATACTTGTTCGCTGGTTTCGTCTGCGCATCTGGTGTGAGACCCCTTTCGGAGCTCACTCCAAAATGAAGCCCGTAATTTTCGTCTCTCTTCACGTTTTTCTGGCTGGTGTTTAACTCTCATCTTTACTTCGTCGCGTCTGCCAGCCAACTAACTTTCAAACTTTTGTTTCCAGTGGTTCAACACCTGCGCAGAGGATTTGGTATCCCGGTTTTTTCTTGTAATTTTTAATTACTGCAGTCATTCACCCGTGACTGGCAGACCGACAACGAGAGCTTTAGCCTGGCTCACTCAGGTGAGCTGGCCGAATCGTAGACTCTCTGTCTGCTTTTTAAAATTTTTTCTCCTCTCTTTCTCCTTCCCCAGAAATTAGCCTCCTGTTCCCTTTCTAACTTCGACTCTCCATAGGCCTCCTATTACATAACTTCCTCATGACAATTCTAAAATTCTTACCCTGTAAAAATTTTCAAAACTATTTTCCGAACATTGTTGGCTCACGTAATTATTTATTCAATCATTTATCCGCCGTTGATAATTAGGGTTCGTCTCAGTAATCCAAGCTAACTGATACTTCTGTCATTTCTCCGCGACGACCACAAGTATGCATTGAAAACAAAGCAAAACAAAACAAAAAAAAAAACAGCAAAAACCCCCAGCAAAACAATTCAAAAGAAGTAATAGAAACAAAGGAACATATGATATAACACGTTAAATAGTTCATAGTTCGTTAATGTTTGTTTTTTCTGTATTTGTTTCTCTCTCTTTTTTCTTTGTTTTTTTTCTCTGTTGATAAAGTCAGTACAGTTTGCCTTTTCTCTCTTTTTTTCTTTCTTTTTATTTTGCCCAAACCAAGTTTTTTTTAATCAATGTTTTTCTTACTTCGCTAACTATTATTCTTTTCTTTTTTTTTTGTGCTCGTAAATTACATTCTCTCACCTTTCTTTATTTCTCTATCTCTTTCTGTCTCCTCCCTTCTCCACCGTTTCTTCAAGCCCACATATTCGTGCTGTAAGTTTAAAATACTCTCTAACAGTTACCCTTATAAACACGCACCCTGCCACGCTTGCAGAACAAAGGTTGTTTTTTTTCTCTCAAAAGGTCTTTTTTTCTTTTTTTTTTCTTTTTTTTCTCCAAGACCCCTCTATCTTCTCACCAATCAGTGAGGTTTTTAGAACCTTTCCATGTCGGCACTGACGTCTCTCCGTTCCTAAATCCATTTGTTCACCACATTGCCCACACACAAATCCAAGATATTAACCGAGACCGGAAACTCGGAGAAATCACCCACAAGTTGAACTACCTCCCCACCAAAAAATTTCACTACCTTAAAACAAGCTGAATAGGCTTCATTGTCATTTATCTCCTTACATCGTCGGAACTCAGCTAGGATTATTTCTCGTGGAACGATGGGGCACCCAACCTTAAGATTAAAAAACCCAAACACAATAAGGGTGAGAACTCTCGGACAGTCAGGATCAAAATCAGACTGGACCGAACATAAAGCAGTGGGGGTGAGCAACACTCTCAACATTACATTTCCTCAGTCGGCTACAATTTTCTCTTTTCCTTCTTCCTTTGTTTAGCTTTTCTTTCGTTTTTTTTTTCTTTTTTTAATCTCAGATTCGGACTAAAGAGCTTAAATTAACCAATGGAAAAAAAAAAAGAAAAAAAAGAAACGCTGAAGAGCGCTTAGCTAATTCTAATTGATGGTGTCCTTGTTTTTTCTACTGTTTTTTGGTGGTGGGTGGGTGGGATGCTATCTTTTCTTCGACACGTGGTCTTGTATTTATTTCTTTCGGTTCATCTACTGTTTTCTGTTTTTTTTTTTTTTTTTTTTTTTTTTTTTTTTGGGCGGGGGAGCTATCTTTTTTTCGACACGTGTTCTAGTATTTCTTCCTTTTCTCTTGTTTCTTCTACTGTTTTTCGTTTTCTTATTTTTTGGCGGGGGAGCTATTTTTTTTCGACACGTGGTCTTGTATTTCTTTCTTTCGGTTTTTCTACTGTTTTTTTTTTGGTGGGGGAGCTATCTTTTTTTCGACACGTGTTCTAGTATTTCTTCCTTTTCTCGCGTTTCTTCAACTGTTTTTGTTTTCTTTTTCCGTTCCTCTTGCTCTATTTTTTCTTTCTTTTCTCTTTTCTTCTGTTTTCGCCTTTCATGTTGCTTCCTCATGTTTTCCTCTTTCTTTTTCCTATCGTTTTTTCTTCTTCCGTCTCGTTGTTCTTTCATGTTCTTTTTTTGACGCCGTAACTCCCTCTTCCCCCACTTTTTTTCTCTTACAATCCAACAGGTTGTTTGTTGTACATTTTTAAGCCGTCTATAATTTTTCATTTTTTCTTATTAGGCTGCTTTGCTTCCTTTTCTTCGTCTAGTGTTTTTTCTTCCTTGTATTTTCTTTCTGTATTTTCTTTCCTTTTTTTCATTGGTTCTTCTGTTTTCTTTCTCTCCGTTTTTTTTCAATCTTTTTACTTCGTTTTTCTTTTCCTATTTTTTCTCTCTCTGTCGGTTTTACCCCCGTTTTTCTTTCTTTTCTCTCTCCTTCCCCAGAAATTAGCCTCCCGTTCTCTTTCTAACTTTGACTCTCCGTAGGCCGCTCAATCATGTTACGAGGATCATTAAATAAGTTTCCAGACATTTTTTCGTATGGGTACTTTTATTGATAGTACACACATGAAACTGCAGTCCCCCTCGAAGTAATCCCCTCCGGCTGTAATGCACTTGTTGTACCGTTCCAACAACTTATGCAAGGCCCCATGGAAGTCCTTTTGTCTGAGCGTGTCAATGACCTTTGTCACAGCCTCTTTCAGCTACTCAATTGTCTCATAACGACCGCCTCTTAGCTTAGGGAATAAACAAAAGTCACAGGGAGCAAGGTCTAGACTATAGGGAGGCTGAGGAACTGTATTGATGCCCATCTTGGTCAAATAGTCTGTGACAAGGATGGAGTTGTGGACTGGTGCATTGTTCTGGTGGAAATGCCACTGACCCGATTTGAAGAGTGCTGGCCTCTTCCCAAGGAATCTCTTCCTGAACTCCCTTAAAACCTCAACATAGTAACCCTAACCCTTTGGCCAATCAACTGTGGTGTATTGACTTCCTTACTTCTCCCACAGCTCTCATCATCCCTCACAGACTCCCTGCCTTCCTTGAATCTTTTATGACACTCAAAAGCTGATGCTTGATTCATGCAAGATGGTCGAAAAGTAGTCTGAAGAATTCCATACGTTTCTGTGGCGGCATTTTTTCGAAGTTTAAAACAGAATTTTATTGCATATCGTTCTTCTAAAGTGTCCTCACGTCCAGATTGCATTTTTGAAATCCACCAGCTGTGACAATCAGGGTTTAGTAGGATGTATTCCAACTCCTGTTGTAGCTGTTCATTTAAAGCTGAAATCATAAAAATTGGTCAGTCATCTCATAAGATGTATAGCAATAACATAGCGAATTTTCAAGAGTCTACGATAATTCTAAATGCCTGCACAAAAAAGTCTGGAAACATTGAATTCACCACGTACATCAAGATTATCCAGACTACAGTATTGTTAAGATCCGCTTAAATACTGAGAAAATTCCTGGAGACCTGGGGAGACTTGCAATCATTCAGACTCCAGTGAAATACCACCAGTTAACGCTGCTGTGAAGATATCGCAAGTAGTAAAATAATAATAAATTTCTAAAAATCTTTACTATCGAATTAGTCTTTAAAAACCTGGAAATTTAATAAATAAATAAATGTAAATGAACATAAGTAAACAAAAGGAAAAAGAAAAGGCTGAAAAAAGGAGGAGGAGGAGTCGTAATTCTACGACCGGCATTCTATCTTTGTCTCTTTTTCCCCTTTTCTCTGCCTCCCCACGAGTTGCGTGACTGGAATTATTTTTGCAAAAGTAGCTAACGAAGGGTGATTGGTATAAATGCGGCAGCTGTCTTTTACAAAATGAAAAAGCGTTGATTCAGAAGTTCAATGAACGTATGGTACTGAACCCACAAAAATGTCTAGTGTGCAAGTTTCAAGATTTTGTATCAGTCATAAGCAGATTCACGTGAATCTAGTAGATTAATTAAGGAATTGGCTGTTCTTATTTTAGGTACAAAGACCAAAGTAACATCAAAAGAAAAAAGTGGACCAGAGAAGACAAAAAAGATATCCACGCAAAGAGTGTATAAGAAAAGGATGATGGAGATCACAAAAAATCCGCTTAATTTAATGAGGCAAAAGAGTTGCCGACCAAGCCAGGTTGATTTTAAAGAAAGACTAGTTGTCTGATCTTGAGATACAAGAAATATGTGGACACGTAAGTCGTGAAGAACATACTCAAAGAGAGCTCCGTAAACCAATCGAAACACAAAATATTGAAAACCAAATTATCACCTAACCGAAAAACGCATCAATATTATCACAAGAAAATAGGACAAATGTTGAATTAATAAAAAAATTCATGAGTGAACAAAAGTTTACTAGAACAAGAGAAACTATAAACAGATAACCACCTCCTCAAGGAGTCGGTAAACGGTAACCTTGGCATGAGAATGTCTATAAAAAGGTTCCGCAATCATGTATAATAGAGTATTTAGAAATGTACAAAATACCCGACAAAATCAAAAACTTCATCATGAATGCCATGGAAAACTAGAGGATGAAATAGACAATACCAGGGCAAATCCAAGCTGAGGTAAAAATTCAAAGGGGTATCTTCCATGGAGACTCGCTCTCATAACTATTATTTGTTATAACAATGATGCCACTCAATTACATACTTAGGAAGCGCACAGGGGGCTACAAATTTACTATTACTACTACTACTGCTAATAATAATAATAATAATAATATTAATAATGATAATAATAATAATTGTTTGCTGTCCCGACGGACCACAGAATGAATCTGTAGGAATATGAAAAGAAGGATAAGTACCTAGACCTTGCTAGAGAATTGAAAAAGCTGTGGAACATGAAAGTTACGATTGTGCCAATTGTGATTGGTGCTTTAGGCACAATAACTAAAGGATTATTAAAATGCCTGGAAGACTTGGAAGTTGCCGGACGGGTAGAAACTATCCAAACGACAGCATTGCTAAGAACGGTCAGAATCCTGAGACGAGTCCTGGAGACTTGAAGAGACTTGCTGTCACTCAGACTCCAGTGAAAAACCATCAGCTAACACACTGATGTGAAAAACTCTAAAGGAGTAAATGATAATAATAAATTACTAAATTTAGACAGCATCAGAACATTTGGAGAAAAGAAAATTATAAGTATTTGGGAATATTAGAAATAGACGCCATCAAGCAAATAGAGATGAAAGAACAAAAAAGTATTTCAGAAGAATAAGAGAACCCTTCGAAATCAAGTTCTGCAGCAGAAATCTCATGAAAGGAATATGTATATGGGCAGTCCTCCTCTGTATCATTCTTAAACTGGACAAGAATGGAACCCGGACAAATGGATTAAAGGTCAAGGAAATTGATGACTGTGCACAAGGCTTGAAGGATGACATAAACAGACATTTTGTATCAAGAAAAGGAGGCAAAGAATTCGCCAGTATTGAGGATTGCGAAGAGGCAGCAATTTAAGAACTCGATGAATATACTAAAAAGAGCAAAGAAAGATTAATTATTGCAGCCAATAACAGAAAATGTTATGATAAAGACAAACAGAAAAACAGCAAAGTCTAGAAAACAAAAATGGGAAGAAAAACTATTGTATGGATACTACAAGTGACAAACACATAAGATTGCCCACGAGATTGACCATATTACCAAATGGCATAGGCACAAATCAGAATCCGTCCAAGAAAAAAGACGCTTAAAATTCTCTGGGGTTTTAAATACAAATGGATCCTATAATCCCTGCCGGAAGACCAGGCCTAGTTTTAATTGAAATGAAGAAAGGAACTTGCTTGGGAATTTTGTCGTTCCAGCAGACCACAGTGGTCTGGAAGAATCCAGACCCCATAACTAAAAAGTTAATGTACTGGAGTATTGAAAGTATTTAATCAAGTGAAAAACACAAGATACTGAAAATGATTCCTCCTCCTCCTCCTCCTCCTACTACTACTACTACTACTACTACTAGTAGTAGTAGTAATAATAATAACTTGCTGTCACTTGATTCCCAATTACAGTAAATTAGATACTAATGAAAGTTTTAACAGCAGATTAACCGTAAGGTTTTGATGTTGTTAAAACTGCCATTTATAATGATTTCCTATAAATTTGGAGTCTGAAGAAGAACTGAAATTATCTATACAATAGTGTTATTGTAATAGCGAGAGAAGTGCTGGGGTTTCGTTGGTACTTGACTCCAAGAGAGAGAGAGAGAGAGAGAGACAGAGAGAGAGAGAGAGAGAGAGAGAGAGAGTTACCATATACAAACTTGTGTGAAAATTAATGTAATAATATGAACAATAATAAAAAGAACTGTTTTATCTTATGTGAATTTTGATGGCTTTGCACTCGTAAGACATACGTCCACTTCTACTGCAAATATATTAAGGTAATTATTTTGAGATGTCATCGGGTTCTGATAAAGTTCTAGACATCGGTAAATTTCCATAAATTTTAGTATCTAATAAAGAGGCTTTGTTTATGTGTATACAAATAAGCACACATAAGGAAACTACAAATGACAGCGGATAGCGGTTAGGATACAGGCAGGCAACTGATGGTTAAGTTAATAATGCGGACAGTTAAGATATTTGTAATGCTTATAAAGATTGCAAGAAAACGTGATCCTGAAATAATTTCCTTAGCATTTCATTTATAATATCCAATGAGAACCAACTCAGTATTTTCTGAACACATACACAGAGTAAGTGTATTTAAAATTTTGTCGGGACAGTAATTGAAAATGATTTTAGCTCGAGGATCTTGAAACAATGAAAATCAAATATATTTTGATTTTTTAAAATATTGTATGGATTATTGACAACAACATAAAATTGAAGAGGAAAAATAGAATTATTCCAGAATGAACAAAATGTATTGAATTGACGAAGATAAAGTCATATTACGCCGGGCAAAAATTATGGCATTGGCACACTTAAAGGGTCACTCGTTTTTTTTTTTTTATTCAGCAGTAAATAAACCAATGATAGATAATAGGCAAAATATGTTTTAAGAATCTGGACATTCTGGGTTCATAAAATATTCTTTAAAGAAATTAGATAAAATCAGGTAAATTAATAGTATATTTTCCCACGTCAAGCAGAAGAAAATACTTCTTTAAAATCAATTTTCTTTTATTGTAAAGTAAAGTTGGCGACCTCAGTTGAGAGTGACCCGAAGGCTCCATTTTCAACAGCAACTACCCTGAGGTGTAGGGGGGGCACACTACTCCATTCCCTGGATTTCTTCACTTTACCCTTGATCCTTACCTTATAATGCTAAGTGTTCAGCAAGGCGGCATCAAATACGATTTTTTGAGTTTTTGGTATGATTCGATCTGGGACTGAACCCTGGTATCCTGGACCAGTGGCAAACACTACTCCTTTGACCAATGCCCGATTTTTCTTCTATCCCATGGTTTTATTATATCTATTGGAATACTATAAAATCACAAACAGTTAAGTATCATTTATTAACAAACTCAACAGAATTGAAAAATTTTAATCAAAAATAAAATCATAACACACCTGTCATAAAAAAATAAACAGAGAAATAATAAAATCCTGTTATCTTTGATTTAGGAAAAGCAAATAATATTCTTTTATATACTGCTGAAAAACCTGTTAATTTCGAGCCAGGCAATCGAACGTGACAAAAAAGCATTTCAGACTGTAAAAAAATATCATTATTATTCCATAGACTTCTGGTGACACTAATTGAATACTCTCACTTGAAACCAGATTTATTGAACATTATCTTTGCTTTATTGTAGTAATTTTTCATATTTAGATCGATGCAAATGTCCAACTGGATTTTCGTATAGTTGATCGTATAGTGCATGTATTTTGGATATTGTTTGAATTTTTTAAATTTATTTCTTTGGCAAAAATGTGAAAGTATTCTATCGTTGTGTATTTTGTTTGAGCAATGAATATATTTTATATAAAGGCAATAAAGTATTGTCCCGGTAGTTACTGTTCATTTATATGTGTGTTCAAAAACATATTGGACTAATGTGACCTTTTAACGTTTCAGTAACTGAAACATTGTGTTGAAATAATATTGTTTGTTTGTTTGTTTGTTGGGTTTTATGGCATATCAACCTTTGTAGGTTATTTAATGTCAACTCAATTTTTATGTAAATAATCAGTTCTATTTAAAACAATTCAGTTTAACATGAGTACACAGTTTAATTGTTCAAAACATTTCCATTTCAAACTATTCAAGCAGTTAATAGATAACAATTCCGTTTAGTGTAAGTAGAGTTTCAATGTCAAAAACAGTTCAATTTCAAACAGTTCAGTTTAGAATAAGTACGCAGTTTAAATGTAAGTATATTTTAATAGTGAAAAACATTTCTAGCTATACAGTTTAGTCAAGCAATTCTAATTCAGCTAATTCAGTTTAGTATAAGTACAGATTTTGTTTACACATGGTTAATATTCAAAATAGTTCTATGTTAAACAATTCAGTTTAGTGTAAATACAGTTTCAATGTCAAAAAACAGTTCTATTCAAAATAATTCAGTTTAGCATAAACACGCAGTTTAAATGTAAGTACGGTTTAATTGTGAAAAACATTTCTATTTCAAGCTATTCAGTTTAATCAAACAATTCAGTTTAGCATAAGTATGCTGTTAGTTCTATTTAACCCATTGATAGGGCCCAATCAGGTGCTACCTGGGAGCGATGGCACTAAAGGGATTCTCTGCATCCCCCAAAGCTCCAGCATCACTTGAACCTCACCATCAGATTGTTTAGTGTCATATCCAGGACACTCATTGGGGTGGGGGTCTTACCCTTCTGCAGAGGTGCAGTCAGTGTATTCTACAGTCCCAGCCGACTGGACAATGAAATAACATTGATCTATTCTATAAAATAATGACTGATACATTTGATCAATATTGATCAATATGTGAAAGAAAAAACGTGCGTAGTAAACTTGGTTTATTTTTGTCAGTTTAAAAATGAAAGGGTGCTATGTTTGTGAAATTGTATTTTAAACGAGGAAAAAAGATGTATTAGGACTTTTCTAATGTTTCAATATTAGAAAAGTCTCTTTAAAAGAATATAGTTTAAGTGGTACTTGTGATATAACAGGGAACTGCCTCTGGTGCAGCAGTATTGTCTATAGATCTGTGGGTAATAGGCGCTACACCTTTTTTTTATCAGTTGTCAAATGATGAATTAAAATGAGTGTTAATTGTAATGTGAAGAAACCAGAATGAGCTTTATTAAGTAATTAGTGAGATAGTGACCAAACGGACAGATCGATAATCATGAATCGAACCCATAGAATTAAATAGGAAAAACGGTCGAAAGAATTGAACCTAATTTATATGTTTCAATGTCTAATGGAATTTAGAAACAAAGAGTTTAGCTTTTCTCACAAAAGATTAGATTCACAGAGGTTTGAAGCTGATCGAGTGCTCCAAAACAGAGATTAAAATTCGGCTAGAGTCTCTGACCCCACTCCCAGCTGATAGATTCATGAAATTATGAAACCAGCTGTGAAGTTTCTGTTTGTGCTCTAGAGAGAGAGAGAGAGAGAGAGAGAGAGAGAGAGAGAGAGAGAGAAAATGGAATAAAACAAATGACAAAAGATAACAACAGAGAAACAATTCTAGAACAGAATCTAACAATACAAGCAAAACAGAATATTCCAAAATAACTATTGAAAGTTCTATCAACAATTCAATAGAGAAAGCATAAAGAAAATTGAGCAACTGGATGAAAATGAAACAGAACATTTTTGGAGCAAACTATACGAAGAAAAACTTAATGATTGAACCAAAGGAAAAATAAACACAAGAAACTGGAGGCTAAACTACATCGTGATTACCGAAGAGTATCATTCAAGAACTTTGCAAATTTAGATAGCACAAAGTAATGAGGAGATCCATGGATGTTGGTTTAAATGATTCACGGCTATCCACCATAGATTAGCTTAACAACTCGGCTATCCACTACAGATTAGCTTAACAATTTGGCTATCCACTACAGATTAGCTTAACAATTGGGTAAATGCCTCCGAGAGGCAAACACTCACCAATAGATGACAAAAGGAAAAATCTTTGATCAAGAAAGAAACAATTCCAAGCAACTATGGGTCGATAACGTGTAATACAACGATGTGGAAAATCCTAATTGCAGAAATAAGTAGAGAAATCTGTTACTGGCTTGAAAGTCGTGAACTATTATTTCTCGAAGAACAGAAAGGATAATTAGAAACATGAACGCTCACATGTGATGTGATCAGTTTTTTATATTCACTAACATAACTAATGCATCTAATCCCCTGCAGCATTGACAACTTTCATGTCATCAGACATGAATTCTATCGTATGATTCCATCTCATTGAACTAAAATTTAAAGAGATCAGTGATTGATTTATTGCTTTTAACAGCATGTAAATTTTTCTTAGGTTATTTCATACCAGTGGTTAGGGTATCAAGTTCATAGTTCATTCATATTTATGTGTAGTTGTTCCATTAGAGACTTTTTAAACTCAGTCCTAACCAATACGAATATTTTTTTGACCAGTTCTTAACCCATAGATGGGACCCTAATAAATACTATCCCCCACCCGGGTAAAGTGGACCAGGGGATAGTGACAGTGACGGAGTACTTCACTCCTCCAGATCTCCAGAACTAGAGCCTCACCATCAGATGCAGTTTAGTGTCATTCTCCGGACGCACGTTTTTAGGGGGTGGGGGTTCTCTTCTGCAAGGGATACAATTAGCCCCCACAGACCAGGTGATAAAGAGATAAAGTAATTTTGAATGAAACATCTCGAGTAAAGAGATAAGGTAATTTTGAATGAAATATCCCCCATGATCAAAATCTCTTTATTTTCAATAAAGAATACAGTTGCTAAAAATGATTTCTAAAGCTTTTGAGTGAAAGCTATGTTTAAAAATTTTTTTTTTAGCTAGGTGCTTCATAGATGATTTTTATTAATGTAGAACTATAATAATGCTAAAACATTCTATTTTGTACTTTAATGTTATTAAAAGATTCAAATTATATTTCTAAGACAAAAAGTTGGTCGGGAAGAAAGTACAGGATTACCTGAAAAAATATGATCTAAGCAAACCATTGTTCTTCCAAGTAATTTGCGAATAGTCGTATATTAAGCGTTGCTTCGTACAAGATCAGAAGGATGAATTGAACTGGTGTGCATTGAACTTACTAACAATGGTTTGCTAGCCTCACCATTACACTACGGAAGTTGCTCTTTACATAGAATATAAAGTTGAATTATGACTGAATAAAAGTTGTTCTATTTTGTTGAAAAAGTGTGTATATTCGTATTTACGCGTCTGCATGAACAAAGCAGGAAAAAATATTGTTTTACGTTTTAAGACTTTTCCTCCTTTTTATCATTCGAAAGAGGCAGAAATGATTTTTCTTTTTCTTTTTTTGGTGTCTGTTAGGTCATAAACATTTTTTTCATGGCATTATATATACTAGTGCGCGCGCGTACACACACATTCGCAACTTCTGTATTTTTTAAGTTACTTTTTTCTTTTTTCCTATTCTCCCTGCTTCCTATTTGCATATTAAAAACTCCCTGACAACATCACTCATCATCGTATTATTACCATCTACTTCAATAATTTTACAAGTTAAAAAATCTTTTCTGTTTCCTTCATTATTACCACACAAGTAGTCAAAAATGATAAAATCTGTCTTACGAATGTTAAGAATACAGAAATAGAGTGAAAAGCATAACTCATAAGTAATAACATGTGTATATATTCAAATTGTCATCCACCAAATAATTCTTGGCAATGCAGTTTATTAGATAGAATCAATTACCTACTCAGTTGCAGAGCTAAGCAATGAAAAGGTTTTTTGTTCATGTTCGAGTTTGACTAAAGCACCGAACAAATCGCATAATTGTTTAATATCATTTGGTTATTAATTTGTTTAATATGATAAGGATGAAAATTCTTTGACTTTCAGTAATGATATAAAATAGGAAGCACGCTTTGAAAGTAAAGTCTCCAATTTATTTCCACAGTAACCATAAAAAGTACAGGAGGCAAAATAATGCCGTTCTATAGGGCAAAGTTTCAGCCAGAAAACATTAGTTTCCCCATTGTCACTACCAATGTATTTTACCAACGACTTACAAGAATCTGCATCCCACGTAAGTAATAGAATCGCTTCGTAAACAATGCCTCTTATTTTTTTGGAAGAAGGTTTTAGTTGGCAGTATGGCATTAGATGTTGTACCTTCCTGTCAATAAGTGTGTTACTGAATTGCTACAGCTGCACCCACTGGTATAATCAGCACTTCCTTAAACTTTACTGTCAATACGTAATACTATGGAGCGCTTTTATCTCCTTATCCAGGTGGATTGGTTCGATGAAAGATGCATTACGTAGTTAATATTTTCAACGACGTAATCAACGCTGTTGTGAAAAAGTGGGTCACCTTCTCTGGTGTAGATTTTTAGGAATATGGAATACAGTCTCCTGTTCATCGCTTGCGATTATGTATAGCCATTTGTAGTAACTATGGAAAATAATATTTTGTGGATGAAAACGTTCTCTAGCTGACGGTGTTATTCTGTTCCTTGTATCTGTTTCGGAGCGTTCCTTGTAATTATACCGATCATTAACTCGAAGATCGAATGATTTCTCTTCTCAAATTTGCTTTTAGTATTTAGCTCTACAATCGAGTACGTAACCAATGGCAAGTTTTCATTTATTGTTTATAAAGTTTTCTGCTATTCGATAATTACGAATAAAATATAGATCATATGAAAATAATATAATTATGCAGGAGAGTAGAATGAAATATTTCGGCTGGGAATTATAGATTTCATTATTACTAACACCAAATTTATTTATTTCAATGGTACTGCATAAAAGCAAAATAAACAAAGTTTGAATTTTCTGTGGATTCAGTGGTATTAGGTACTAATTTGTAATGTAAGTATAAGTTATATCGGCAAAGAAAGTAAATTGAAGTTTATGAGAGAGAGAGAGAGAGAGAGAGAGAGAGAGAGAGAGAGAGAGAGAGAGATTCACTGAAAAATATCTATAAATCAATAGTTTCAATATTATGGAAAATTCATATTAGATAAATCAGCCGAGCTGTGAATAAAATGACATATTTTTTATGATTAAAGGCATAAAAAGGAATTCTTGATTAAATTCAGTTTATAATTTTTTTCTTTGTAATGTTCCTTAATCTGTGCCCTTTTTTTATGCCTGTACCTGCCGATTAAGGAGCGGACCTGTGTCATTGTTAGTTTTTAAGTGTTCCATGTATTGAGCCTAAAATAAAAAACCCCGATTTAATCTCACTTGAAAGAAGTTTCTAGTGTCCTGTCAGGTTCAACTCAAAAGATAGAAAAATATTTATCTCGGTCAATTGAGTACATATGTACCGAGTAACTCATTAAAACATGTCAAGAGGAGAGGAGAATATTTGTAAATTTGCAACTGAAGAAAGACATTAATGTGGCAACTAGTTCTGATACATATCTTTTACAGAGAGATAAAATATTTTGTACATTATACCTGAAAAGTCACCCTGACAATTTAGGAGTAGATTCAAACAGAGTCATCGTGCCAAATATTTAATAGATAAAATGTAACAATTATCTTGTTATTGCGAAAGAAACCTTGCTAAAACTACTATAGCTGAATACTAGATCGTTGAATTGTGTGTGTTTGTGGATATATAAACTTCTCTGCGTGGGTGTGTATTCGTAATTATTCACATGCGTGAGTACCAATTTAAAAATTAGCAACTGTGTATGTGTTCTTTTGCACATATGTATCTTTGTGTACGTGCTTTCCTTAAACGTGTGTTGTGTGTTGACAAGTGGTAAATAAACATATAGTGCCCGTGGTGTAATGGTTATCGTCGCAGAAAGTGGACACGGCAACACGAGTTCAAATCCTGGACGAGACTGATTGCATTTCACATAGCACTAATACCCTTGGGAAAGGTATGAATCCAAATTATTCTCCTTCCAGCTATCGGTAAATAGTAGGGCAGACTAGGTTCTTCAGCCTAGGAGAAGGAAAACTCTGAATTCAAACCTGTTAAAATCCGCTTAAAATCCGAGCGGAGGGGTTGGTAAATATGATATAGTGACCATATATATTCTTAATTCTCTATCTGTCCACACCTCGATTCTGGTGCAATTCCCTTGAGATAGTGAGATAGACGTTTTACTCAGGAGTTAAATTTCTATGCAAACGGCTTTGCTGTTTACAAAACATCTCCAGCAACGATGCTCAGCCTGCAAACATCTATCTTTTACATTTCTCTTCATTACTCTCCCATCAAATCAACCAATTTATCTTCCCTCTTTTCACTTCCTCAATTCCTTTTTTTTTTCATTTCTGTTTTTTTCTTTTATTTATTTATTTTTATTTTTTATTTTTCACGAGATTCTGTTTTCTCATATTTTCTTTCCGAGCTTCTCATATTTTTTCTTTTTGTTTATTTTAAAACTTTTAAGATAGTTTCTACTTTCATTCATAGTTTTTTTTTTGTAAAAGCTCTTCATAAATGTACACGTCTCAACGTGGTGAATTTTGCGTTTCGTTTGAGCTTAGTGTTCTTTGTTTGGACTTCAGTAGTTTGCCTGTCTGTTGTCTCTCTTTCTGACAGAATCCTTTTGGAACTCAAAATGAATTATAAAGAGAGTGGTACTGATGTCTGCCATAAATATTAGTATATTCAAACTCAAGTCTGATCTAAGCAGTATCGAACCGCAACCAAAAAAAAAAAAAAAAAAAAGATTTGGACAGTATCAATGGAAAAAGTTACTTTTAATTACTTGAATCTTCCGTATTTAAAATAATGTAAATTACTGATGACAAAATTCATATTTTAAGTAATACAAAGGTTTATATTGTTTTTTATGGCAAACAAAGTGGTATTAAATAATAAGACAGGTGCCCGTGGTGTAATGGTTATCGTCGTAGGAAATGGACACGGTGACACGAGTTCAAATCCCGGACAAGACAGATTGCATTTCACGTAGCACTAATACCCTTGGGAAAGGTATGAATCCAATTATTCTCCCTCCAGCTATGGGTAAATAGTAGGACAGACAAGGTTCTTCAGCCTTGGTGAGGTAACTAGTCTAGGAGAAGGAAAACTCTAAATTCAAACCAGTTAAACTCCGTTTAAGAATTGACCTTGTGTCATATCCTGCCCGAGCGGAGGGGTTGGTAAATAGGATTAAAGAATGAGACATTGACTTCTGCGAACTTCAAAAATATATGGAATTCAACCAAATTTATTTCGCAGTGTCTTAATTCCTTACACTTTTTTCTTTTGTTTAACAACCTCTCTAACTATATGACTTGTTTGTCCTTTCTTGCAACATATTTCTTTTTGATCTCTGCTCAATTCTAAAACTTCTTTGTTCTCTTTCTTTCTTTCTTTCTTTCTTTCTCAGAATTTCTCAAAATGCAGTTCACTCCACTTCACTCGTCCTTTTTTTCCTTCCAAATATATATCCAGTCACCACATTTTTCAATAAATATCTCCCTTTTTCAGCTTCTAATTTTAGTTTTTTTATGTCTTAATTCTCTGTTGTACTATTTTTCTTTCTTATCATCTTTGTTTCCCCACTTATATTCAGCTCTCTTCACTTCTAATCTTTTCAACTATTTAAATGGGCCATTTTTTCTCATTATAGATATATCAGTCTCAATCTAAAACTGTAAATAACATAATCACTATTGCACAGCTATACTACCAAGCTAAAATTCTGAGAGAAAGTTGTTTGCTTCGCTACAAACACAACTGACGTAGATACACTGTATCTTCGTCCTTAACCCAATTTGACTACGTGCGCTTGCTGCATAAAGCTGGTATCAAATGCAAGTGGGTCAATGTACAGCTAGCTGCAGACAGCATTAACATCTATTTACAAAGCAAAAAGCTGCAGACGATGCAAGTTTGGTTGTGTAACATTTTTGCCTGCAGAAAGGCTGCATTAGTTGCATAGGGGAAGGAGAGGTTGGTTGGAAGGATAGATTTTGTGAGAATGCAAAAAAACAAGGTGGAAAGTAATTGCAAGTATGTAAAGAAAGAAAGAAAGAAAGAAAAGAGAGAAAACGAGATGAGTGGCTGACGGGGAAGGAACTACTCAGAAGAAACTGATTGCAACAACACGTGAGAAGTTTTAATCGTGTTTCATTGGTTTAGTTGTGTTTTATAGCATATCAACCTTTGAGGGTTACTTAAAGCCAAATCCCGTTCATATAAATATATGTTTGTGCACTCACACACACACACACATATAAATCGTATACATACTTATATATATATATAATCGTATATATAGCATCACACACACACACACACACACATAAATCGTATACATATTTATATATATATATATATATATATATATATAGCATTACACGGGTAGAGTGTTCGCCAACGGTCCGGTAGACCTGGGTTCAATCCCAGGTCGTGTCATACCAAAGACTTTAAAAATGGTACTTGATACCTCCTTGCTTAACACTCAGCAATATAAGGTATGTATTAAGGGTAAAGTGGAGAAATCCAGGGAAAGGAGTAGCGCCCTCCCCGACACCTCGGTGTACTCGCTATTGAAAAGGGAGACTTCTGGTCGCCCTCGATTACGGTCACCAACTTTACTTACTTACTTATATATATATATATATATATATATATATATATACGGTTTGTAAGCGAATAGTTTGTAGGTAAAATTATTTTAAACGAGCCAGAGCCTACTTGTTTGCACACTGTTAAATGATTTCAAATATTATCCAGCACTAATAATTCTAATAACACGAAAATTATTTTTCTTTAAGAAATCTATAAAAGTAGTCCATTTTACTTTCATAAGAATCACACACACATATATATATATATATATATATATATACGATTTGTAAGCGAATAGTTTGTTGGTAACATTATTTTTGAACGAGCCAGAGCCTACTTGTTTGCACACAGTTAAATGATTTCAAATATTATCCAGCACTAATAATTCTATTTAATATTAATTCTTTGTTTGTACCCAGTTGGACGGTTCCAAGTATAGAAAATGATCAAATAATTCTATTTGATCGATAGCTGGAACCCTAACATGTACTACTATTCTGAGTCAGAGTGGACCTGAGAGTAATGACAATGAAGAGGTACTCCACATTCCCCAAAGCTTCAGAACTGGAGCCTCACAATCAGATTGTTTAGTGTCATACCCTGGATACTCATTGGGTAGAGGTCTTACCCTTCTGCAGAGGTACAGTTGGTGTATTCTACGGCCCAACCGACATGGTTTCGTGTTTCATCATCGTGTTTGGTGATTTATATATCGTCAACAATAAATGAATATCAACAGTGATGAATTCAAAAAGCCTTCAATATACATTGGCTCACAAATAATTGCACAAAGTCCAGCCTACCTAACTTAGGTTGGACTTGTGAGTTCAATTATTTGTACAAAAGCACAGAAAGGAAGAGAATAATATGAGGATGAAATTTAAAAAGAAAAAATTATACACTCATATGTGCTTCAGAGTTATCAAGTTATAAGCTCTCAAAATGCTACTTTGTTGAAAAAGGGAACAATATAAATATATTAAGAATTGTTTGTTTTATAATTTGTTTGTTTTATATGTTTGTCTTATATGTTTGTTTTATAATATGAGGATGTTTGTTTTATAATAAAATTATAATGATTATATTATAATAGAATATATTTATATTATAGAATATAATTATATTATATTATATTTATAATCATATTATATTATATTTATATTCATAATATAATAGAATTATGATATCCTATAATATGAGGATGAAATTTAAAAGAAAAAATTATACACTCAGTTATAAAGTTATAAGTTCTCAAAATGCTATTTTGTTGAAAAAGGGAACAATATAAATATATTAAGAATTGTTTGTTTTATTAATTTTCTAAATATGACAAACAAATAAAAGTCGCATTCTTTTTATACAAAGTTTGGTCTTTTTTTATTTTTCCTTTTTCTTTTGTTTATTTTTTCTTAAATATACGCATATAACATCTAAAAGACAAACAAACTTGTTTATACCTATAAAAGCCTTTTTGAAACTTTTGCTACCGATCCCAAAGGGCAAATTTGTTGTTTCTCAAGTAGTTTGGTTAAACTTTGGCGTCTCTTTAAATATCTGTCAACAATTTAACATATATTGCTTTTATTATCTTATGAAAGTAAAATGGACTACTTTTATAGATTTCTTAAAGAAAATAATTTTCATGTTATTAGAATTACCAACATTGACTTTTCTGTTTGCGCTAAAACATTCAAAATTAATTTCTCAGCTCTTTGCAATGTTACATTTTGATAGAATTTACTTCACACACACACACACACACACACACACACACACACACACACACACACACACACACACACACACACACACGCGCACGCATATCAATTGACATTTGAAATTCAAACGGTTCACTCGATCTAAGCTAGAAAACAAATCTCGTTTTCGTTAATTTGTAAGATGATATCACCCTAAAGAAAATTTATCAGTGGATTGAGTAGACATTTGAGTCACAGCGGTTGGTAACTGTCATTTTCTCGCTTACTTCCTGAATCAGTCAACCATTTTATTAGTTGCCTACCTATTTTGAGTTTAAATATTAATTCGATGTATTAAGAAGTATTAACTGAAATAGTGATAATAGTAGAGGTTTGATGAATTGAAAGCATGAAGAACAGAAGTATTATCGATAACAGCGTTGGTGTTACATAGTTTAAATCTATGATCACTTACTGAGGTCAAAAACTCCTTTTAAACCTTTCAGCAGAAAATTACTTAAACCCTATTCGTTGGGTAAAATTTCAGCTAATAATGTTTATAACCGTTAGTTCTCATCACAAATAGAATATTACGAAATTGCAACAGAAGATATAAATGTGCAAAATCAGAGGAAAAATTAATCATGTAATGTACTTGGAGGATTTAAATGTTTTGACAAAACAAGAATTGGAGATCAGGATCTTTAGGGAGGATATCGGAATGGTGTACCATGCAATGTTGGTGATATACCATGGGAAACAAGAAACAACACAGAAAACATCAGGACCTTAAAGAGAGAGAGAGAGAGAGAGAGAGAGAGAGAGAGAGAGAGAGAGAGAGAGAGAGAGAGAGAGAGAGAGAGAGAGAGAGAGATGAGAGAGAGAGAGAGAGAGAGAGAGAGAGAGAGAGAGAGAGAGAGAGAGAGAGAGAGAGAGAGAGAGAGAGAGAGAGAGAGAGAGAGAGTACGTACTACCAGAATATGGATATATCAGAAACGTCAAAAGCGGATTCCATTAAGCAGATCAAAAAAGTCGTGAAGGAACAGGTCAAAAGAGCAACAGTATTGAAAACAAGACTGCAGAAATAAATAACTGGGCCGTATACATTTCACGATATTCAGGACCCTTTCTAAACTGGTCAAAAGAAGAAGTGAGAAATTAGTCTTAACGGGGACACTGATGACAAGAGTGAAAGTCTTGAAATTTTGTGGATTTTGTAGTAAAATGTGGAATTCGAACAGTTTCAACCGATCTAGGCTAGAAAACAAATCTACTTCATGTAAATTTGTAAGATGATATAACCTCCAGAGAAAAAAATTATCAGGGGATATCACTATTGAAATAAGCCAAAGAATAGATTTGAAAAGAAGTGAAAAACTGAAAAATATTCAATGAGAGAACTGAGAAAAATTGTGGAACATGTTTTTATGCAATTCATTTTAAAGTTTTTTGAGTGTTTTTTATTGCTAAACATAGAAGCAGAATTATTTGGTAATATAATTAAAGTAATAAAACAATCTATGACTCAAGCTAGCACCGTAACATCGCAGGCTGGAGATTTTTGAATAAAAACAACACTGCCTTGAAGTAAGTAGAGTTCTCGAAGCGAACTGTCAACAGCAAAAGACAATTGGACAAAACGAACTAAAGACTGAAAAGAAATAGGATCCTTGAAGTTAATCATAAACAATAACAGACACTTTAACAACAAAAGAAATGAAAATAGAATACATAAATCTAATCGTTGATAGCAAGAATTTGAACCTTAATAATGACAACAGTGTCTTCAAGCAAATCAAGTAAGCTATGTTCTGAAGAAAAAAAAAACAGCATTCACCTCAAATGAATGGAATAAAAGAGCATTCAACAATGATCCAAATTACGATCACGAAACTAATAAAAATGTTTTTAATGCTTTCATGTCTAAAGAAAAGCCTTGCACATCAATGATGACGTCAATAGAAGAAAGATGAATGATCAGTATGAAATTCTGTACTCTCAATTGATACATTTCCAAACTAAAAAGGCCCAATACCCAAAACGAGATAAAATTACCCAGAGAATTCTGGAGACAGAAGAAAGTAATCGAAGGCAAAATAACCTAATCTTACACCATATGTAGGAGCTTGTGCAAAGAAGACTTGAAAAGAGAAACAAAATCAACCAGGTGTCGTTAGAAACAGCATGTCGTCATGTGGAGACGAATTAAACTTTAACTCATCTTATAAATTAATGCAGCGAATTAGCTCAGAAAGAATTAAAAAATAGACACGACTCAGAAAAGAAGTTGCTTCTGTGGAAAGATATGCAAAAGATATCAGAGCCATTAGCTCATATCAGCTGAATAAGTGAGCCTAGTACCGCCTGAATTAAAAGAGGCATCATGTATGTCGTCATTCATATAGATAAGTAAGTCTGCCAACGTTAGTGGAATCACAATAAAATTTAGAAAAGTCAGGTTCATCCGGCACTTACAAATTGGCTACCAACCCACTCAGAGAAAACTTTGGTCAATCTAAGCCTTATAGATTTAAAAAGACTATTTGACCTTTGTAAGAAATACTAATATAAGCGATTAACGCTCATACTTGCACGCTCGGATATGCTTGAACGTGTTTCTGCGTTGTTTTCAATCTGATATAAAAAGCATTGTACCTGCAAAAATATTAGCTACACCAAAAATATGGAAGAGGAAATGGTTTCGATTACAGTCAGGGGGGAATTTATGAAAGTGAGAGGAAGACCAAAAACGTCTTTATTGGCAGCAGTTACAATTGCAGAAAAAAAAAAGGAAAAAGAAAAAAGAAAAGCAGTTTATAACATTATGTAAGAATGAAATGTCCGTGGTTAACGTAGCAATGATTATGATTATTCAAGAAATACGTCACCATACTTGGCTGCAACAGTTGCAATTCACAAATGCTTCTCGCCTGATATTTTATAAATAGGATACATGGCATGCCAGTGAAGTGGGCGATATGTTTAGTAGAATTTACGACTTCAAGTCGAGTGTTTTGAAAAGAGAAATGAAAACTGTTCGAGATACAGGAAAAGTTGAACATTAACATTTTCATGCAATAACATTTTTTAAAATTATGCCTGTTAAGATTTTCAAGTAAAATATATTCTCATGATAACGAAGACACTCCTTTTAATATTTGTCAAACCAAAACTTTGTATATGGATACACAAATTCGTAAATTCTTACATCTGTTTTATAAAAGGAAAATATATTTCTTTTAACTGACAAAGAATTGATACTTCATTTAAAAAAAGCTAGAATAAACAAAATTTCAATATCCGATGAAAGTTTCTGATTAAACTTCAACCTTCCATACTTTGAATAATTGATACTCCGAAAAGAAATGATTAAATAAATGTTGTCCACTGTTTATTATGAACAGAGGGAGAAGCAAAATAAATTTCTATAATGACATATGCATTGACTTGAAAGAGTGGAAATCCAGGTGAATTAAATAGTTATTTTGACGGCTGGATGGGCAATAATTTAAGGTCATTGAGCATTTATGCATAAAGTTGGTTTACTTGATCCACCCTCATGTAATTGTGAGCTCTGATCTTTGTGAATCTATTTGTTGGCTGTTAGTCTAGATCTATTAATCTGTCTTATTGTTTGTTCTTATTAAGTCTAAACTTTCATTTCATTAGATCAAAAGTAATCGCTGTAAATGAAATTAACTGAAATTATAGTTTATATAAAATTCTATCGCATCTTAATTCGACGTTAATAGCGTCGGGTATTTGGATATCTTATAAAAAATTCTAAGTTATAAATGGACTAATCTATGCATACTCTAGGCTTCGAGTATCAAATATATAATTGGAAGAAATATCGGCTTGAAATAAGTTTCTGGTCTGCTTTTACGAAGTGTACACAAGTTTTTATTTGTCTGAGTTGTATAAAAACCCCATATAATTGATATGGTAAATTAACGTCTGTTTGATTTTTTTTTATTTCTATCGTAATATTCTCTAATGTATAATATAAGAATGATAGTTGATTTAGAAAACCTTAAACCGAAATGTATGTAAAACATGAAAAAAATACGTTTATTGTCTTCTATTAAGAACCGTCTTTAATCATGGGAGAAGTTGAGTGTTCATGCTGATGACATTAAAGCATAAGATATGCATCTAATTTGGACCAACTTGTAATCGATTTTGTTCTAACAGAAGAAATAGTTTCTACAATTTCCCTCTAAAATCGAATGAAAATTTTATTAACTCCAACTGTACACATTTTCTGACCTAAAGAAAAAGTAAAAAAATCATGTTATTTCATAAGATCTCATAAATAGCATAAAAATTAATTCTCATAAACAGGTTTTCTATAGCCTTTTATGAGAACATATCCAATAACATTTTTCACTGTTTAATAGATACTGACGAAGTCTTTTATTTATTTGCTTATATAAGAAGATTAAGCAGAACTATAAAAGAAAACTAAGACCTGTAAACTTTATGAAAATGAGCTATAAATGAGAATGCACATTAGCACTGCTGCTAATTGTTATTTGGTTTATATTCTTTCTAAAATGCTTGAACCAAATATTGTACCAATAAATAGAGAGTATTGTTGTCATCATTCCAATGTAGATGAATATTTATACTATTAAACATCCTTCTAATAATGACTTGCTCAGGTTGGAACTAAAGTGACGAAGACATGGAACACAAAAAAGAAGTTATGCTTTGCATGAATATTTGAAATTTATTAGCTGAATTATGAATGGGCCATTATGATATTTTAAAGACTTTGTTAAAAAGTCAGAATAAGAAAATATTCCGGAACATTCACTGAAAGACACCCCCTTCCAAATAACAAGGAAAAAATCAACAAAAAAAAATTTTTGTTAAAATTTTAATCTAAAAGCTGATTCTTGATTTTTTTTAAACTTAAAATCATGTATTGGGCTTGTTATTTCCTTATTATTCCAGACATTACAAAGTGGGGTTTTATTTAGACAATACTTATTTCATTTCACTTATTCATTCAGCCAAGAAAATGGAAATAATTTTTTTTTGACTGAAAAATGAAAAAAGAAAATATCGAAATAAAATAATACAATGTGAAATGCAATGTGAAAAGAAGGAAAAGGGACGCAATAGTGACAGCTATATAAAACGATTACCAATTATTTGAAATAGAAAATTGTAATGAACAAAACCATAAAAAATCAATTTCTATCTTAGTCTATCACTTTTTCTTTCTTGAAATAAAAGCCAAAATGTATTGCTTTGTTTCTATTGCATTACTTATTATAAGTTTCCATGGTTGTTTTTATAAAATACAAAACGTTTTAACGAAAAATATACATCCAATCATTATCGCAGGTTCATGATGATCTTTCACGTGATTTAGAGACGGTGTAATAATTACAAAAACCCTTTTAAGCATTCTAATTCTGGAAATGTCTTATCAATTATTTCAACCTCACATCGAGAGAATCCAGGTTGTAATTTACATATAACATCCAAGTATCTTTATATACATTTATAGGCGATACAATATCCCTGTTAATTGATGCGGGGAACTTTCACTGTTCCAAAATATCTGACCTTTCCGAAGATAATTGGAAAGTTAAAAGGAGAAAAATATTTGTAAATTTTCAAAGTGCCAATTTTTTAGAGTGTCTACTTTTTATAATAAGCTTGGGGAGGAATCCCAGTCTCTTAGTTTCGATTTCTAGTTATTTCAAAACTGATTTATAAAGATAAAGCTAGTTTCCTTCAAAAGACGTAAGTAATTTAAGAAATTCTGCCTTACTTCCTGAACTATCAAGTTTACGATGAATGGAGATGAAAATAAGCTGCATGAAAACGTAAACATTCAAGAATTGGACATTCAATTTTACAATTTCTGAGATGGAAATCTTGAACAGTCTGTACCATCATTAATGTACAAAAGAGGATTTACTTAAGACACAATTGGATTTGTACCAGTAACCTCATATCCACTGGAGGTGCCCGTGGTGTAATGGTTATCGTCGTAGGAAATGGACACGGCAACACGAGTTCAAATTCTGGACGAGACTGATTGCATTTCACATAGCACTAATACCCTTGGGAAAGGTATGAATTCAATTATTCTCCCTCTTGCTATGGGTAGGGCAGACTGGGTTCTTCAGCCTTGGTGAGGCAACTAGTCTAGGAGAAGGAATACTCTGAATTGAAACCTGTTAAACTGCGCTTAAAAATTGACCTTGTGTCATTTCCTGCCCAAGCGGAGGGGTTGGTAAATATGGTAATCTCATATCCAGTAACTCTTCATGCGACTTTTTATACAGCAATTTAAATTTAATTGTATTCTCGATCAGTTACATTTGTGTAATATAATCAGGGACTCCGATTGATTGTTTTAATAGTCGAAAACGGCACGGTAGAAAAGAAAGGATCATATATGAGAAAGAGAATCGAGTCAACCAGAGAGAGAGAGAGAGAGAGAGAGAGAGAGAGAGAGAGAGAGAGAGAGAGACGATGAAAAGGGAGAAACTAATAGGAAAGAGAAAGGTAGGTTTTTGAAATCCAGGTCATCTTAGCAGCTGGCGCCTGACTTAAAATTAGAAATGTATCAAGAGAAATCAGCCGCTGGCTTTGATTGGTTGGAAGAAACTCAAACGTAAAAGCCGTTAAAAGTGTGTGCGGGATAGAAAACAGGAAAAGAGTAGGACACCAGACGCAACGATGTAAAGACGGTAGTTGAACAATTGCCACGACGATGTGAAGACGGTCGAAAATTACGACGCCCATTTTGGGTGAGATCCTGTTAAAGGGTCTTACACCCAGATGCAAAGCTGTGAAGACTGACCTCGTGAAAAAGTACGTGCGAGAACTACAACAGAAAACGAGAAATATAATATCAATGTCTATGTCTGCCCTCTCACTCTCTCTCTCTCTCTCTCTCTCTCACCTTACGACGTTTTATTTATCTCTCTCTAGCCAAAGAGGTCGACTTCCTTTTCATAAGCTATTTCTCTCTTCTTTGTATTTACGAACAAAGACGGTGGTTTGTGTGTTCGTCACTTTTTCTCACGGCGATGTTACAACAAGGATCCGACTGACACGCATACATCCGTTAGACACGTGGTGGGGCAAATGTCTATGTGGTGTAGTAGTATTACAAACGTCTATTGAGACTGTACCACTACAACCATCTATTTGGTGTGGTAACGGTACAATTACAACTATTTACCAATGGCCTAGCGGTTAGAGTGTTCGCCAATGGCCCGGGAGACCTGAGTTCAATCCCAGGTCGAGTCATACTAAAGACTAAAAAAAAATGGTACTTGATGCCTCCTTGCTTAACACTCAGCATTATAAGGTATGGATCAAGGGTAATGTGGAGCAATCCAGGGAAATGAGTAACGCCCTCCCATACACCATGGTGTAGTAGCTATCGAAAAGGGAGCCTTCGGGTCACCCTCGACTATGGTCGCCAATTTTACTTACTTTACTTACCAATAGCATGTGATGAAGGTATATATGTTTATTGTACGTCAAGTCCAACTAATCAGTCCAGATAAAATAAAAAAAATATTGTCTGTATTTTGGGAACGTTTTCCATCAATTGATAAAATCAGAGAAAACGGCTTCGAGCTGACAAAGAAAAGAAGCAGAAAGCACCCCGCAAAAACAATTACCGACGCCGACTACGATGATGACATAGCGATACTGGCAAATACACCCAACCAAGCCGAAACACTACTGCTTAGTTTGGAACGAGCCGCCGCAGGCATTGGCCTCCATGTCAATGCACACAAAACTGAATATATGTGCTATAATCAAACAGGCGACATCACCACACTAGATGGAACCCCTCTTAAACTAGGAGACAAATTCACCTACCTAGGAAGCAGCATATCATCGACAGAAAAGGACATCGACACGCGGCTAACGAAGGCATGGACAGCTATCGATTGGCTATCGATCATATGGAAATCAGACCTGACCGATAAAATGAAACGCAGTTTCTTCCAAGCGGCGGTCGTATCGATACTGCTATATGGATGCACTACTTGGACGCTAACTAAACGGCTGAAGAAGAAGCTAGACGGCAATTACACAAGAATGCTGCGAGCAATATTGAACAAGTCCTGGTGGCAACATACCACAAGGCACCAACTATACGGCCACCTGCCTCCCATCACGAAAACTATTCAAGCTAGACGAACCAGACATGCAGGTCACTGTTGGAGAAGTAGGGACGAGCTCATAAGTGATGTACTCCTATGGACCCCCACATATGGCCGGGCAAAAGCAGGACGACCAGCTCGAACATACATCCAGCAGCTATGTGAGGATACGGGATGTAGCCCTGAAGACCAGCCAGAGGCTATGAACGATAGGGAGAAGTGGCGAGAGAGGGTCAGGGATATCCGTGCCTGCGGCACGACATGATGATGATGATGAAATATTCGGTATTTGAAGTAAACATGAGAGTCTGTTTTACAATGGAAGAACAACGTGAAAAGGAAAAAAGTGATGTTTATGTTGAGAGAAGCCATCGATTGCAGGTGAAGTCAAATCTGAAAGAGCATTCCATCATCTCTAATGCATCTGTGTTCGAAAAGCTACTTCAAATCTATCAGAATTTTTTTTTGGTAAAGGAAAAAGAGTAGATCTATGGATCTGTATATCAATGTGGAGAAGACTTTAAGAAATTAGTTGATCACGTAAGGCAAACGTCACAAGGGTTTTGATAATTTTCTAAGACTGCTTCTGCTTCAGAGAATTTGATCCATTCTAATCTCTGGTATCTACGTCAGAATACAATACAAACATTTTAGCCATGTTTAATTGTATTAATTATTAGTGATGGTCTTTTTATATTTAGATGACATAACGAGAAGCATGGTGAAATAGGATCATTATAAATTCATAGCTTTTGCAGCAAAAATTGCTATCTCAAAAGAAGCGTGCTAATAGGATGTACTAAACAAACAAACAAACAAAAAACAAAAGAAAACAAAACAGATCATAGCTTGCAGCTATGTAAACACTCAAATTTTATTATAAATCTATATTTTTCCATTGCATCGTATATATATACATATATAAGTGTCATGTACAACGATAATTCATTCAATCTGCAACCATAGTGAAGACTGCTGAACTTGATAAGAAGGTCTGAATGAGGATAGTTTATGCGTACAAGACTTTTAAATCGTTTTAATATTCCTAGATCGACAATTCAATGTATTATAAAGAAATAAAACAAGAATCATTCTTTTCAGAATGTTCCGGACTGGTAGAAAACTGAGAGATTCAAAAGAAAAATTGCTGTTGGAAATGTTTCGAAGAATTCTCAATTAACGGAAAAGGTCGTTGTCAATGATATAAAAACAGCAGTATTGAATTATCAACGTAGAAAGTCACTAGATGTCTTCATCAAGTATGCCTTTGAGCTTGTCATTATAGGAAATCTCCCTTTCTTTGGACTAAAAAGTAAAAAGTAAAGTTGGCGACCGTAGTCGAGGGCAATCACAAGGCTCCCTTTTCAATAGCTACTACACCGAGGTGTAGGGGAGGGTGCTACGCCTTTCCCTGAATTGCTCCACTTTACCCTTGATACGTACCTTATATTGCTGAGTGTTAAGCAAGGAGCTATCAAGAACCATTTTTAAAGTCTTTGGTATGACGCAGCCTGGGATTGAACCCAGGTCTCCCGGACCGGGAATGGGGAGTGTCCTCGTGGTGTAATGGTTTAAGCGATGGACTGCGGAATCGTAGTAAGCGAGTTCGTACTCTAGTCGCACTATTACGTCCACTTTCGGGCAAATACCCTTGGGAAAGGTATGAACCCCACTTATCTTCCCAGCTATGGGTTAAATATTACCACTACTGTTCTTCTAGGAGAATGGCTTTGGCATTAAATAACTTACAAAGGTTGATATGCCACTAAACAAAGAAACCGAAAACCAAATCGGACCGGGAATCAATATTAGAACCATGTTTTATGGTCGGATGAGACCAAACTAGAACTTTTTATTTGCATGCATTCCCCAAAATACCCTCCTTAGAATTAAGTACGGTAGCGAGAGTATTATGCTTTAAGAAAGTATCTGTGCTTTTCGACCAGGGGAATTAGTGAGGGTAGAGAGTATAATAGATAAAGAGTAGTATTTTTGATTTCTTAAAAATAATATAAAACAAAGTGCATAAAAGCTGTCTTTGAGGTGTCATTGGAGGTTCAAGCATAACAATGACCCGAAACACATGACACGAATCATGACCTAAGCCACATTGAAAGTTTATGGGACTATTTTGAAGCCCTAGAAGTTATTAACAGGAAAGAATAGAACAAACTCTAAGTGTGCGTAGTGATTGTAGTAGAAAGAACTTCGTATTTTTGTTTGGCGCATTAATTTGACCGTTAGGGTCGATGCATATTTTCACCCAATCAGGATGACTTATCCTATTCATCCCGGACCATTTTTCCGGGCAGCACCAAATTGGAGAAAGCTCGCCAAACACTCTCTTCTTTAGAAGCTTTAGAAAAGGACAGACGTATTTACAGTCCGCTCTTTTCATTAGCAGCAGCATCACGACACCATGAGGAAAGCCATCTAATTTATGGACCTCTTGAGTCTATTGTCATAGACCAAGTGTTTCCAGTTGAATATGAATTAGATGAATTCAATACGCCACACACAGGAACCACTTTAAGTCGCCTCCAACTTTGGCTATGTCGACTGCGATGCAAAATTCCGCTCAGACATCCAGCTACTTCATCCCTGGGCAATATTTTCTGGAGACATTCACGCTTCTCTCCCCAAACAACCAGGACCACACATCCATGAGCGACTACATCATTCCTGTCCTTAACCAGCAAACACGACTTTTACTATACCTATGGCGACCATATCTCACTCACACATTCAACAATGCCTTAACCTAGCGACACACATTTCACTCAGGCATTGAGCTGCTAAAATTCCTTCTCAACTCCATAATTATTTCCTTCTTTCCTTCCTACGAGACTTGCAGCATAAACGTAAACCCTTTATTCCACGCTGCCATTAAAACCTTCGTATAAAAACCTTATGGTATCTTTCGTCTTCTCTCTCCTTTATTTTCCATCAACATCTAGCGAGGAAATAACAACGTAACAACAGGTAATAATATTTCTTCGCAAAATGATCTTGTCAGAAAATATCAAAAACGATTAATAGCAGTAATCGAGAATAAATGTTTGACAATTGATTATTGAGGTGGAATGGCCGATAATTTTGTCCTATATTAAAAAGGATTGGTTGTTTGAGGTATTAAAACAAAATTCTGTTGTGGGAATAAATTAAGATTCTTTCAAATCCTCTATTTCATCCAGTCTCGCTATTACCTTAACTTTCAGACTAATACCCTTGGAAAAAATATTGAAACCCCTTATCCCCAGTGGGGTATGGGTTACATAGTATCACAGCTTTAGCGTTAAATAACCTACAAAGGTTTGATGCCATTAAACAAAGAAACCTAATCAAATCAAACCAAACTATTATGTCATTATTTGTGAAAGATTTAAATGAAATTGTCATGAAAATTTGAGGTATAACAGCTTTATTCATAATAATGGGAGAGGGCGAATAATTTTGACACTAACACCAACAGTATAAATGTATGTCTGGCGACAACACCCCACGAGACACCAACTATACGGACACTTGCCCCCCATCACGAAAACTATACAAATAAGACGAACCAGACACGCGGGACACTGCTGGAGAAGCAAGGACGAGCTCATAAGTGATGTACTCCTATGATAAATGTATGTATGTATGTATGTATGTATGTATGTATGTATGACTGGCTGAAAGTGTAAAACAGCTGTAAAGTGATTGATATACCGAAAATTGTCGGAGTAACGCACAATCCTTGATCTAGTTATGGTCCAGTAAGAAAGTTTATGTATAGAAAAATTTTCATAAATTGTTCCCCGGGAATCCTGCAACTCTACTTTATTTCATATAATCTTTTAGCATAAGTTTACTTCTTATTGAATGTGTCAGTAATACTATTAAAATAACATTAAAAATGACTTGATCTTTTGACCAAGTTGATTTTTGTGGTTTCTTTTATGGTAATGTTCACCGGCAGTTTTTTGTTAAATTGCTTTTCTTACTTGAATGATCAAGTGGAAGTCGGTATTACAGGACTTTAATTTTGCAATAATACATTTAATCATATTTATACGAGTAATCAGTGACTTAAAAGCCAATGAATTAAAAAAAAATTACAAACGTGCACATGCACAGTGGCAAGTATAGAATGATATAGACATTCGTGAAATGCATCACAATGCATTTGTTACACAAAATGTTTCCTTTATATTAATGATTTTATTCGCTTCCACTAGAATTCTTTTATTTACGTCTACACACGCTTTTATGTTGGGTGAGTGAACGCTTATATTATACAAACAAGCAACAATCACATTTTGACGTGTTTAAACAAAAATACTCGGATGCATTTAATCACACCTTTATACATAAACATCTGAAAATATTTGACTTGAACAATTTCAAATCACCAACATCAAAATTTGATGGTTGGTTTTGTTTCTTTGCATATCAACCTTTGTAGGCTATTCAATGCCAAAGCTATTCTCCAAGAAGAACAGTAGTGGTAGTATCTAACCCATAGCTTGTCAATTTTACAAATTTAATCACATATATAAATTTCTATTAGGAATGTACCTTATAATTTGCATATGCGCCTATATATAGACGCTTATGTAAATTTATTTATTCATTATTTTATATTTGCATAAAATTCAAGAAAAGAGAACGCAAAAGAAGAGAATGGACATTAAAATATTTTATGTAAAAGATCGTTGCTTCTTTCTGCTTTCTTCAGTGTTTGTCAAATTGTGAAGTGGACAAGCAAAATTGAAAAGAGACCCATGAGAAATGTATTTTTTTGTTTTGATAAAACAAAACAGAAAAAAAAAACCCTGTCCTGTTGATCTCGTCTCGTATCATTTCCCTATTGGTTTTTCAGAAAGTGAAATCTTGGAAACTCAAAAAGCATCGTTGCAATAATATTACTATTTCATATTCATTTTATATTTTTACTTTCTTTAATTATTCCCATTCAATCTTGAATCGATGATGGCGAGGATGATGATCATTATGATCATCAAGGCGTGCTGACACCATGGATTCCCTTGACTCTCTCTCTCTCTCTCTCTCTCTTGCTATCCATCTTTGTCGGTAATCACTCCTGGCAAGTCCGCAAAGCTAAGCTGCATCTAGTGTCTGCACAGAGCTAATGAAGTTTTTGCAGTTTGGCCAACACTGGTGTATCCGTGAGTAGGAGCCAATAAGAAAACATTGCTTTTCAGCTCGTCTTTACTTCTCCAGCATGTCTTGTTTGTCTTACTTGGATTGTTTGTAAGATAGGAGGTAAGTGACTGTACAGTTATTATAATATAAAGAGTACTGCTTCCAGGATTTGTTCAAAACAGCAGGAAACATTCTTGTGTAGTTCCCATCAAGCTTTTACTTCAGGTGTTTCGTTTATGTCCAAGTGGTGCAACCATACAGTAGTATTGACACGGCTACAGCTTGGTGGAATTCCTATTTTATTTTATCAGAGAGATACGATTTTTTATGATCGATAACCAGTAAATAGCAGTCCATACCTTTTTTGTACTTATGTTGACATCGTTTCAGCAGATGAGATATGGCTAACGAGTTATATGAACTGGTCAACTAATTTCAGAGGATTGTCATTTGATGAGGAGATGACATCATTTTGATTAAAACACTTAAACTCTGAACTTTTATCTGAGTTCTCGTATAGGAGAAATTCCTCGATCTGTCTGCTCCAAGCAACAGAGATTCGGTTTGATTGTTTGATTTCTTTGTTTAATGACCTATTAACCTTCATGGCTTATCTTATGCTAATGCCAGCCTTGTAGAAGGACAATAGTAATAACCGATAGTTGGGAGAGGAATAAGAGAGTTTCAATCTTTCCCAAAGGTATTTGTCCGAAAGTACGTAAAAACGTGACTGGAGTTCGAACACGTTTTCTACGATGTCACAGTTCAGTATGTTAGCCAATATGACACGAAAATTCCCACCAGATTCGGCTTGAGATAAAGTGCTTAATGTTTAATCAGGGAAATTCAATCAATTTAATCTTTTCTCTAATGTTAATCCGATGAGGAATTAAACTCATTGTATCGCCAAATTTTAGTATGCAAAATAAAGTACGGTTATGTTTAGAAAAATTTTGACGAATAATTTTACGCTAACGTGACTGGAGTTCGAACACGTTTACTACGATGTCACAGTCCAGTATGTTAGCCAAACTGACACATACCCCCCACCCCAGATTAGGCTTGAGATAAAGTGCTAAACCTTTAATCAGGAAAATTCAATCAATTTAATCGTTTCTCTAATATTGATCCGATGAAGATTTAAACTTATTGTATCTCAAAATTTTACTATGCAAAATAAAGTACGGCTATGTATTTTATGTATTTTACGCTATTTTCTAAGTACACACACACACACACACACACACACACACACACACATATATATATATATATATATATAGCAATACGTTTGAAGATTTTTAAAATAAATATTCCGTATTTTTTGCTATTTTCTTTCTCCCTAATGTCTCTGTTTATACATATTCATATCACTTATTACTAAAACTAGACTCTCTGGTCACATTTGTTTATCATTTTATTTCTGAAATGTAATTATGTTAAAGACTCTATTTCCAGCAATAATACGACGGCAAAAAAGTGCTACACTAACAATGTCTTCTGGTGGCAAGTGCATGCGTACTCAGAAGGCAACAAAAACAGATGAGCAAAACAAGAAGAAAGATTGAAAATTAATGCAGATAGGGATACAGCTTGCAGGAGACTTGGAATTGTTAAATAATTAGCCTAAAACACTGCCAAAAAGACTCAGAAAGCTTCCTAAGATTGCCAGGTAAGACAAAGGTAGAAAAGAGAAGACAAACAGAAGAGAGCCTGACCATAGTTTGATAAAGAGTAAAAAAATCCTTGCTGTGAGATCATGCCAGTAAATGTATAACTAGCCATGAATGTTTTATTGTTTACAATTTCTTTCGATTTGGTGAAAGTAATAATACAATCTGAGCAGCCAAAGCGACAAATATGTCTGTGCATCATGAATTCATTTATGATTTTATCAAGAGTTACCATTAAAACTTGAAAGGGTAATGTGAAATTAATCAAACACTCTTCCAGTTACATCGAAAAAAATGTGTATAAGAATCTGCTCTCAGTTGACGAGTTCTAAAGTAGCATAATCTCACAGTTTGGATCTTAGCTAATATGTCTATTGTGAAAGAAAAAACGGTTTGACTTCAATATAAGTAGATAAATGATTCATTTCGAGCCATAAAGTAATAGAAATGGGACAGACTTAAAAGTATTTGATCCAACCTGCGATATTCCAGAATAATATCCATTGAAGTAAAGAAGAGGATATTGGATCATGGGATTAATGTTTCATTTATATTTTCGATAGTACAATCTACTCTTCCGAATAAAGTCTCTTTCACCGGGTAGCCCTTCACTTATGATAAGAACAGCCTCGTTGTATTCAAATGCCGGAAAATAGCATCCATGTTTTCCAAAAGATCTAGTGATAAGATTTTGAGGTAGTTTTACCTTTGTAGATTTGGCATGAATTCCCCTTTTCTGTTGATTTTGAAGTTGTTTGAAAAGCATTGTTAAGTATTTCGATATTGTGAAAAAAGTGTTTGTATTCCTTAGTAGTGGCAGTAAGAAGCTATCTTGGGGGCTATAGTGAACTGAAAAGACATTCATTTTCCCATTGGAACAGCATGATTCAGATGTTTATTGCTTTCATGTATTGGCCCTTGCCAAAAAGTTTGGACATGGTGTCAAGTGAAATTAAGTTTTCAGAAGCATAAGGTTATAGTTGAAATATTTAAAAATAGATCTTTCAAATATTTGGATGTCAGGTGTCTCATAAACTGAGTTCTAGAAAGTTTTCAGGTCGACCAAGAAGTGAATGACATGATATTCCATGTATTCATCCAATCGTTCCACGCATTATTTTAAAAAGTTTCTTTAACCTTTCAAAAATCAATTAAAAGAACAAGGTTTATTCTCTTTTTCAGCATCCTTTCACAAACCAGAAAAAGGCAAAAAGAAACATCCCATATGCACATATCTTGATCTGATTGACAAATAAGATTCCCTCCAGCCAAATTGATTTTAAGAGTTTTAAGATCCGAAAAGTGACAAAAAGCTCTCCAATATTATTAAAAAAACTGATGGTTCAGAGTTTCTGTGGTGCTATCAATACAAATTCTCCTAGCAAATGCACTAAACCAGGTATGTTAAACGAGTAGCCAGCGCAAAATATGCAATGTTTTCATTTAACGCCAAAATTGCAGTTTTTCTGATTAATAAATTACAGTCGGAACCCCTCTTAAACTAGTAGACAGATTCACTTACCTAGGAAGCAGCGTCGCATCAACCGAAAAGGACATCGATACGAGGTTAACGAAAGCATGGACAGCTATCAATAGGCTATCGATTATATGGAAATCAGACCTAACCGATAAAATGAAACGCAGTTTCTTCCAGGCAGCGGTCGTATCGATACTGCTATATGGATGCACTACATGGACTCTAACAAAACGGCTGGAGAAGAAGCTAGACGGCAATTACACAAGAATGCTGCGAGCAATCTTGAACAAGTCCTGGCGGCAACACCCCACAAGACATCAACTGTACAGCCACCTGCCTCCTATCACGGAAACTATCCAAGTTAGACGAACCAGACATGCAGGACACTGCTGGAGAAACAGGGACGAGCTCATAAGTGATGTACTCCTATGGACCCCCATACATGGTCGTGCAAAAGCAGGACGACCAGCACGAACATACATTCAGCAACTATGTGAGGATACAGGATGTTGTCCAGAAGACCTGCCTGAGGCGACGAACGATAGGGAGGAGTGGCGAGAGAGGGTCAGGGATATCCGTGCTACCAGCACG
The DNA here is from genome assembly GCA_963585895.1 of Sepioteuthis lessoniana. Classification (NCBI taxonomy): domain Eukaryota; kingdom Metazoa; phylum Mollusca; class Cephalopoda; order Myopsida; family Loliginidae; genus Sepioteuthis; species Sepioteuthis lessoniana. The sequence continues at coordinate 20,143,030 of OY757907.1, forward strand.
ACATGATGATGATGATGATATAAGGAAATAAATCACATGTCTTTTTACATTTTGGTTTATTCAATGTGTACTTTACTCCAAATTAAAATAAAATGTCATCATTGGTCAAAGGTCACAATGTTATTTTTATTTTTTTCTTTGATGTAGGGATTCATAAGAATTATTCATTGATAAAATTTAATTCTTTTAGGAATAATTTTGTGTTTTTATTTTAAACATGAATTTTGAATAGAATTTTAGTTTAGGTTAAAATCTACAATTAAAAACGTGAAATAGAATCAAATGTAATGTTTTTATATTACGAAATGAATGAAAAACATTGAAGAATATTTCTTAATTTTGTAAATTTAATCTCATGAGATTATAAGATTGCTCTTTCTAGATAATTAATTCAATATTTATTTTTGATGTCGTTTAAATGCAGTGAATGTCATGTAATGAAATTTAATATACTTAATTTGATATTTTTGATATTGTAAAAACGCAGTGAACGAAATATTACCCATTGCTACTCAGTCATTTTGCCAGGTTCTTCTTAAAGAATATATTTACTTACCCAGTTGAGCACGAGTTACAGGAAATGGTGACATAAGAAGGCTAAGATTAACGAACACGAGGAACTATCTCAAAAATAGCCAAAACTCACAAGGTGAATGCTGAGGAGAGAGTGATATTTTTGAGAGAATTATTTTTATCATTAAACTGATTCCGCGTCATCAAATTTGAAAATTAGTTTTTCACCCAGTATTTCAACTTAAAAATGCCTAGTGTTCCTTCAGCAATGACAATGCACAAAGAAGGGCGAGTGTTTTAAGAAAAGGGGGAGTTACAGTATTTTTGCACAACAGTGAATGGAAAGATGCATTATTTAATTTGCAACAACTGTATCACTACACCAAATGAGTACAACTAAAATGAAGCATCAATCTTATGATAAATATCAAAGCCAAATGCGTGTTTCAAAACACAAGGAATCGAAGGCTAAAGTGACACAGCAACAGACTTGTTTTACAAAAATTCAGAAAGAGGATGGCCCTTCTAACTCAGCCAAATGATCTCCGTGAGTTGGAAATCCTGAGAAGGAGATTTTATTAAGCAAAGCCTTATAAAAACAGTTTAAATTGTATATTTATTCACATTTATTCATTTCATTAATCAGAAGCAATGTTGTTGAAAGGACTGATCAAATGTTAGGTGATTTGAAACGACAGTTGAAGGCTGCATCATCAAGATTTATACATTTTTTGTTACTATCGATGAGATTATTGACATCATTGAAATAGCACACCTTGCAGTCTTTATTTTGGCTTGTGAGAGTGAATTTAATATTTATGAAGAACTGATTGAACTGGTCCCCATGCATAACACTTCAATAAGCCAATATATCTTTTAGAAAGCAGGTTCTGTGTGTCTATGGTTTTAAGTTGAATAAACTTTCATTCTTATCAACTGACAGTCCTCCGAATATGGTTGGCAGACATAATGGCGTAGCTACCAACTAACAAACAAACTAAAAACAAAACCCAAAACCAAAGCCAAAAGCAAAAAAAACAAACTCGCTTCCAGATTTATCATTTGTAAATTTCCACTGTATCATTCACCACCAAAATCTGTGTTCATGTATTTTAAAATTGAATCATGTGTTTACTTGGTCACAAAGACAGTGAATTATATCAGAGGCTGTACTCTTAACCACCGTCAGTTCAACTATTTGTTGGAATGTATAGATAATCAGTTCACCAATGTTCCATTCTACACATTCTACGCTGGTTGTCACAAACCAATGAAAAGATTCTGTTAGTTGGGACAAGAAGCGATGGTTTTCAGTCAAAACTCAGATGAAATAAAAGACGTAGTTTGGTTCCAAGATCTGATTTTTACTGTGGATATTACCGAACAATTAACTGATCTTAATTTGAAATTACAGAGGAAAGATAAATTCATCGCTCAGTTGTATAATGAAACCAAGTGCTTCATTACAAAACTAAACTTATGGATATCATATTTATCTAATGAAATATTAATCAACTTTTTTACGTGCAAAGAGATAAAAAAAAAACATTGACAATACTAAATCTGCACCCTGCTTTGCTAATATGACAACCACTCGGAATTGTTGTCAAAGGTATTTTAGGAAAGATTTCGTAATTTCTCACCTTTTGAACATCAGTTTAGATTATTTTCAGCACCACTTGTCTTTGATATTGCCCAGAAAGTAGAAAGTCTGCAAGTGAGACTATTAGAAATACAGTCAAATTCTGCACTTAGAGTGAATCATCTTGAAGTGTAGATATCTGATTTCTTTTTATACCTTCATGAAAAGTTTTAAGATTTCAGAAAGTTTTCCATAAACAATGTTCAGTTCTACCTATGAGTGAGAACAGTTATTTTCCTTCATTAAATTAACAAAAACTTCTAAGATAACAAGACTGACTGATTATCACTTGTCATCTCTGATCAAAGTTGGAATTGAATAGTAATTTCAGCCAAACATACAAAAGATTTCAGCAAAATGAAGTGTCAAGCCTTAGAAAAAAACACTAACTGAATAGTAGCAAATTAATTATCAGTTTTTACTGTTATAATTTTTGTTTGGCTTGGTTTCTTTGTTTAATGGCATATCAACCTTTGTAGGTTATGCCAAAGCTATTCTCCAAGAAGAACAGTAGTGGTACTATTTAACCCATAGCTGGGAGAATAAGAGGGTTTATACCCTTCCCAAGGGTATTTGCCCGATATTGAACTTGATAGCGCGATTGGAATTCGAACTCGCTTACTACGATTCCGCAGTCCACCGCTTTAACCTTTACACCAAGAGGACATCCCCATAAATTTTGTAGAATTATTTGTTTTATTTAAATTTTAGTAATGACTTTTATCAATTATAACGTGCGCAATTAGTTTTGTGTGTAGCCCTTAAGACAACACATGTGATCCATGTGATCCTTAGGGGACCCAGATTTGCCATGCCTGTACCAAAGATCTTCCAAGAATATTTGTCCAGGAGACCCAAAAAGGCGAAGATCACTATCCCTCCTTTCGAAGAAGGGTATCATAGGATGGAGGCTACAAAACTTTACTTGAAGAGTATGAAAAGGAAAAAGAGATAGTTTCCAACAGTTAATTATTAAGATATTTAAAACAAATAGATGAGTTGTATGATTCCTTGAAATTCATTAAATATGTCTGCAAATTGACCCTGAAATATTTTCTTTGAAGCAGTCGAACGACCAACAGGAAATTGACCAATTCCATTAAGGAAAGTATAACAATAGCAATCAGATTTCCTGGTGAATTTTTGCCTTTTAAATTTATGAATGATTCAACAGGATGCCATTCACGTGGAAATGGGTTTACCTCTCTTCATCAGCAAAATCTTTCAGATGCTGATTGATTTACAATCAGGCTCACTTAGCATGTTCCATTGTCATGCGAATCAAAATGAATGCTTCTTTCTCGAACTGCTTCTCCGTGAAATGCGAGGTTCAACTTCATTTCAAACACTAGTGGTAAATTTTTTAACATGAACAGAAATATATTCTCTAAACTTGGATTGCTTGTAGATGGTTACAGTAGGGAGGTGCCCGTGGTGTAATAGTTATCGTCGTAGGAAATGGACACGGCGACACGAGTTCAAATCCTGGACGAGACTGATTGCATTTTCACATAGCACTAATAATACCCTTGGGAAAGGTATGAATCCAATTATTCTCCCTCCACCTATGGGTAAATAGCAGGGCAGACAGGGTTCTTTAGCTATAGAGAGGCAACTAGTCTAGGAGAAGGAAAACTCTGAATTCAAACTTGTTAAACTCAGCTTAAAAATTGACCTTGTGTTATATCCTACCCGAGCGGAAGGGTTGGTAAATATTGTTACCAGTAGGATGCAAAGTTGTCAGAGAATCTATCAAGATACCAAACAGTTTTAGGGTTGTTTTTATCATGCTGTTAAAATAATGAGAAATATCCTACCCGCGTCATTTATAACAAGTATCGTGGTGATTTTATTGAAAATTTCAAACTTGACACTTGAAATAGTTTGCACTGATAAAATCTATTTTTTTAGCTTCTATGGACATTGAGAATAAGTTCCATGATACCAATGGCTAAGAACCTCAAAAATATAGCACCCGAAAGAAACTGCTACGAAATCTGTGACCAGATATTTTAACAGAGACATCAAACAATTTTGACTAACCGCATATTCTAGAGACAATAAGCCTAAACTCAGTAAAAACCAGTAGACAATTTTTTCTGCTTTTTTGTTTGGTAAGAAAGCGTCAATAAAACAAATTCAAGCTTTTTATTAGCTTGAATTCATTTTCTTGACTCGAGAACTGAAAAGATATTTCTACCAAAGTTCGTCGGCATAAAGACATATATCCTGGAATTACTTGATCAGGCATTACTACGGCTTCCTGAAAATACAAGGAGCGGACAAGATACCTGATGATTGTCTGATATGAAGGAAAAATCTGGAGACTAGGAATAGGACGTTGTAGGATTTGCATGAAAACAGAACTCAAATTGGAAGAGTAGCAGTGGTGTTATCAGCTGTCATCTCTCAGACGATACTAGTGATTCTACAAGGAACAAAAGCCGATAAAATCCGTGCTTGCTTAAAACCCGCACTGTTATAGGCCCATTCTAAAATCTTCAATAAACATGTCGGTTTATATTTTTCAAGATCAGCTATCTGGTCTGTTTTTCACACATATGTTGTTAGTTAGAAAAGGAAGTTTTCCCACAAACAGTAATGTTGATGGGCTCACAACACCTATAAGCACAGTGGTCAAAAGAGCAGACGAATTTACTTACCGGCACTATCATCACCTAACACAAGTGGCTGTTCGAGAGGATAATAGTCGCACTTAAGATTTTAAAGGTCAGTAACATCAACTAGTAACAATTGTAAGCATTTACAGGAAATAGTCATACCTACAAATCTACTGACGCTGTAATAGAGAAAACGTTCACCGGATGGAGACACAGAATACTTCGACATTGTAACAGGAGTACTACAAGGGAACACACTAGCTCCATACCTCTTTATCATCTGTCTAGACTACGTGCTTAGAACTTCGATCGACAAAATCAGAGAAAATGGCTTTGAGCTGACAAAGAAAAGAAGCAGAAGGTACCCCGCCAAAACAATTACCGACACCGACTACGCCGATAACATAGCGTTACTGGCGAATACACCCAACCAAGCCGAAACTACTGCTTAGTTTGGAACGAGCCGCTGCAGGCATTGGCTTCCCTGTCAATGCACACAAAACTGAATATATGTGTTATAACCAAACAGGCGACATTTCCACACTATACGGAACCTCTCTGAAACTAGTAGACAAATTCACCTACCTAGGAAGCAGCGTCTCATCAACAGAAAAAGACATCGACACACGGCTAACGAAGTCATGGATATCTATCGATAGGCTTTCGATGATATGGAAATCAGACCTGACCGATAAAATGAAACGCAGTTTCTTCCAGGCAGCGATCGTATCGATACTGCTATGTGGATGCACTACTTGGACGCTAACTAAACGGCTGAAGAAGAAGATAGACGGCAATTACACAAGAATGTTGCGAGCAATATTGAACATGTCCTGGCGGTAGCACCAACTATACTGCCACCTGCCTCCCATCACGAAAACTATCCAAGCTAGACGAACCAGACATGCAGGACACTGCTGGAGAAGCAAGGACGAACTCATCAGTGATGTACTCCTATGGACCCCCGCATATGGCCAAGCAAAAGCAGCGGTCGTATCGATACTGCTGTATGGATGCACTACTTGGACGCTAACTAAACGGCTGAAGAAGATCTAGACGGCAATTACACAAGAATGTTGCGAGCAATACTGAACAAGTCCTTGCGGCAACACCCCACAAGGCACCAACTATACGGCCACCAGCCTCCCATCACGAAAACTATCCAAGCTAGACGAACCAGACATGCAGGTCACTGCTGGAGAAGCAGGAACGAGCTCATAAGTGATGTACTCCTATGGACCCCCACATATGGCCGGGCAAAAGCAGGACGACCAGCTCGTACATACATACAGCAGCTATGTGAGGATACGGGATGTGGCCCTGAAGACCTGCCAGAAGCGATGAATGATAGGAAGAAGTGGCGAGAGAGGGTCAGGGATATCCGTGCTAGCGGCACGACTTGATGATGATTATTTCGTATAATGCAACATGCGTAAATTCTTTTGAACCTTCAGAACTATGACCACACAAACTGGGGCTTATAATTTTCTAATAATTTTGGTGGGCAATTGTAATCTACCGTGTCAATGCAATGTCCAAAGATTGATGTTTAAGAAGCTAATGCCACACATCATTGAGGTTACTATTTTCAGAGAGTAAATAAAAACTTAAAATTCCACTTACACCACCAACTGATGTACCATTTCGTGCTAGGAGATTTCAGTTTCCAGTTAGCCTCAACTTAACCAATGTCTAGATTTACAGCTAATAGACTGTATCGATGGATATCAAGCTTAATAGCTGCTGAAGGAGTCCTTGAAGCTGATACATATAAATAATAGATTAAATAAATAACTTTTTTTTTTGATTTTTACTTCTTCAATGATCAAACTTGGAAGTAAACGAACCGAGAGAAAGGAACTGTGACCGTCATACGGTTATTTTCTTATTTTTATAATCTTCCTTATCATTCATATACCAATGTGTTTTGTTTTTCTTTCACATCCATTGCATCATTTCCTTTCTGCTAACAAGAAAAGCAAAATAAGCTATAAGATGGAGGCTCCCAAATTAATACTTTCTATTCATTTCCTAGGAAACTGCAATAAATACGGGAAGCACAAAAATCGCTATTTTCCCACATCGTCACCACCATTAAATATTCATTTTCAGCAGTAATAAACAAGAGAGTGCATTCCGTGTGCATAATCTGCTGGTTTACGACGTCAGAAGAGGAGGTTGGTGACATATTTATTGCCTTGTTATCGATAGTAGCTAAGCGGCATTCTGACAAAATGGCGTCTGACGAGCAAGCTACTGGTGTATCATTAAAATCTTCCGTGTTGAAAAGTGCACCAATTAACCTTCATCGATACTGATGAATACACGCAGATGAAAGTTTAAAGAAGACTAAACGGTGGATACGAACATCGGTAGTGAGTAATGTTTTTCAGTAATGACGACATCGATATAAATGACAAGTTATATTCATCACAGCTGTCAACCCACGAAATGAAGAGCGCGTCAATTCGCTCATCCGCGAGAATCAGTCCGATAAAAAATGGAAAACAGTTTCTGACAATATGACGCTATCGTTGCTGCTGGTAAAAATTTTCACCCTCGCTAGAGTAGATTTTTACAAGCATGTCATATACATGATTGCAGAGTTGAACATGTAAAAAAATAGTGATGTTTCGTTGAAAACTTGCTCTATCCAATGGTGTTAAAATTGTATTGAGTTCTTAGTTTCTGTAGTAATATATAAAAGGCATTCATTTGGGAGCGCTTTTCATAATTTATGCAAAATGTACATTGTATATGTACGAGGATCATTAAATAAGTTTTCAGATTTTTTTCGTATGGCCACTTTTATTGATGAAACTCTAGTCCCCTTCCAAGTAATCTCCTCCGGCTGCAATGCACTTGTTGTACCGTTCCAACAACTTCTGGAAGGCCCCATGGAAGTCATCTTGTGTGAGCGTATCAATGACCTTCGTCACAGCCTCTTTTATCTCAATTATCTCATAACGACAGCCTCTGAGCTTAGGGAATAAGCAAAAGTCACAGGGAGCAAGGTCTGGACTATAGGAAGGCTGAGGAACTGTCTTGATGCCCATCTTGGTCAAATAGTCTGTGACAAGGATGGAGTTGTGGACTGGTGCATTGTCCTGGTGGAAATGCCACTGACCGGATTTGAAGAGTGTTGACCTCTTCCCAAGGAATCTCTTTCTGAACTCCCTTAAAACCTCAACATAGTAACCCTAACCCTAACACTAACCATTAGGCCAATCAACTGAGGTGTATTGACTTCCTCACTCAAAACTGATGCTCGATTCATGCAAGATGGTTGAAAAGCAGTCTGAAGCATTCCATACGTTTCTGTGGCGGCATTTTTTCCAAGTTTAAAACAGAATTTTATTGCATATCGTTCTTCTAAAGTGTCCTCACGTCCAGATTGCATTTTTGAAATTCACCAGCTGTGACAATCGGGCTTTAGTAGGGTGTATTCCAATTGCTGTTGTAGCTGTTCATTTGGACCTGAAATCATAAAAATTGTCCTGTCATCTCATAAGATGTAAAGCAATAACATACTGAATCTACGACAATTTTAAATACCTGTACAAAAAATGTCTGGAAACTTATTGAATTCACCACGAATATTGTGTATTTTGATGTGTATTTCATATGTATATGCTTATGTATAGTGACGAAAAGAATGTGCCCGGTAAAATACTCTTGAAATGAGTCAACTTTGTGTTTCATTTGACGCGTGTGTAAATTATAAGAAATAATTTGCTGCTTACTTTCTTTTCTTCCTGTCTCGTGAATTCCTGAAGTCTCAAGCTACGTTTTAATTTCCTATCCTCTTTTTATTCTGTCGTCAAATTAAAATTTTGTGTTGGTTTGTTTCAGTTCAATTTTTTTCCTTTTTCTTCCTCTAACTTTCCTCTCGTAATTCGAGTACGAACTCATGCAGATGACTAGTTTGGTTGATTAGTCAAAATGCTAAATTATTTTCTAATGAATATTCGTCGGTATATGAACATTAGAATGTTCCAGGAAGTTTCCGTGTAAGCATGTAAATACATCCTTACAATAAAATGCAATAAAATAACTTATATAAGATAAAACAGATTAAAACCTTCATTTGTTGACTCCCTAGTCTTATTGATTGCATATTTTTGTCGAAATATTCTTTTCTGTACAGAAATTCTTTTCTGTACCTGATATTCCAACTGAGTCTATTAATGGAGATACTACGAAGAAGGCTGAAGAGTTATAGTTAACGAGCCATTTATAGTATAACTCAATAAAGGTGCGTGTATATGTATTTTTGTTGATACCATTGGAGGCGTTAATATGTTAGTGTTGACGCAAACAGACTTTTTGTCTCAATTAAATCATATATGCAGGTATAAGTATTAATATTTCTTGATTTGAGAGACAGCATTCTTTTTTATGTGTGTGAGCAGAGAATTTGTGTGCTTTGAGATTACGATTGAATAAGATAAATATCTTGTAAATGCAGAATCGTCAATATTACTTAAATATTACACAATAAAAATTGCATAATCCTATTTACCCAACCCCTCCGCTCGGGCAGGATATGACACAAGGTCAATTTTTAAGCGGAGTTTAACAGGTTTGAAGTCAGAGTTTTCCTTCTCCTAGACTAATTGCCTCACCAAGGCTGAAGAATTCAGTCTGCACTACTATTTACCCATAGCTGGAGGGAGAATAATTGGATTCATACCTTTCCCAAGGGTATTAGTGCTATATGAAATGCAATCAGTCTCATCCAGGATTTGAACTCGTGCCGCCGTGTCCATTTCCTACGACGATAACCATTACACCACAGGCACCTCCAAAAATTACATAATAATAAACTTGTATATGCGCGAGTGCGCACAAACGTAATTAAATTATATGCATACAATATGCACACAATAATGTAGCCGAAAACAATAAAAGTATTTTAATTGTGTTTTTCGAGAAAAAAAGAAAAAGAAAAAAAAAGAAAGATTCTGTTTTATAATAAACCCTCCTTTCTGCTATTACTCATAATTCATTACTCTCATTTCTTAGCAGAATCAGAGTTGACACTTGTCTTAAAAGAATTTCAACCTTCAAAAACAAATATATTATCATTATTATTATTATTACTTACTCATTAGAGTTTTTCACATCAGCGTTAGCTGATGGTCTTTCATTAGAGATTGAGTGACAGCAAGTCTCCTCAAGTCTCCAGGACTCTTCTCAGTATTCTGGCTGTCTTCAATATTGCTGTTGTTTGGATGGTCTCCACGCGGCCGCCAACTTGCAAATCTTCCAGACCCTTTAATAATCCTTTTGTTACCGTGCCAAAAGCACCAATTACAATTGGTATAATTGTCACCTTCATGTTCCATAAATGACTAATAATAATAATAATAATTATTATTATTATCATTATTAGTATTATTATTTAACGCATTTCAGAATTTTTCACACCAGCGTTAGCTGATGGTTTTCCACTGGAGTCTGAGTGACAGCAAGATTCCTCAAGTCTCCAGGACTCTTCTTAGTATTTTGGCTGATTTCAACCATAGTTTAGTTTGGATGGTCTCCACTCGTCCTCTTATTTCCAAATCCTCAAGTCCCTGTATCAATCCTTTGGTGACTGTACCGAGCACGCCAACTACAATTGATATCACCGTCACTTTCATGTTCCATAGTTTTTTCAGTTCTCTAGCAAGGTCTAGGCACTTATCTCTTTTTGTTTTTCTACAGTTTTACCCTGTGGTCAGCCGGAATGGCAAAGTCCACAATTCGGCCGGTTTTTTTTTGTTGACTATCACTTGGTCAGGCCGTCTGGCTGAGATTAGGTTATCCATTTGTATCTCAAAATCTCAGAAAATTTTGTGCATTTCATTTTTCAGCACAGATTCCGGGTTGTGCATATACCATTTGTTCGTATGGTCAAATTAAAACTTTTTGCACAATTCCCAGTGGATCACCTTCCTCATCTAGTCGTATCTAGTCTTAGACTCATTTTGCCCTTATTTATTGCTTTCGCATATTATGTGATTTATAGTTTCGTCTTTATCCCCCATAATCTACATTTACTATTTTGTAGTGTCTTGACTATTCTTGCTTTGACATCATTATCATCATCATGTCGTGCCGCAGGCACGGATATCCCTGACCCTCTCTCGCCACTTCTTCCGATCGTTCATCGCCTTTGGTAGGTCTTCAGGGCTACATCCCGTATCCTCACATAGCTGTTGAATGTATGTTCGAGCTGGTCGTCCTGCTTTTGCCCGGCCATATGTGGGGGTTCATAGGAGTACATCACTTATGAGCTCGTCCCTACTTCTCCAGCAGTGACCTGCATGTCTGGTTCGTCTAACTTGGATAGTTTTCGTAGTGGGAGGCAGGTAGCCGTATAGTTGGTGCCTTGTGGGGTGTTGCCGCCAGGACTTGTTCAATATTGCTCGCAGCATTCTTGTGTAATTGCCGACTAGCTTCTTCTCCAGCCGTTTAGTTAGCGTCCAAGTAGTGCATCCATACATTATTATCGATACGACCGCTGCCTGGATGAAATTGCGTTTCATTTTATTGGTCAGGTCTGATTTCCATATGATCGATAGCCTATTGATAGCTGTCCATGCCTTCGTTAGCCGCATGACAATGTCCTTTTCGGTTGATGAGACGCTGCTTCCTTGGTAGGTGAATATGTCTACTAGTTTCAGAGAGGTTCCATCTTGTGTGGAGATGTCGCCTGTTTGATTATAGCACATATAGCTGGTCTTGATGATGCTGTTCTGTGCTGCTATCTGAATTGATTAAGTTTATCTTTCAAAGTTTCCCTTTCTTAGTGACGCCCACGTTTTCTCATGGGAGATTTCGCTTGTTTGTCGCTTAAAATATCCATACAGTTGTTTTTCTTCCCGTCGTTGTTTTTTGGTTATTTTTGCTTACGTTGTCAGTATTGTTTCTCATGGCTTTAATTAGTCTTCCTCTGCTCTTTTTTTATGCAGTCTTTTAGTCGTTGTATAGATGCATCGACCCTATCTTCAATACTGGTATATCTTCCTCCTTTTTTTCTTGACACATAAGCTGCTTACATCATCTCGGGAATGTTAGGCCTTATGAATGGTCACTAGTTTTCTTATTCTTTGGTGCATTTGTTGAAGTTCTTCCCTCGTCCACTTTAAGAATGGTCTCGAGTACCTTACGTGGAGTGCGGACAGCCCAGGTTTTTATCGTTTTGATGAGATTTCTGTTAGTTGGTTTCGAGTAGTTTTCTCGGCCTCTTGAGCTATTTTATAAAATTCTTTATTTCCTCTCCGCATATTTGATAGTGTCTGCTTCCAATATTCATATGTATTTGTAAGTTTCCTTTTCTCCAAGCGTTCTGATTTTTTCTTTATTTTGTAGTTCTATTCCTTCTGTCATTTGTCGTTACCCGCTTTTCATTATAAGCATAGTAGATTCTTCTGCACCAAATTCCATCCATATATCTTCACCGTATATCCTCACTGTCTGTATTAGGTTTTCCAATTCTTTTTTCATATTTAGTAAACCATATTTACCAAACTCCTCCGCTCGGGCAGGATATGACGCAAGGTCAATTTTCAAGCGGAGTTTAACAGGTTTGAATTCAGAGTTTTCCTTCTCCTTGACTAGTTGCCTCACCAAGGCTGAAGAACCCTGTCTGTTCTACTATTTACCCATACTATTTACCCTGGCGGGAGAATAATTGGATTTATACCTTTCCCAAGGGTATTAGTGCTATATGAAATGCTATCAGTCTCATCCAGGATTTGAACTCATGTCGCCGTGTCCATTTCCTACGACGATAACCATTAAACCACGGGCACCACTTTCATATTTGGTAAACAGTTTGATGTCGTCCATGTACATTTGGTGATTGATTTTTTTCTTGTGATTTATGAAGTTTAAATCCACCTGTGCATTTCCTTAGTATGTGATTCATTGACATCATCGCTATTACAAATTATAATCGTGAGAGCGCATCTCCCTGGAAGATTCCTCTCTGGATTTTCCCCTCAGTTTAGCTTTTTTCTCCCGCTGTCAGTTCCACTTTTCCAGTTTTCCTTGTTATTTTCGATAAACTTTATGACTTCGCCGGATATCTTGTACATTTTGAGACAATCTATTATCCAGCTCTGCGGGACCATATCATAAGCCCTTTTGTCGTCAATCTATGCCATAACAAGATTTTTTCGTCTTGGTTTGCTTTCTTTGAGGATGTGTTGTGCAATGTAAAGTATCTCTCCTATTCTTCTGGTCCCCTAGCGGCATCCTTTCTGTTTCTCGGGGAACAGTCTGCGGTTTATTAGCGAATCGTAAATCTCCGCCCTAATTTGTGCCGTTTGTATTTTCCACATGAGCTTTTCACACCTGGTGGTCTTTCAATGAAGGTTAAATGACAGCAAGTCCTTGGAAACCATTCTAAGCGTACCAACTACAATTGGCATAACTGTCATATTGTTAGTTCTTTGGTAAGATTTAATTTTTTGTCAATCTTTTCATTTTCTTTTATTTTCACTCTGTGGTCTGTATGAATGCCAAAATCCACAAGACGGCAAATTCTCTTTTTTGTTAATTAGCACTAGGTCTGACCTTCCGGCTGGGATGAGGTGATTCGTTTTATTTATGTTTTTCTTTCTTTTGCTTCAACTTCTCTGAGTGTTACACGTTTTTATATTTCTAATGTCAAATAATAAAGAAGGTGCATTAGAAATGGATTTGCATATGAAGTTTTTTTTTTTTCATTTCTGGTCTGCGTAGTCCATTTCTAGATTTCACGTTTATTTCATCCTTCTCATTCTTTTTTCTTACCATCATCTTCGCCATCTCTCGCATATTTACACAAGTAAGCTTCTTATATGATGTTTTATGCATTAGTGGAAGAAAAATTTCAACTAAGGCTCATTCTTTGTCTTTTACAGGGCAAAACGGGTTAATCTTACATGCACAGCATCGAGGCATTAGATATCAGTGAACATTAACCTAAGTATATTTCGCTTAGCATTCCCGTACTGTATTCAGTTGTAACAAAACCACATATACATACGCATGGTCATTCTTCAAAGATACTTAATAAAGATCATAAACCGAAGAATAATATGACAACATCTTATTCTAGAATAATAGTTACACTCTATTCAGAGAGAACGTTGTTTGTTAAAATGGTTGCATCATTTGCAAGTCTCATTTTACAAGATTATTTATAATTATTAAAGCCCTTCTTCCATGATGCATATCGTCTTTTAAATTTGCTTGGTATACTACAAATTTGCTTGGTATACTACAATTTTAGTCAAACGTTTTCCTTCTATAGTGTTCGGCACAACAAGCTAGTCCATCTGCCATATATAGCTGTAGCTTCTAATACCAGAGAGTCTAAAAGAGTCTTGAAGGTGAAGAGCCGCTACTTATAACGGAAGCCAATACTATTGTTGAACTATATCCTTATTCTATCAACTAATCCTATGTTCTTGTTTACTAACAGTCTCTCTTGTAAATACTTTTTCCTGTAAATATTTCCTCACATATCGTGGTTTGTCTTTTTATTACAACTACACGCGTTAACTAACCAGAACATAACATACAGAATACCAACTAGTTCTACAATTAAGCTTATTTTCACTACCTTTTTTAAAAAAATAATTCCTGATTATATTTTGTATGATGTGTATTGTTGATACTGCAGTAGCAAATTTTTACTGAATTTTATCAAATAGTTTAATATACATTTTACTGTTTGTAAAATGTTTCTTAAATAAGTTATCTTAAAAACATTTTTCCCGCTTTGGTCTTTACTAGTTTAAATGAGGAGCGTTTAAATTATATCATGTTTCTTCTCTGAGATTTTTCTGTCATTTTTTACTTTCTTTAAAAATAAGTTATGCAGACGTATTCAAAGCTTTTTAGTGCTGATTTGTATTTTATCTTTACCTGAAACTATTTAGTTATTACTTGAATTTACTGATAGTCCGTTGTAGAATGGTTGGAGGAAGTGCTTATGTAAATTGTATTGTTATTTGGGTTTATATGGTGTGAGTTCCACACTCCCTAAGTCAAATGTTACCATCTAAGAAATTAATTTGTTTCATATTTGTTTTAATCTCGATCACAAATCCTTTTATAAAAAAACCCGATGATTTTTCTTCCTAACTCTGTCAGTTGTTCTTTTACTACATCCTTTGATAATCATTAAGCCATAATCACTGTAAAATCCCACATATGTTTTTTTTTGTAAATATAAAAACGGAATAGACCCACAAATAAAGTGAGCAATATTAAGAATCCATCCAATGAAGGTTCAGAAAATGCATTTGGAGGATTCATTCAAAATTATTGGATGACCAAGGAAGAAATTACTGTTAAGCAAAAGATAGGTACAAGTATCAAGATACTGACATGAAACAAAATACCTTCAATGCAATTGGCGCCATATTGAAATTTTGATCAAATGATGTAATCTAGTTACCCCAGGCGTTTACTAATGGAGGAAACACGCATATGACTGTAACCTGAATTATATATTCAGGTTACCGCCATATTCGTGTTTGATCAACCATCTGATGATTTTATTATTTTTTTTTATTCATGAGTATTATAGTCACACACACACGCACACATGCACCTGCGCTAACACACACACTCACGCACTTGTAGACACACACACGCGCATATATATATGTGTGTGCATATGTATATATTATATATGTATATAAATGCAAATCAAATGAATACACAAGTCGAATTTAAAATATCTACGCAGTAATCAAATTAAATCCTATTAAACTTGTTCTCAATTTCAAATCTTCAAAATAGAAATGAAAATGAATATTTTTAGAAAAAATTGATGATATATTATAGCAGTCACGATTTTGAAACTTTGAGCGTTGGAAGGAACTCAAGAGTAATTATGATTCTGACAAAGAATTTCTTTTACACTCAAAATAATTATTGAAGACATACCAACAACGTAAAAGCCGAATTAGAAAGAAAACATATTTCCATCAGTTGGACGAATATGACGTTTTTTGGAGTTCTATCTTCGAGATCAAGAAGGGACGAGACACTCTTACAATGAAATATCAGTGCAATATAATCTTTTTAAATACACTAAAGATTTTGAATAATCTGACACACACACAAAAAAAATTGACTGAGTCAAGTTTATATCCGTTAAAAAATACTCATTAATCCTTGAAAATTGGTAAAAGTATTAATAAACAATATAGCCCTCCGGTCACTCAAATTTAAGATCCCAGTTGAAAAAAAAAACCAACAAAAAAACACTCCCCGGAATTTTCCCCCACTACCGGAAATGACGAATCCCAGATCATCTCAGTTCTCAAGATCATCTCATCTAAATGCAGAATAAAACAGGTTACATTTGTAACCTCCTCTCATCAGTATAGTGATATATTTAATTATTTCTCATATTTAAAAGAGAGACTTCCTGCTTCGACAACACAGAATTTTCGCCACTCACACACGTGGTAGACCATCCGATAAGCTATCCTATTTTGCTATATAAAGGCAGTCACTGATTACAAAACGTCAGTCTGCGATGCGCCTTCGAGCTGGCTTCTTGACATTAATGTCAGGCGGTTATGTTTGCATACTATGACACCTTGGCCCCAGGAGGTCGTCACTCCAGGTTTTTGCCTACTTGCAGGACCAAGTTTATTGCTTGGTGCCTGAGGCGTCTCGAAAGGTGAATGCCGGCAGGATCAAGAACTTTTGCACCTGCCGCTCATGAGTCTCGATTCATGCGCGGTCTCCACTATAAAACCGTCTTGTGTCCTATTCAGACACGGTCGGATGTCAGATAAATCGTATTTTGTGACCGGGCTTTTGCTCGTAGGCGCGGGAGGTAGTCGAACTTCTTTCCACTGGTAGTAGCACATCCATTCTAGGTGCCTCTCCTATCAGCTAGCTGTTGACACAAGATCCAACCAATCACGACTGCAGTCTCCGCACAGCGGATGTCAGGATTTGGCCAATCACAAAAGCAGTCTCAAACAGCTCTTTTCAGAGATAAAAATTCCGAAGGTCATTTCCATAGCCTTTCTCAAGGCTAAGCTAGTTACGAAACTCAACACCAGCTCTTTTAAGAGTTATTTAACCAGTTCTTATCAAAGCTATTCAGAAAGTCTCCTGAAGATAACCTCTAGTTCTCTTACTTACGACTCTTTGCAGAGTAATAAGACTTTGCAGGTACCATGAGACGACGATGCAGCATCCAGCCAGACTTGCAGCAGGCCAATTCCTGCATCACCAGACCTGCTGCAGACCAGTTCACGAGCAACAACCTCGCTCGGACTATCGTCAGCAATCTGAAGCCACGTCGACCTACACCCACGGTTAACCAGCGATTAAAGAAACTGGAACATCGATCATCCAACTTCTTCGACTACACATTGTTTCGACCCTTGCATCCACTTCTTCGTGTCAACACATTGTTTCGACCTCACCGACTTTCAACATCCCTGAGACTGCAGTGACATTATGCAGCCGCAGCGATTTAACACACATGCAAACCTTTCGTTTACGATTCGCCCAATAAAAGTCTGGCATTTTAAGCTTAGACTCTTGCCTTTGTCATCTTGGTCTAGTTTTTTTGTCCATTATACACAATTCATAAATGTTGCTGGGAATGACATTTTTACCACGTCACTGCAACATACCTCTTGGCCAAGTTCCTCTCAGATTAAGCATCTCATAGCCTAGTTAATAGATTTTGCCGTCGAAAACCATTCCACCCCGTGGTGTAACGGTTAAAGCGCTTGACTGTGGAATGGTAGGATGCGAATTCAAACTCCAGTCGCACCATTACAGTCAATTTCGGACTAATACCTGTGGGGAAACGTATGAAACCCCTTTTTCTCCCATTTATAGGTTAAATAGTACCACTACTATCCTTCTGAAAGGATAGATTTGGCATTAAATAACCCGAGAAGGTTGATATGCTATTAAATAACAAACAAATACTACACCACGCGGATCCCGCCCCCATCCAATGAAATTGAACGGGTGCAGCATAAGACATGTAGGGGATTACAGCTGTTTCAGTTTTGTTTTGACAGCATCTACAATTATATTGTTGTGAACTGCAACACGCCCATTAATATTTATAAAAATAGATTTTTCAAATAACGGTTTTTACTGCTTCAAAATCCAGAGATACTTAAATGTAGCATATCAGCACAATTACAATAAACTGGAAACTAGTGAAGTATCATAAATACAAAATGAATTAAGGTAAAATATGAAGACTTAATTTCTTGAAACTTACGGGAAAATGTAATAAATCCCTTCGACTTTTATTTCAATTTTTAAACATTATTTTCGAATTGCACCGTTCCTCATCATCGCATAGGACAAAAAAAAAAAAAATCAAAATGAACAGTCAACAATGCGTCATCAAAAAGTAACTGAAAATAAAAAATAATTAAGATATCTTTTTGCTTTTTAAATTTTCTTAAACAGTGTTTATTGTCAATTAAAAATTTGCACCTCATGGTTCCAAACGTTAATTGTTATAAATCACATAACAGAAAAGAGATTTAACAATTACCTTTTTTACATTATTTTATGAAGTTAATATTGTTCAGTGAAAATGTTCTGTGGAGAAGTACTTTTGAAAATTGAAGAGATTATTATGAATCGATTGAAACATTTGTGTTTTTGTTCAGATTTTTTTAAACTAAGAAACAAATGTATATAATTATTTTACATTTCTAACCGGAAGAATTGTCTATTATGCCATCTTTACCAAATGCAACAAATATAGATGGCTGATAGATATAAACAATAATTCAGTAATTCATTTCTAGAAATAAGAAAGGCGTAAAAATACATAGAAAAAAGAAAAAGAGAAAAAAAGATTGTCACATAAAAATCTCGGCAAGATAATTTGTTGCAGGATCCTTAATTAATAATCATTTAATTATTAATTAATCACTGTTTAAAGATAGCTGATAGATTTAAGCTTAAACTAACATAAACAGAAGAAAAACAGAAAATTGTGTCATTAGCTTAAGGTGTAATCAAAACATAAAATAAGAAAATGTATTTTTGTTTTCACCAGTTAATCTTTTTTTGATTCAATTTGGCTTGTATTACGTTTTAATTTTTCTTAGCAGCTTGTAAAAGACTAAAGAAAAAGGATGAAAATTATTTTCTTTGATGTGGAAGATGTTTTCCGTTTCCATTCGATTAACAATCACAAAAAAGTGTCTACATCAAGTCTCGCTAAACTGGAAAAGATAGAATTTTCGAAATAGAAATTGTTAAAAGAAAACAGGCTTCAATTTACGAAGGAACGGCTGAACAAAATAACGCAATATCATAAAGTTGTCTTTTCTTTTCTATTTTCACATTTGATCTTTTTTAAGTCAAATTTTCTAATAAAAGTAATGGAAGATTAAATTTACCTGGTATATTTGTGAAGGATAATAATGCAAGTGAATAAAGTTAATTGAAAATAAATCGCGCGCACGCGCGAACACACACACACACACACACACACACACACACACACACACACACACACACACACACACACGTCTTTGTGTGAGTGCGTGTGCGCATATTTTTACGTGAAATAACACAAATAAATGTGGGAAGATCCATATAAAACGTAATTAATACGAAGATATGTTGAAGAATTAATGTACACACATACATTCATATGCTTGTATGGCTTAGTAGATAGGATATTGAAGATTAGTTTCGTGGATAAGATAAATGATTGAAACTAAAGCTAAAATGTATTTTATCACGATAATAAAAAATACACCTTTTTGAATACATACATACATACATACATACAGGTCGATAATCCAGTTCAAGAATTTAAAAGCTTTGAACATTTTGTGGTGATATGATATACGTTAATGAATGTTTTGATCATTGTTCGTATCTATCTATCTATCTATCTATCTATCTATGAATTCAAAAAGATATGAAACATTAATGCTAGAAATATAGAAAGACTTTACTTAGTCTTCGCCTTTGAACTTGATTTGTCGAATTGTATCCAAGAAAAAAAATCAAATCACCATTAGACGTGAATTGAATGCATCAATGGGATCTATGTCAAACGAGACGAGATCTGTCTCAAGAAAACAAAAATGTTTAGTAAATCGGATTGACACGCACGCACCTATTGGTTTTAGATCGATATAATTTTTTTTGTAGAAAAAAAAAAACAAAAGAAAACCAAAAAACATAAAAAACACAAAACAAAAAACTTCTAGTTAAACTTTATTTCTAAATACGGTACACATATAATATCAAATGAAGTTTATATATCACGTGACTAAATTGAATAAAATATATATCTTAAACGTAAGTAGAATGAAAATCAATTTACTGATTTATCTATAATCCTATGAGAAGGATACACACACACACACACACACACACACACACACACACACACACACACACACACATATATATATATATATATAGGTCCGGTAGACCGGGGTCGAGTCATATCAAAGACTCAAAAAATGGTACTTGATGCCGCCTTGCTTAACATTCAGCATTTTAAGGTATGGATCAAGGGTAAATTGGATCAAGGGTAAATTAGAGCAATCCAGGGAATAGAGTAGCACCCTCCCTTACACCTCGGTGTAATAGCTATTGAAAAGGAGCCTTCAGGCCGCTCTCGACTACGGTCACTAACTTTACTTTTTCACTCAATATATATATATATATATATATATATATATATATATTCTCTTTCTCTGACCTACAACGAAGTACTTAAAATAAACAAATTCTTACTCTCATTGCATTTAATTTGATACATGATAGTTCTGGTAGTCTCCAGGGAACAAAGGCATATTTGCAAGTGCAGGTGATCTTAAATAAAAAGGTCATTTGTTGTAGGTGCCAGGAGATTTAATTGCACCAAACTCTAATGAACAGGAAAGATCAGATACAACACTGTCTCACCCATGCAAAATCTCTATGAATTGAGTTCACAGGTATTTTGAATTCATATCTTTACGACTTTCTACTAGGTATGATACAATGGACCGCTGGTGTGTTAGTATATAGGATTAGATGTATGTGTATGCATGTGTGTGTATAGTCATAAGTTGATCATAGGCATATATATATATATATATATATATATATATATATATATATATGAAAATGTACACAAAAAATCACAAGGTTTTCACAGGATGATTTTATTTATAGTTTGAATTATTTGCCACGTAAAACGTTTCGGTTTTTAAATGTCAAGACATTTAAGAGTTTTATCAGGGCGTTTAAATTGTTAAGTAAAACGTAAAAAAGAAAAAAAGAAAAAAGAACAATCGCTAACTCTTTAAAGACAATCAGGATTTCAATCAATTATAAAAAACACTAATATTCACGTCCAGGGTTTGTCTTTACGATATCCAGTGTATGGATTGAATAAAAAATATGGGGGTGAAATATCCCGTAATTTTCAAAAACGAATTCATGAACATCAAAGGGATTTAAAAATAAAAGAAATATGAATGATGGTTTGGCCAGACATAATTTAGAAACTAATCGCAACTTTAAAGATTCCAAAATCTTAAGATATATAACAAAAAACTCAGAAAAATTGTTAAATCAAAATCATTTCTAATTACAATACCAGACCCGATTTTTTTATACTTATCCCCTTATTTAATAAAAATAGGGCTAAAAAGTTACAAATTCTCTTATTTAAAATAATTTGGGTTCGTCGTTTATATATAATTTGATAGATACATGGTTCAAACAGATTGATGGTTCAAACAGACTGACGGATAGAAAGAAGCAGATTGACATTAATAAACATTAATGTGTTATGGAAGGCTTGAAATAGGTAGGTATGAACAAAATTTCATACGTATTAACACAGATAAATAGAAAGAAAAACTGATGTGATATGAATTTTTTAAGGAAATGTTTCACGTTTTTAAAATAAAATTTCGAACACTAATCACATCAAATAGATTTAAAACGGAACGCTACGGAAATAGAATGTTTAAAACTTTCTCAATTTCTCGTTTCATTTCACAATTCAAACGCGACGATGAAAGTTCAATATCTATACATTCAAAAACCGAAACGTTTAGCATTGGCATATAATTCAAACTATAAATAAAATCATCCTCTAAAGACCAATTTTCATATTTGTACATTTTTATACATACATTTTTACTTACTGTTTTCCCATATATATATATATATATATATATATGTATATATATATATATATATTCTAATCCATAAAATCTGTCCTCAAATACCAGCCGCACTCTGTTTAGACTAAGATCAGCATAGGTGTGTGTATAAGTATACGCTGGGTATATGTTTTGTGGATGTGAATGTATATATGGTGATAAATTGTAAGTTTGGAAAAGAGATAAAAAAATCCGAACCCGGGGAAAATGTTTTTCAGAGGAAATTTTTTTTATGTCTACGATAAACTGGTATTTGTGGCACGGTGGTATGTCAGGTAAGGATCAAGTTATTTTTAAGTATTCAAAATTTGGGTGGTTGATATCCGTAAATTGGAGAGGAATTGCAGACTTCATATATACGAGTTGGATTTTGAGGCCGGAAGAGATCAGCCCAGGATAGGGAGTGAGTGAGTTGGCTTTGACCTGTGAGTCGAATTAAACGTGGAAGATAGAGTCAGTTCATTTAAGGTTTCAAAGATAGCTGTGTGGTAGGCTAAAGTTCGCTAGGAAGTGGGGAGCAGAGGTAGAGAAAGACCCTGGAATGAAGTAATCTATTTCATTTGTGTGAGTAAGATCAAACTTTTTAGAAAGAAAACCATTCTTTTTATTGGTCAGTTCTTGTGGGTACGGCAAGAGAATTATCCCCACTCTTTCCGACGTTTTTATCTTTAGAGATCAAAAGATTTTGCGGGTAGATTAGAGTGTATTATTTTATCTCTTCGAAGTTTTACAATATCTTTTTTAAATCTAAGCTTGAGAAGTGATTAGGCTACTTATTAATTTTATTTTTTTGTTTTAATCAATGTTAAATGCATAGGATCTTTGTATGGACAAGAAGATGTTACCTTTATCTTAAGATATAGTAAATCGTAGGCCAGAGAATCGTTAATTCAGAAAAAAGTTGTTTTTCATAAGTGCATGAATAATGTGTAGTTTCACAATCACTTAAAAACCTTTCTTGTTTGGGATAAATAAAGGAATGAATAAATATTGCTCCAAAGAAAAAAAAAAACAAAACAAAAAAGAAGGGAAAGGGTGTCTTCTGAAACATTCATTGATTAACGAAAAGTAAAGAAAAACGTTAGAAGGGCGACGTTCTCCCATAATTCTTAGTAAATTTCTTTTTTCAAGTTTCTCACTCTAATTCCGAAAACTTTTTTGTATTAAACAAAGAGGAACAAATTCTTGATTTTGAGCTGCGTAAGGGAAGATAGCAAGAAATCCAGAAAAAAGAAATCTGAAGAAAAGTTGCGATATATGATCAAAAGGAATGGGTAAAGGAGACACAGGAAGGGTGATAAAGAGAGGGAAATCAAATGAGAGTGGAGAAAGGAAATCAAGGGAAAAGGAAAGGGCGAAGAGGATGTTAAAAAGTAATAAAGCTGAAAAGAAAGAATTTGAGAAGAAAAAAATTCAAGGCTGTGAGAAAATGAAAGAGAGAGAAATTTAATGAAACAGTAAAGAAAAAAAAAAAGACCTAATAGAGAAAGTGGCATTAGCTTGAAGGTAACTGGTCAATGCAGGGCCGCATAGAGATAGGGGCGCAGGTGTGGGTTTGTCGGGCCTCTCAAAAGTCGAAAAACTGAACTTGTTGAATTTGATTTTTATTCCTGATTTGTGTTTTCTTTTGTGTGTGTATTTAGACATGAAAGTTTCAATTAGATTTTTAAAAACTTGGTTCGAATGACTTCATGAATTTTTTTCTTATTTCTTTTCAAAATTGAAAATTCATCCATTATTTTTTAATGTTATGTTATTTTTCCTTTCAATTGTAAATTACGCATATTTTATCTTCTCGGTATTGCTGCCGTTATCGTGGGGGTCTCGTAGAACTCTTCTGTCAAAATTCATGTATCTGAGGGGGTGGGTAGAAAAAAGGGGCAACAGAATTATGAATACACGGAGTTGATAAACTGAGGGACATAAAACAGAAAATTGGAACAATCTGAAGTGACGCAATCAAAGATTTAAAAAATGCTTGATTTTGAAGATATGTTTTATGGCTGGGATGGGAAGATGATCCTCAAATGCAGACCCAGTTTTCCGGTGGGTCACCCTGGGAGCAGTGGCGTGCCGACTTGAGAAGCATTGTGTCAATTTTTGCTGTTGTAATTTATAAAATTAATGACAAAAATGGCTGGGGAAGATGTATGATACTATAGACCTTTGGTGTATTAGTACATAGGGCTAAATGTATGTGTATCTATGTGTGTATGTGTCCATACGTGTATACTTAAGAGGTGACTATATATATATATATATATATATATATATATATAAGGCTATGCACATCTGTGTGGATATGTGTATGAGCATATGCTGAGTATGTGTGCTGAGGATGTAGATGTGTGTGGTGATAAATTGGAAGTCTGGTGAAAAGTTTGAAAATAATAAAATCCGAATTTGGTGAAATAATTTTTTTCGGAGAGATCAGTTCAGGGAAGAGAGTAAGTTGGCTGTAATTCGACTGCTGAATTAAACTCAGTCTTCTTGGCTTGTGCACTGTGGTATGCATCTCTACACCCAAGAGCGTGGGGTCCTGACATCGCAATATTACAAAAATATGCCTGGTACAACATAGTATGTGGCGGCAGGCAAGGCGGTTACGTCACAGGATCGCCTGCTGAGAGGTTTGGCTTTTTTTCTTTTCCCCCTATAAAAGAGACGGCGAGAACGGGACCAGGCAGAAGATTGCAGCACAGGATGGTACCAACAACCACTAGCCAAAAAGGAAAAGGACTTTCTTGTATTATCCCAACAATATATTATACCTTTCACTATTCATGATAAATGTTGAACGCTTTGTCGTGTCTTTCACTCATGTGGATTACACAGTCATTAAAAATATTTCTTAGAAAGAAAACCCGCCTAAAAAACTGTTGTGGTGTTTGGGAGTCAAAATAAAGACACACAGACAAGAGAAGTAGGTTGAAACAAATATATTACGATAACAGAACAAATATACAGAATACAGGTGTTATACCACAGTTAGGAATGTCCTTCCGGTACAGTCAGGCAGCTTGGAGGTTTTCGGTTCGAGTGTCAAGCAGAGTCGGTATATATTGAGGAGAAATAGTCCATTACCATTTAGGTAGGTACCACAACAAAAACACAGAGCCCTATTAAGCAACACATGTTATTTATATATTTTTTCTTTTTAATATAAATGAAATAAAGCAATATTTAAATATTATCATTATAGATGTTCCATTATTTTATTAACATGAACATTTTTACAGAAGTAAAAACTTTATTTCGTGATAATCACAGCACTAGGCAAATAAAATAATTTTTGTCGTTTTCCTTTATTCTGAAAGAGATAACTAGAAATATAAAATATTTACGCTAAACCTAAAATAAAATAAATTTGTTAAAGGCCGATGAGCCATTTTGTTTTATACGATAGCAAATCAGTTAAGTTTATAAAAAAGTCGCGATTAAAATATAATCTTAAATCACTTTTGATGTTAAGTATATTTCTAGTAATGTCATCTTAACTTAAGATGACAATTAAATGTATCAATAAATGGGAAATGTTTGATGAGGGACAGCTAAATTTGGTGTGCAGAGTTTTAACGTAAGACATATTTTGTTCCTTATGGTTATCATTGTGAGGGTGTCTAAAAATTAACAAGGATTAACAAGGAAGGATCAACAAGGAAGGTTGCTGAAAGACGTAATTAGACCTTTAGAAATTTGAAAACTTAAAAAGAATTGATGTAACGAACGGTAAAATCTACACGTGCACCCATTCAAGTTCACGGGGGAAATTTTGTATTAATTTTTCTTGTAATTTTCTGGATATGACACTAAACCATATGATGGTGAGGCTTTAGTTCTGTATCTTTGTCATTACTCTCAGGTCCACTTTGACTCGGAGTCATTGTACCTATTAGGGTTCTATCTATGGGACAAATAGAAATGCTTTATCATTTTATCTTGAAACCATTTAACTGAAGGAAAACAAATGACTGATGTTAAATTGAATTATTAGTATTACACAGTTATACCTAGAACCATTTAACTGTATGAAAATATAACTATTAGTGTTTGATAGCAATATTTGAAATCTCACACACACATTTTTATATATACAAGATTCGGCATTAAATAACCCACAAGGATTGATATGCCGTAAAACATGACCAAATTAAACCAAACCAAACTATTCTGGTTTTGGTTTGGTTTGATTTGACTTCGTTGTGTTTTACGGGTGAATTATTGTTTTGATGTCGAATTATATATATATATATATATATATATATATATATATAAGGTGCATACGATAAGTTTCCAGACTTTTTTTGTATTGATAGTACACACATGATAGTACATATTGATAGTACACACATGAAGCTCTAGTCCCCTTCGAAGTAATCTTCTTCGGCTGCAATGCACTTGTTGTACCGTTCCAACAACTTCTGGAAGGCCCCATAGAAGTCCTCTTGTGTGAGTGTGTCAATAGCCTTCATCACAGCCTCTTTTATCTCCTCAATTGTCTCATAACGACAGCCTTTGAGCTGAGGGGATAACCAAAAGTCACGGGGGGCAAGGTCTGGACTATAAGGAGGCTGAGGAACTGTCTTGATGCCCATCTTGGTCAAATAGAGTGTGACAAGGATGAAGTTGTGGACTGGTGTATTGTCCTGATGGAAATGCCACGGACCCGATTTGAAGAGTGCTGGTCTCTTCCCTAGGAATCTCTTCCTGAACTCCCTTAAAACCTCAACATAGTAACCCTAACCCTAACTCTTTGGCCAATCAACTCTGGTGCATTGACTTCCTTACTCCTCCCACACCTCCCATCATCTCTCACAGACCCCCTGCCTTCCTTGAATGTCTTATGCCACTCAAAAACTGATGCTCGATTCATGCAAGATGGTCGAAAAGCAGTCTGAAGCATTCCATACGTTTCTGTGGCGGCATTTTTTCCCAGTTTAAAACAGAATTTTATTGCATATCGTTCTTCTAAAGTGTCAGATTGCATTTTTGAAATTCACCAGCTGTGACAATCAGGCTTCAGTAGGGTGTATTCCAATTGCTGCTGTAGCTGTTCATTTGAACCTGAAATCATAAAAGTTGGTCAGTCATTTTATACGATGTATAGCAATAACATACTGAATTTTCAAGAGTCTACGACAATTTTAAATGCCCCTACAAAAAAAGTCCGGAAACTTATCGTATGCCCCACGTATATATATATATATATATATTACTTCGGGGATGGTGGTTGTGGTGGATTTTTAAATACCCTATTAGAATGTAAAAATGAATCCGCGTTATAAATTGTAAAATAATTTGAGGGTCAAATCAGTTCAAATAAAAAAGAAATTTTTTGAAGTTTTTTTCTCGATGAAACTTGTACGGCTGCACGTGTAGAATCATACCTAACGGAATTATTTGTCTCACAAAATAATCATTCACATTTAATAAAAAAAAAACGTAATTTATTAGAATTACTTGTAGTTTTTATTTTTGCTGGAGATGTAGAATAATTGCACAATATCATTATTTGTTTATTATCCTTGAGTATCTCACCTTTTTACTATCCTCGTTCATCAACCTTAAATAATGCATAGACTATATTAATTCAATATCCATATACAAATCTAATTTTGTTGAATAATTCAACCGATAATTCCTCAAAATGTCCTCTTAATTTTTTTTTCTTACCATTATTTCTATAATCATTCAATTCAATCTTAAGTTTTTGACACTATAGTTGTTTATTTTTATCTGATTGGGCAATTTATTCCAAAAATATATAACTCGAGCAGCAAAAAAAAAAAAAAAACAAAAAAAAAAAAATAACAAAAGAAAGAGAAATTCAATAGTTAATCGACTTAGTTTTAGAAATCTTCCTTGACAGCAAATTCGAGGAGAAATATTGAAAAAATATCAACCATAATTGGAAATTCCATTATTTGAAAGTTTCAATTAGATTACATCTCATTCTTCTTTCTTGTGAAATCGTCCATCCTAATTTCCCCGATCTCTCCCTGTAACTGTAATCTTTTACGGTTTTTATTAGTTTTGTCACTCTACTTTGTATGCCCTCCAATCTCAATATTACACACCAATTTCCATGTCTAAACACTTGAGTAAGCTGGGGCTGAGTAATACACCGACGGAATCTCTGCAGAAGTAGAAAGCCCCTCCCTGCAACGAGATGAGGGTCCTGGATATGATACTAAACTATCTGATGGTAAGATTCCAGTTCTAGAGCTCTGGGGGAACGTAGACTACTCCTTCATTGTCATTACTCCCAAGTCAACTTTAACCCGGAGTGGTAGCACCAGTTAGGGTCCCATCTATGGGTCGAAAAGAAATAATGTTGAATAGCTATTCGTGAAACCATTTAACTGGATGCAAATATGTAACGGAAGATAAATTTCCGAGGAAGGAGAGAGAAAGAGAGAAGAAAAAAATAATAAGAAAAAGCAGACAGAGACTCAACGGAACGACCAACCAACAACTGGTGAGTTAGCCAAAGCACTTGTTGTAGGTCAGCCAGTCACGGGTCAATTAATACGGTAATTAAAGGGACTTAGAAAAAACGGAAGTTCCACATCTTTTACGCGGGTGTAAAACTACCGGAAACAGATATGTCGTCTTTCCAACACCAGGCGGAAGTAAGGGGACGACTCGGGTTTGAAATTTAGTTGGCTCGGAGACGTGCCGAAGTAAAGACGAGAGTGAACGCGAGCCATGACAATGTGAAGATAGTCGAAAGTTACGGCCGCCATTTTTGACTGAGCTCCGGAAAGGGGTCACACCAGACGCGCAGCTGTGGAGACGAAACCTGCGAACAAGTACGTTAGAAGAGCAACAGAAAACCAGAAAGAAAAATCATGATCTGTCTCTGCTCACTTTCTCCTCATGACATGTTGTTTCTCTTTGTCCAGGTAACACGAGTTACTCATTTTTTATACTCTGTTTCTTTCTCCTGACGATAACTTAAAAAGTGTAGTCGCGAATAAACTTTTGTGTAAGTGAACTAAGACTGAGATTTATGTGTTCGTTACTTTTTTCACGGTGACGTTACAGCCATATATTTGGTGTGTAACGTTACAACGTCCTATTTGGTGTAGTGACATTACAACCTTCTATTTGAGACGTTGTGGTACAAACGTCTATTAGGTACTATTAGTATTAGGTTGCAATACTTAAAACCATTTAACTAGAGGTAAACAAATGAGCTCTAACTCTTTAAAAATGTTACTTACAAACTATTCACTTAAAATTATTATATATGCATTGACAGGACTTTTTATTAAATTAGCATCAAGGGTTGATACGTCATCAAACTAAATAACCTAATTTAATCCTAGATACTGGGTTATACTATTCTATATGAGATCTTACGAAGGTTTTACTTACCTTTAAAACAACATTTGCCCCCTTTGAAATAAAATTTATAACCATCCAGTCAGTTATTCTATTTACCCTCGATGCAATAGATGAAATATGATCGTTACCTTTAAATGTATCATCAAAGCCAACCCCTAAACCACATTTTTCATTTATGAGGATCATTAAATAAGTTTTCAAACGTTTTTCGTATGGGCACTTTCATTGATAGTACACACATGAAACTCTAGTCCCCTTCGAAGTAATCTTCCCCGGCTGCAATGCACTTGTTGTACCGTTCCAACAACTTCTGGAAGGCCCCATAGAAGTCCTCTTGTGCGAGCGTGTCAATAGCCTTCGTCACAGCCTCTTTCATCTCCTCAATTGTCTCATAACGACAGCCTGTGAGCTGAGGGAATAACCAAAAGTCATAGGGAACAAGGTCTGGACGATAGAGACGGTGAGGAACTGTCTTGATGCCCATCTTGGTCAAATAGTCGGTGACAAGAATGGAGTTGTGGACTGGTGCATTGTCCTGGTGGTAATACCACTGACCCGATTTGAAGAGTGCTGGTCTCTTCCTTAGGAATCTCTTCCTGAACTGCCTTAAAACCTCAACATAGTAAACCTAACCGTTTGGCCAATCAACTCTGGTGTATTGACTTCCTTACTTCTCCCACAGCTCTCATCATCCCTCACAAACTCCCTGCCTTCCTTGAATCTCTTATGCCACTCAAAAACTGATGTTCGAATCATGCAAGATGGTTGAAAAGCAGTCAGAAGCATTCCATACGTTTCTGTGGTGGCATTTTTTCCAAGTTTAAAACAGAATTTTATTACATATCGTTCTTCTAAAGTGTCCTCACGTCCTGATTACAATTTTGAAATTCACCTGCTGTGACAATCAGGCTTTAATAGGGTGTATTCCAATTGCTGTTGTAGCTGTTCATTTGAACCTGAAATCGTAAAAGTTGGTCAGTCATTTTATACGATGTATAGCAATAAGATACTGAATTTTCAAGAGTCTACGACAATTTTAAATGCCAGTAAAAAAAAAAAGTCTGGAAACTTATTGAAGGCACGACGTACTTGTTTTTTTTAAATCTCCCTATTGCTTTATTTATATTCAACCTTAATATTTTTGATCTAAAATAAAATATTTTACATTTTTCAATGTTAGATTTTAATTTCCATGTATCTTCCTAATATGAAATTTTATTTAGATCCTTCTGTGTTATTTTTTTTTTGACAATGGTTTAACAAGAAGTTTAACATTATCAATATTTCTATTTCTGATTTTATATCATTAGGTTAACCATTTATGAATATTAAAAACAACAAAGGTCCCATTACTGGTCTCTGAGGAACACCGGAGTGTATATTTAATGTATCAGAATAATTGTTACCAATCTTTACTTTCATAATTCTATCTGTCAAAACTACCTTACAATACTTACTACATTTTTAAAAGAGATATACAAGTTTTTTTATTTTCCCTGGTAAGCGATAATGAGATACCGTATCAAATGCCTTGTTAAAATCCAAATATATGATATCCACGTTTTCTTCTTCCATCAAATATTCATGTATAATATCAATACTTTCCAAAATATTAGATAATATTGATTTTTCATTGATAGAGTCATTTGATTACGATTTATATTTTCCCCAATAAAGTTTAATGTGTTTTCTAATCAATTTTTCAAAAAGCTTACACAAGATATACGTTAGAGAAACTGGTCTATTTTTACATTTTAAAATTTATCGAAACTTTTTTATGTTATGATATTACAATTACTGTTTTCCAAATTAATGGAATCATTTCATATTCAATACATTTCTCAAACAATTTATTTATTGCATTGAAAAAACTTTCATTGAATGATGAGTATTTTAATATTGTGTGATGTATTTCATCAGGCCCTAGACTTATACTATTTTCTAACTTGAATAATAATAGTTTTATGTCTTTAACTCTTATTTTTAGTTCATCGATAATTTTTGCGCCCGAGTCCAAACAACTTTTCTGCAGCAGATCAAACTCTTCAAAAATAATAAACAGATTGAAAAAATCTGGCTTGTAAACCTTCTGTTTCAATTGACGTTTCCGTTAATTTAATTATCTTATCATTTTTTACTCTACTTGCGTTTTTGTGAATTTTAGTTGAGGATTTTTTATATCTAAATTATGGTTTACAATTGTCTTTCATATTTTTGACAATTTCATTTTCCTGTTTCAATTTTTCATTCACTTCCAATTTTTCACATTCATTTCCTTAAAACATTTTGTTTGTTTGGTTGGTTGTCTTACAACGTATCAACCCTTTTCGGGTCATTTAACGCCGAATTAAGTCATTTTGATAAAAGTTTGTTAGTTTTAAGGTCTTCATATCTTCAAATATTTCAGTTAAATATAAAAACAGTTCTATTTCAAACAATTCAGTTTAGCGTAGTTACAGTTTAGTTATATTTGACCCATAGATAGGACCTTATCAGGTGCTATCACTCTGGGCCAGGGTGGACTTGGGTCTTTCCCCTCGGCAGAGAAGCAGTTGGTGTATTCTACAGCCCCAGTCAACTGGATAAGAAAACATTTTGATAGTTTTCCATTCTTGGGATAATTCCAAACTTTACCACTTTTCTTTCAAGAGATAACCGATTACTGTCTGAAAGTGATTTTTCTAATGGATCTCCTTATAATAACTTCAGGAATATTTTTCTCTTTTGATTTTATCTTTCAGTATAATTCTTTCCAGATATCATTACATCTAGTCTATCAGAATTGTAATTCCAATCAATATTATCTCCCTTTTCTGACAGTAACTCTTCTGAAAGTTTAGATAAGTTAGATAACTTCTATTTCAATACATGCATGATCAGATTTACCTAATGATACTTTTAAACTTACCTCTCCAATTAAATATTCATTATTTGAAAAAAAAAAGATCCAATGTAACTTTTTATTGCCTGTTTCCACTTTGTTTACATTTAGTACTTTCTTCTACAAACCAATAAAATGCTCTTGTTGTAAGCAAATCCAAATATTCATTTCTTCTTCTAAAATGTTGACAATTGATTTTACAGGAGACACAACCAAGCCATTTACTTAAGTCTACATTTGGTAAATTGAAATCTCCGACCATTATCATATTTTCAGATTTATCTGACGTAAAAGGTACCTCATTCAATTGTCCAAGCAGTTTATAATCATCTTTAGCTCAATTTGGAGATCTGTATACGTGTTATATCGAAAACTTTGTCATTAGAATCAGTTATTCTTGAAACCAAAGATTCATTTTTTTCGAACCAATTCAAAGTAGATATTTTTAAAGAATTATGTAAATAGCAGTCCCCTAAAAATTTGTTTTATTTTTCTTCTCATCCCACATAATTAAAAGTTTTGTATTGCCATTTCTGCTTCCTTTACCTTTTCCCGCAGATAAATGTGTTTTTATGATACATATCATTTTATATTTGGTTACATTTAATTTTTGTTCCGTTATTTTGATCTTCAACGATTAACCCACGGAGTTTAGTCAAAAGATATTTTAGATTTAAGTAAGTGATATTTAAGGGATGTGTCGAATTAAACATTTTTGGTTTTTACAAAGATTGTTAGTCCTAACAAAATGATAACACAAACAAAAAGAACATATTAGAAATAAAACAAGAGGAAATCAAAATGGGAGGCAGCGACAAATAAAACAAGAGAAAATCAAAATGGGAGGCAGCGACAAATAAAACAAGAGAAAATCAAAATGACAATGTAAAAGCTTTCAACGTAAATGAAAATTTAAATGCGTAAAGATAAACAGAGAAAATTTGAAAATACTAAATACAAAATTCTGTGAATTTATCCCTGAAGCAGATTAACTTTATAAGATCATATACAAATATGATTAGTGAGTATATTAAACGGATGATAATAATAATATTTATTTATCTAAGATATTGACAAATGATCCTATTTTTTTAAACAATCAAAACATATCACATAGAATTTACCAAAGGAAACCTCCGATACTTTATAAAAGATTTAAAAACAAATTCATTTACTTACACTCACACACGCATATATATATATATATATATATATATATATATATATATATATATATATATATATATATATATATACCAACCCCTCCGCTCGGGCATGATACGACACCAGGTAAATTTTTAAGCGGAGGTTAACAAGTTCAGTGTTTTTCCTTCTCCTAGACTAGTTGCCTCACCAAGGCTGAAGAACGCAGTCTGCCCTACTATTTACCCATAGCTGGAGGGAGAATAATTGGATTCATACCTTTCCCAAGGGTATTAGTGCTATGTGAAATGCAATCAGTCTCGTCCAGGATATATATATATATATACTAAACTGTTTGATAAAGATCTTAAACGATCGTAACAACCGGTAAAATTGATAGTGTGCCGAAGTCCCGAACAAATATTCCAATATTCTGATGATAAGATATTAAGATAACTTTACTATGTAAAATAAAACCACTCATGACTTGGAGTTTCACGAAAGCGTTTTCTTGTCAACATGTCTGAAGCCTATCACACACACACACACACACACACACACACACACACACACACACACACACACACACACACACACACAGAGGCAATAAGGTATGATAACATGTGAACATGTCTGAAGCTTATACAACAACAACAACAACAACAATAATAATAATAATAATCAAGACAAATTAGGAAGAGGTCTCACCAATATTGAGGATTGATGCAATAATTCAAAGACACGAAAAATGTAAAGGAACACTAATTACTGCCGTGAAAAACAGAAATTTCAGCGAAGGATAAACAGTAAAACAACAAAATCTAAAAAACAAAGATTGAAAGTGTTATAGGGACATATCCTACTATACCCCAAAGATGGATTTGTCCAACCTAAACATATTCTCCGAGCTTAGCTCGCTCGGGGGAGATAACTTCTCGTGCCTTACGAGACATTTGATAGACGGACTGCAAGTCGAGCACGGCTAGCACTTCCCTTGTATGACTTCCTTTTTCTGCTAATACAATAACGTTTACCTATCACCCGTTGTTTGAGTTGTTCTTCCATCGGTCTTATCTGAAGACCACAACAGAAAGAAAAATAACTTCATGGATACTTCAAACCCAAACTAAGGGGATTGCACACGAAATAACCTTGCCATGGATAAAAGGAGAAACTTTTAGTGAAACTGAATCTCTTTTAATTGCATTACAAATTAATGTTATAAGGATCAATTATATTCAGTTGTAAATTCATAACACACAACAGAATAGCAAGTCTTCGTAATTGGGAGATATAAATGAGACAGTTAATCACTTAATAAGCGAATGCAGCAATTTAGCATAAAAGGTGTCCAAGAGTAAGCACGACTGGGTAGGAAATATTAATCACTCAGAATTGCGCAAGAAACTCAAATTCGACCATACTTCTAAATGGTATTTACACAAATATGAATCCCTCCAAGAAAATGAAACCTATTAATTTGTCTGAGATTCTGAGATAAAAACGGATCACCCAATCCAAGTCTAAAGACCAAACCGAGTGTTAATTAACACGAAGAAAAAAATTTGTAGTCTCGTGGATTCTGCTGTTCCAGAGCTCCACAGAATAAAAATGAAAAGAAGCTAAAAGGTAGATTAATGTTTGGATTTTATACAAGAGCTAAAAAAGGCGTGGAACTTGTTTGTGAGCTTGGAACAGGATTCTTGGACAAAAAGACTGAATGAGTGGGAAATCAGTGGATAAATAGAGACCATACAGATCTCAGAACTGAGTGGCTAAGACCTGGAAGAGTCTTAGAGACATGTGGAGATTTGCTGTCACCCAGACTCTAGTGTAAGAACACCAGTTGAACTGGTATGGAAAGTTCGCAAGGAGTAAAATTCACGACAGACTAGCTCTTGAACTGAATAGGTGTTTAGAAGAAAAAATATACCAAAATGGATGACTATTGGAAAGATCATTCTGATCCAAAAAGACCCCAAAAATGGAATCGTCCCCATCAACGAGTTTATATATGTGGAAAATCCTAACAACAGAGATTAATAAGCCGCAGATTGCTTGCCGAAGAACAAAATAGATTCCAAAAGGGAACAAGAGGATCAGGTGATCTACTATACATTGATCAACACATCCTCAAGGAGAGCAAATCGAAGTGGAAAAATCTAGCCATTGTGTGCATTGACTATAAAAAAGGCGATGATATGGTCTCACAAAGCTGGATAATAGACTGTCTCAGAATGTACAAAATATCCGACAAAGTCATAAAGTTCATCAGGGAAACTATGACTGGAAAGTGGAATTGATCGCAGGAAGAAAAACTTTAGCTGTGGTAGAAATCCAGAGAGGTATCTTACAGGGAAATACACTTTCACCATAACTATTTGTAATAGCGATGATGTCATTCAATCACATACTTAGAAAATGCACTGGAGGCTACAGATTTACTAAATCGCAAGAAAAAATTAACTAGCTAATGTATATGAACTATATCAAATTGTTTGCAAAAAATGAAAAATAATTGGAGACTCTTATTCAAACAATAAGAATATACAGTCTGGATCTAGGAATGGAATTTGGCACAGAAAAAATTGCCATGCTAATAATGAGAAGTAGAAAGAAACAAATAAGGGAGAGAATAGAACTGTCAAACCAGAAAAGAACTAGAACGCTCGGAGAAAGGAAACCTACAAATAGTTGGGAATATTGGAAGCGGACACCATCAAACAAGTGGAGATAAAATCAAAAGAAATCTCAGACGAACGAGAAAACTTCGCAAAACGAAGTTCTGCAGCAGGAATCTCATCAAAGGGATAGAAATCTGGTCGGTTCCTCTTGTAAGATACTTGGGACCATTCTTAAAATGAACGAGAGAAGAACTCAAACAAATAGACCTGAGGTCAAGAAAACTAATGACGATGCATAAGGCTTTACGTTCAAGAGATGACCTTGAAAGACGATACGTGTCAAGAAAAAGAGAAAGAATTGAAGATAGTGAGGACGCATCAAAACGAGGACTTGATAATTACATAAAAAAGAGCAAAGAAAGACTAAGTACAGCGACCAGAAATAGCATAGACAGCATAATGATCAACTGAACAACAACTAAGAAACAGAAATAGGAAGAAAAACAAACAACTGTATGGATATTTCAAGTGACAAAAAAAAGTCTCACACGGGAAAACGAGGACATGGCTAAGAAAGGGAAACTTTGTGAGAAACTGAATCTCTTTTATAGCAGTACAAAACAACGCCAAAAAGACCAATTATGTTAAAGCGAAAATAGATAAGCAACAACAAAATAGCAAGTGTATGTTATGTGGTGATTGGGACGAAACGATTAATCACCTAAGCGAATGCAATAAACTAGCGTAATAATAGAACAAGACTAGACAAAAGTTGGTGAAGAAGGTGATCCACAGGGAATTGTGCAAGAAATTGAAATTTTACCATACTACTAAATGGTATATGCACAACCCGGAATCCATACAGGAAAATGAAACGCTCAAAATTCTTTGGGATTATCAAATCCAAATAGATCACCTAATACCGACCAGAAGACCTAACCTCGTGATAGTTAGAAAAAAAAAATAAAAGAAAGAGAAGAGAACTTGCTGATTAGTGGAATTTGCATTCTCAGCAGACCACAGAGTAAAAATCAGATAAAAGGAAAAGAGAGACAAATACTTAGACCTTGCCAGAGGATTAAAAATATGTGATACCAATTGTAATTGGCGTGCTTTGAATGGTCCCCAAAGGCTTAGTAAGGAGACTGGAAGAGGTAAAAATCGGAGGACGAGCTAAGACCATCTAAACTACAGCATTGCTGAGGTCGGCCAGAATACTGAGAAGAATCCAGGAGACCTAAAGAGACTTACTGCCTCTCAGACTCAAGAGAAAGACCATCAGCAAACGCTGGAGTGAAAAACGTGCAAGGAATAATAATAATAATAATAATAATAATAATAATAATGATAATGATAAACTCCTATGGGACTTTAACATACAAAGGGATCACTAAATCCCGGCCAGAAGACCAGACCTCACAATAATCAACAAAAAAAAAAAAAAAAAAAGAAAAAAAAAAAAGAAAATTTGTAAAATCGTCGACTTTGCTGTCCCGGCGGACCACAGAATAAATCTGAAGGAAAGTGGAAAGAAAGATAAGTACCTCGACCTTGCTAGAGAATTGAAAAAGCTGTGGAACATGAAAGTAACGAGTGTGCCAATTGTGATTGGTGCTTTAGGCACAATAACTAAAGGATTATTAAAAGGCCTGGAGAACTTGGAAGTTGGCGGACGGGTAGAGACTATCCAAATGACAGCATTGCTAAGAACGGCCAGAATCCTGAGACGAGCCCTGGAGACTTGAGGAGACTTGCTGTCACTCAAACTCCAGTGTAAAACTATCAGTTAACGCTGATGTGAAAAACTCTAAAGGAGTATAATAATAATCAAATGTAGCAAATTAGCTCCAAAAGAATATGACTAGACCCGACTGGATAGGGAAAGTGATCCACTGGGAAATTTAGATTTGATCATACGAACAAGTGATTTAAGCAAAACCCGGAATCAGTCATGGAGAAGGAGAGACACAAAGTTCTCTGGGATTTTGAGATACAAACAGATCACCTAATCTCGACCAGATCTTGTGATTATTTAGAGAACCTGCTGAATAGTGTACTTTGCCGTCCCGACAGACCATAGAGTAAAATTAAATGAAGATGGAAACAGGAGTAAATATCTGGACCTTGCTAGAGAACTGAAGAAGTAATGGAATATGAAGATGACAGTGATACCAATATTCTGAGAAGAGCCCTGGAGATTTGAGGAGATTTGTGATCAACCTCAAGTGAGAAACCATTTGCTAACACTGGCGTGACAAACTTTCAAAAGAGTCAAATAATAATCATAATAATAATAAAAAGTTGATAAGATGCAAATAAGAAAGGTGCAAAAATGTGCACAGTGCTACTGTAGCAGAGTGGGTCTAATACCTAAAATATCCAAATTATTTTCTCGTTCGATCTCTTACATAAAGTTTCCTGTTGATGAGACAATTACTAGAAGAAAAGAGAAGAAAAAAAAAGTTTGTGAGAATTTTTATTTGTGACATGTTGTTCATGCACGTGATGTACATGTTTAAAAACAAAAAAAAAAAACCCCAAAAAACAAAAAAAAAACAACAAAAAACAAACAAACAAACAAACAAAAAAACAAAAAACAAAACAAAACCAAAAGAAACAAAAAATTTTTTTGATTTTCCAAATCGGAATAGAACAAATACAAGTAAAACACATTTTGAAATCCGGTGGTAAGTGATACAGAATTAACTGGTGAATATTTATAAAGTTTGAAATCAAGTCCTATTTTTTGCTCTGTAATTCATTTTTAGCATATTCCTGAATACATAATTTTTCTTCCTGTCAAAAACCTGCAATTATTGTTATAATTTCACAATATCGCATTTAATTATGGGAGATTTATCCGGTTTCATCTTTTATCCGTCATACATATTCTGATAATGTTATACTGTTAGTATATTTTCTTTTTGTTAAATTGAGGTTATGATTATACATTCTATTTTTTCTTATTGAATTCAGCAGTATCGATGTATAGCCTTTCGTCATTACTGTTACTATTATTATTAGTATCTTCTTTTCTGACGGTAACTTTATATATGACATTATCAATCAAGCAGTTACCGTTTAAAGGACATCTCTTTCTATCCCTGCAGTTGTACTTGGCATTACAGTCGTAATTTTTTTCATTAAATATTCTTAAGTTATGCTTACTGGTGATTTCTTTAATATCATCCAAGCAACAATTACTCATTTGAAAATTGTTTTTATCAAACATTTTGTTAAGTGTTGCATATTTTTCAAAGTGTTTTTTATTACTAGGAAAAATGTTCTCACGTTTATTTAAAGAGTTTTGCTTTAAGCCATGTAAAGAATGGTGTGAATTGGCCTTTCCGTGTTTCTTTAAACGACGTTGGCATGGATCATTAAAGTATCAGTTGACATCGTATAATGGTCGCGGGTCAAACGAAAAATAGTCGGTGTGGCACAGGTTGATGTCACATAGCAGTTTGAGATAAGGTCAGGTTTTCTAATTGTTAAAGATATTTAGAACTACGAAGAGGTTAAATTTTTATTCGATTTTATAGTTATGACCTCGAGCATTTCAAGACTTTTTCTTTTGTTCTTGTATAATATCCATGTATTTTTGACCAGAATTTTGCATATTGAAATTGAAAGTGTTGTGTTTGTTGTGATGATTTTTGATAGCATTTTCATCTGATACGTGGAAAGCGAGACGTCTAGATAGGGTAGTAATAGTAGTTACTCTGATAGAAGAATTCAATGGTGCTTTTGTGTGGGATAGACATTATTCTGAGGAGCAAGTAGATTCGTATATGACATGTTTGGCGAGTAGGTGTTATTATTGTTGGAGAGGGTTGTTGCCGATTACTAAACTCAAGGTTTTAATTCTTTAAAAGTAAATGATTAGTTTTATACGTTTTCCGGGTCTGACTTGATAATGTAGTGACGTGTTATACGTTTTAATATGTTTTCATCTTGTTTGTAGTTTGTGTGTATCTGATTACAATAGAGTTATGGTTTATTATTGTAGTTATTTGGGAGGTGTCCGTGGAGTAATGGTTATCGTCGTAGGAAAAGAACACAACGACACGAGTTCAAATCCTGGACGGGACCGATTGCATTTCACATAGCACTAATACCCTTGGGAAAGGTATGAATCCAATTATTCTCCCTCCAGCTATGGGTAAATAGTAGGGCAGACTTCTTCAGCCTTGGTGAGGCAACTAGTCTAGGTGAAGGAAAACTCTTAATTCAAACCTGCTAAACTCCGCTTAAAAATTGACCTTGTGTCATATCCTGTCAATAGTGACCAAAATTACCTTATCTTGTCATCTACAACCGAATACACAAAGCCCTGGAAAAGAGCATAAAAGAATATAGTTTGCAATAACCACAATAATCATATTTTTGGTAAATATGATTATTGTGGTTATTGCAAACTATATTCTTTTATGCTCTTTTCAAGGGCTTTGTGTATTCGGTTGTCGATGACAAGATAAGGTAATTTTGGTCACTATTGAGTTTTTTAAGAATATATATATATATATATATATATATATATATATATATATATATATATGTGTGTGTGTGTGTGTGTGTGTGTGTGTTTTGTTTAATTAAGGATATTAGCAATTATACTGGGAGTGACTGTTGACTGACCTGAAGTAATTTACTAAGTTTTTTGTTTCGATGTAGCGTAAGGGGAACTCAATTAGACTCGTGTAAATTTGTTAGTTGAACTTGCTAACCATTACATCACTAGAGGTACCCACTGGTTTGAGGTGATAATATAATAGAACAGAAATCTCAACAAATGTAGAATTTTTTTTTACTATTTTCGGAGGTTGGCTTGCGGTGCAGATTCACAAGTTGTCAGGACGAGGAGAAATTACTGTTAATCGCTAATTCTAGTCCTGAGTAGAAGATATTTTTTATCCAGTAGTTTTGATTCTGTTTTTTCCAGGGAGTTACGCATATAGCTCTTCCATGTTCTCTAGTTTGTGGGCGATTGTTTATTTTCCGACAAGTTGTGTGCCTTATTTATGCCATACTGTTTCCCGTACGAGACATTTTGTCTACCCTACAAATACTCTGAAATTTTTTTTATTTATAACACCTGCAATTTCTTACAACATCAGGGTCATTTTCAAGTCATCACATCACAAAACTTTTGTGCGTGTTGACATCCGTGTTTGTATATATATATATATATATATAGTCATTCACAGACAGATCTGTTTCGTTCTATCAGAACTCATCAGTGTGGCTATACAGTAGCTTCCCGTAGCTGGGATCGAAACTCGGTTGACTCAAACACCAAGCCAAGCTTCTAACCATTCAGCCACGAGGAGCTATTAGCTGCGAAGTAAATTTTAAACGGTTATGAATCAGAATTACAATTGTTTACATACATCCGTTCAATGGTTACCGAGACCTCAATTCATATATGAAGAGGCTTGCAATAAACGCTAATGGCAACACGATTACTTCTTCGCCAGAGAACTCAACCATACGGGTGTAGGGGAGTATATATATATATATATATATATATATATGTGTGTGTGTGTGTGTGTGTTTCTGTGTGTGTGTGTGTGTGTGTGTGTGTGTGTGTGTGTGTGTGTGCGCGCTCGCGAGTGAGTATGTATGTATGTATGTATGTATGCGTGTGTATGGTAATATTGAATGCTATTGGAAAGAGATTTTGTAGATTTTACGAAAGTTGG
The DNA here is from genome assembly GCA_963585895.1 of Sepioteuthis lessoniana. Classification (NCBI taxonomy): domain Eukaryota; kingdom Metazoa; phylum Mollusca; class Cephalopoda; order Myopsida; family Loliginidae; genus Sepioteuthis; species Sepioteuthis lessoniana. The sequence continues at coordinate 20,184,692 of OY757907.1, forward strand.
CTGAACATTTCTTTTATATAATAAAATTACCAAATTCACTTAATCCATCCTCATGAAATATTCCGCGAGTATATTCATCTCAGTAAAGTTTATTATGAATCAAAAGATATTGTAAAATATTTTCTAATTTGTCAGGTAATTGATTCTCATTGACAAAAAACTAATTCATCAACCAAAACGGTTAAATCAATGTTCATGCAACTTATATCATTAAAAGAATAATTGGAGAAAATGCGTTATAAAAATTATTTAACATCAAAGAATTGAAGAAAATCAGTTATAAAAATAATCTAAATCGGAATTCTTCAGTGATTTATGTTTTTAAAATACTATATCTTTAATTATGACATTGATATATAAGAAAATGAAATAAATCTGTGGATTGAAGTAAAAATATTTCCTCTAATTTTTCTTACATCATGAACATCGTTGTTTTATGAATGAATTCAGAAAGTTTTATCTAATCTTATTTGTTAGTTGGTCGTTAGTAGATTTTTGTTAGATTGTGGGTGCGTTTGGGTCTGAAAATATTTCGAGTAATTTCTTACTACTGTAAACAAAAAATTTAAAACCACCAAATAACTTCATTTCAATATAAAAGAAGGCATTTCTTTAATGAGATATTTCCTCCAATTCAGAAGATTCAAAGATATGAATGTTATCAAAACTGTTTAAATTGTCATATATTTGTACATGAAGGACTTTTTTTTTGTAATGAATTTAAGAAATACAATAATAAAACATGAAAAAAATATTAATAGTTTTTTTCATAATAACTGAAAATTTTAATAATTAATGATAATAACTAGAACAACGACATCAATGCAATACATACATATGTAACCGATTAAAGACGAATTTTATCATCATAACGTACAGAAAATGCAGAATCGTTATTAAAGATTATCATTCCCATAGGCTTACATAGAATTTGATTACCGTTAGGAAAGTAATTTGTATATAATATAAACAAATACTGTAAGTAGTCAAAGAGACTGAAGTATCAGATCAATGTGACTAAAAGGGAACCTAAACACAAAGACCAATGATTATGACATTTTAAAAACAAAAACAACCAAATTTTGAGTTATATTAGTTTAAATGTCAACAAATGAAACCAATAACAAAAGAAATTGATCTTTCTTTTTGTGATCAATTTTCAGATACCAAAAATTATATTGCCTTTTGTCAATAAACTGAGTAGAAACAGTTTTTTCACTTAATTGTCACTCTGTTCGATCCAAGCACGAATTATTAAATGCAAAATTTCAAAATTTATTATTAAAAAGAAAATATTATTTGGTTCAAACTGTGAACTTTGTCTGCTCCACTTAAATATTAAGAGATTAAAAAAACAAAAAAAACCCAAAAAAAACAAAGCAAAAACACAAAATAAAAAAACAAAAACAAAACAAACCAACCAAAAAACAGTGCTCCAAATAAGAATCGAGAAAAATATTGATTTTTAGTTGTTCATCTATACTTAAAAAAAAACCCACTGATAATCATTCTACTGAATCTTTTTGTGTCGGGATACATACATACATATACATATATGTGTGGAATAATGTATATTGTATAATGTTTAGATATATAAACATTACTTCAGACATTCATATAATTAGTTAATCTTTTTACGAAATATATCCTGAAAAATATTAATCGAAATTGCATCATTGTTTTGTTGTTAGACTGATTAATAATTTAATTAGGTTATGTATTAAAGTTTCTTTTAGAAAACTCAAGTGAGCAAATTCTAATATCACCGAGTTTTTGTCAGAGAATTGAAGCTTATATGTTATTTGAGTGACGTTCGTCTAACTCGTAAAACTATCTAAAATAAATATTTTCAATAATTCTTGTTGTAATTTAATGAAAGATTTCTTATACAATATATAAATTTTGCTTGCTTGTTGAATAGTAAATACATATTTATGTATTTATAAATAAGTAAAACATAAAACAATTATTTTATTCTAAAAGAAAATTCTTTTTCGGTTTGGTATATTAAAGTTTAATATTGTTATTGGAGGTTTGAACTTTTGTTTTGGTTAAAAATGAAAGATGTATATACGTGTCTGCGAAATGTGAATGAAAATCACCTTAATTGTAAACTTTTTAGTTTACAGAACTTATCATAGTTTCCAGTATGAAATATATACTTGCTTCCTTGACGTAAGTCTAATTTCTCCAATCATATTTTAGAAAAACGTATATATATGAGTATTCATGAAAAAATGTAAGTTTTCAAATTTTATAAAAATGTAACGTCCTTAATGTTGGGACATATAATACGTCAATGACAATATAAAAAATATTTATCACACCGGAAATTATTGAAATGAAAATACAGTCATCGAATTTTTCTTGCTTTTCAAATTAATCAGTATATTGCATCAATCTTGTTTATAAATCTTGCATTTGATACAATTCTTTAAACGTAATTACAGTGGATCAGTCACTTAACGCGGAATTATAAATTTATTGACCAGAATGTAATATATTACTTACTGAAGGTTAAAGAACAAAGTAAAATAAGGAAACAAACTTAAAAAAAAATGTATTTTGATAGTTATACGTAAAAATATTACTTATAGGTACATTTATTTTTATACTTTAAAATGAAAATGTTGATACATATGAAGAATAAATGAGTTAGATGAATATGCAGGCGTTGCCATGAGATATATCAAGGGGCTTCACTCTTTTTAGGTACAAAAATACACTAAATTTGAAAAAAACCATTATTTTATTTGATGTAATGTCTTACTATAGTTTTACGACAGCAATTAAATTTATAATCCTTTAAATATTGTAAGTTTTGACAGGAAGAATTTTCATCTAATAATATATTTATCGTTAAATTAATTCTCATTGTCATATATATCATAGGGAATAGCTCGAATTGATCATCCTCGATATAAGAGATGATTTAAACCAAAAAATATGGATTGAAAAAAAGAAAAAAGAAAAAAAGAATTATCTGAAGCAATCTGGCCTCATAATATTTATGGCCTGCGAAAAGTCACGTGTTCACTTAAATGATAGGCAACCACACATCTAATTCGCTAAACAGGGATCTTGGAAAAGAGATAGGGACCAGTTTAAATTCTCCACAACTTTTTATCCTCCTCAACACGGAACTGTTGTAGGTGTCTCTGCAGTCATCAAAGAATTATTTCCCATTACGAGAAGCTATAATCAATTGTAATCCGAAAGTGTAATATCCAAGCAATAACAATTTTTGCGTCGTTACAAAAGGAACGAGTGGTGTAGCATTATCACGATTGAATATCATCATGCCTTGCTTTTCAACTAATTCTTGAGGGACTATTTTTTGTTACCTTCAGTTTCTAGTAGTGAATTCCTTTCCTGTTCTACTACATACATGTTGTCACTGCCTGTGAATGAATAACGGTAAGATGGTTGTTCCATTTTGTTTGCCCTACGATTTCTTGCATTTTTTTGCACCCGTTTATCAGCACCCTTCACAAAAGTTTTTCACGTTACTTTTAAGAAGCGAAACACACGCAGTTTTACAGTCTAGTAGTTTTTTTTCTCTTATGTAGAAGCTGTTTATGAAAACGATTAACATATACAAAGTAGCGGAAATTATTTTTAACGCTTCATATGGATATTTTCTTTGCGATGGTTATGTTCTGAGTCGTATAACTTTGATTATTCTCCAGTCTTCATTTGATTGATATCAACACGACCGTGGAACACTGCTTATCAGGAAATTTCTAACAGTACATGTCAAAAGACTCTGATGATACGTTCAATGATTAACAGTATCTTCTCTCGAAACAGCAGAAATCCTTTGTCAAATTTCACTCTCATTTTCGCCTTTATTAAAAATAATAAGATGGCAAAAATATTGCTTTTTTCTTTCCTTTTTAATGATAGAATAAATAAGAAAAAATAGATAACATTGATAAACTCTTTTAAAACATGCACGCTGATATGACAATTGTCATTATTGCAATATTACAACTCATTGTATTAATGAATAGTAATATTTCTGAATGAAATTAATATGAACTAGACGTTCTTAATGTCATCTAACAACAAACAAATAAAGAACGTTTTTTTTACAATCTAATATGTATTGTTCTTTTTTTTTTTTTTTTTGTTGAGTTATTGGAATTATGGGCGCCAGCATTAAAAGTATCAATTTTCAAGTTGGGATGTGGATGAGGTCAAATATTCCATGTCCAGCTATTCTCGAGGCAGCAGGTGACCATAGATGGCTTGTTAGCCTTACTGACCACTTGAAATCCTTCTGAACTGCTGGAAAAATTACAATTGCACTTGGCAGATATTCTTGAAATTAGCATATTGACAATTCGCAGAACTTTGGTCCAGAATCTAAATGACGATGATGATGATGATGATGATGATGATGACGATGATGATGCAATAGACATTTAATGCTGACAGCAATGTTTGTACCAGAACTGTAAAACTTCATTACCTTTTTATTTCACGTTTTATTTCTGGATTTGTCATTTTCTTTGCCTTTGAAAAATAAAGTTTTGTTCTTTCAAAATATACATACGAGGCTAATTAAATAAGTTTCCATACTTTTTTCGTATGGGCATTTTTATTGATAGTACACACATGAAACTCTAGTCCCCTTCGAAGTAATCTTCTCCGGTTGCAATGCACTTGTTGAACCGTTCCAACAACTTCTCGAAGGCCCCATAGAAGTCCTCTTGTGTGAGCGTGTCAATGACCTTCGTCACAGCCTCTTTTATCTCCTCAATTGTCTCATAACGACAGCCCCTGAGCTTAGGGAATAACCAAAGTCACAGGGACCAACGTCTTGACTATAGAGACGGCGAGGAACTGTTTTGATGCCCATCTTGGTCAAATAGTCTGTGACAAGGATGGAGTTGTGGACTGGTGTATTGTCCTGGTGGAAATACCACTAACCCGATTTGAAAAGTGCTGGCCTCTTCCCAAGGAATATCTTCTTGAAGTCCCTTAAAACCTCAACATAGTAAACCTAACCGTTTGGCCAATCAACTCTGTTGTATTGACTTCTTTACTTCTCCCACACCTCTCATCATCCCTCACAGACACCCTGCCTTCCTTGAATGTCTTATGCCACTGATGCTCGATTCATGGAAGATGCTCCAAAAGCAGTCTGAAGCATTCCATACGTTTCTGTGGTGGCATTTTTTCCAAGTTTAAAACAGAATTTTATTGCATATCGTTCTTCTAAAGTGTCCTCACGTCCAGATTGCATTTTTGAAATTCACCAGCTGTGACAATCAGGCTTTAGTAGGGTGTATTCCAATTGCTGTTGTAGCTGTTCATTTGAAGCTGAAATCATAAGAATTGGTCAGTCATCTCATAAGATGTATAGCAATAACATACTAAATTTTCAAGAGTCTACAACAATTTTAAATGCCTGTACAAAAAAGTCTGGAAACTTATTGAAGGAACCACGTACATTGGAAAGTTTATTTAATATTATAGTTTTAGCAGTAATTAACTAACGTATTTTGAGCGAAATTTGAATAAGTATCAGTTTTTAAGCAGAATTGATAACCTGTAATGCTAAGTTTATATATGGTTATGTAAATTACGTTTGCAATGAAATATTTCTTTAGTACAGTAGTCATTTCCAACATTATTTTATTCTATTTATTGGCATGATAAGGATTTAAAATTGTAG